>LQNS02278089.1:5615373-5630236 GCA_001587735.2 Parhyale hawaiensis | reverse complement strand
TAAGTTGCATGCTGGATGACAATACTGTCGAGTAAATTGCACGCTGGATGACAATACTGTCGAGTAAGTTGCATCCTGGATGACAATACTGTCGAATAAGTTGCATGTTGGATGACAATACTGTCGAGTAAATTGCGCGCTGGATGACAATACTATCGAGTAAGTTGCATGTGGACGACAATACTGTCGAGTAAGTTGCATGCTGGATGACAATACTGTCGAGTAAATTGCCAGCTTGACGAGAAAACTCGAGCAGGAAGCGATGTGGCGCTGATCCGCGAAGAAGCACCGCCGCCCGAGCACTCAGCGCTCGCCAGACTTGAGGCAAGATCCAATTTAGCCTAAAGCGGCCTTAAAGGCTCCTGATTAAGGGCAGGTTGTTCTGAAGTTGTTTGAGAAGCGACTGTTCCCTGCAGTCTTGCTCTAACTTGCTGCAGTAATGAATGCTCCAACTGTTTGATGCCTTGATGAGGTTGCTGCCAATCTCTTCTCCATTGCTTTAACGAGTGTGTGTGCTTCAGATGACTTACTCATGCTTCATGGGTGACTCAATCAAGACGCTGGGTGTTTTGATGACTTATTCATCTCAATAAACTGATGCTCATCAATATCTTCGTCGATTTAGAACATCAAATTGTGCTGCAACTCTAGCAAAATCTTTTGCATCCGCAAGGGCTGGTTTACGGTTTTAGCATCTAGGGTGGCCTATAACTCTACCAAATTATTTGGTACACTGCTGACAGCAACTTTTTAAATGTAACTTTTTATGAGCTATAGCATTTTACATTCATATTTATTTATCTTTTTCATGCTTGCGGCCAGACTACCGTCTGCCTTCTCAAGGTTAATGAAAATCAGTCATGACTGCGACATCCTGTACTGAAAAAAAGCCTTTTAATTGGTAAAAGAAATAATGAGAGAACTTTTCGTTCCCGCTGCATTACCAAACGATATTATTAAAATAACTACAATAAACCTTTCACCTTGAAGCTTTCAAAAAATGTCTGCAAGGAAATCTAGAATGTAACTAGAACGCCTTTATACCTTTACCCACGAGGACAGACTGGGGTTTGGGACCGTAAGTGCTGAGTCAGCAATCGTTGGGATTTTTCATATCTAGGTCAACGCACCTGACCTCCTGCAAGAAATTGTGTTGATAGCTCAATTTTGGAAGGAAGGACACAAAAAATATATATATAAGTATAATATATAGACACATACAGATTGAAAACATTATCATCCCTTATCACTTTGCTCACAGGTGATAAAAATTTCTGCCAGAGAGTAATATGCAGCTTTGACTTTAAACACGATCTCTTTACCGAGCAAGTAACCATATATGGTTACTTCAATGCTGCTGTTCTTAGGAAAGCATTTTTCATAGCATCCCAGTTATTTATCAGATGTTCGAAGGAATAGTACTTTTGGAATGCCAGAGCACGACAACGATCTCATAAGACCGAGGATACATATACAATTGTATGCCCAACTGGTAGCTAAAGTCTCAGAGTAATTTTTATTATTTATTTATTCCGAGGCAACGATGCGCAGCTAACGTGCCGTTTCGACACGTATTTAAAATCGATGGCATAGATACGGTAGTGTTGTCTCTGCGAAGGCTTAGTGCAACCCCTGCATTAAGGTGAGTTCACTCAAGCAGATTTTGCTCAGCTCGAGCCTCTAAGCGGTCCAGTGAAAATGTTGTTGACAGGCTCGTTGGGTTTCACATTTCACTGTGTGTGTCCACCGTATGCAACATATTGTGTGAAAGGTTCTCCTCAGCATAGTTACTGAATAATCTTAGATCCGTAGCACAAATTGGTCGCAGCAATAAGTGTACTTTTATCAACTGCCTACTTTTTCAATTGCGTTTAATTTAAAATTTCGTAAGAAAGCAATTTGGATGCAACCTATCGTCGACAGGCGGCGTAACCGCAGCGTGTGATAATTTGTTACTTCAGTATGAAAGCTAGGGTCTATTAATGTTTTGTAGGCACTTCAGTCAAACGGCAAAAGAATATAGTCAGCGTTAAGTCATTAATAAATGTCCCACTGCCAGTAACGTGTTGTTCGATACAAAGAAATTTTAGGTTAGGGGTGCTTTATAAAACGCCTGGAGTAAGCGGTGTTAAAATGAACTTTGGATAGATATATATATATATATATAAGCACTTCTTTTTTCAATAAAAATGTAGTTTGGCCAATCTATATTAATATGTCATTATTTCTTAGATATTAGCATGTAACAGACCGTACTTACACAATGTTTCTAAATTATTTACCAAAATTAAAAAAATGTGACATCATGGCTGTGGCTGATACGTATATCACTGTGAATCTGTTAGACATTTGCAACATTTTCGCAGCTCTTTCGTTATGCGAGACAAAAGAAGTGTTTGTACATGCAAACAACACTGTTTTGTGTCTATATTATATTTAGAAGCACTTGATTGGGGCGTTTCACAGAACAATGCACAACCGAAGTTTGCGTCGACGGCATTGAAAATACAAAGTGCGCATTTTGCCGTCGCGTGCCATAACTCTGTCATTCGGCAGAGTAGTGGCGTCGTTTGTTGGCCGACGGGCTGAGACGGAAACGAAAGTTGCTAGTGTGAATCAGCCTTTAGGCGGTACAGGTCAAACTACTACTGATCACCTTCGTTGGGGCTATCAACACCTGGTGCGGTTAATCTACCTCACGCGCAACAAGTTTGATATGAGCTTTAAAAAAACTAGCCCCATCACTAATTATTAAAGAGACAGTAATTGTCGGGGAATGAATACAGTTTGTGGTGATCCACAGGGTGATGGCTCAATGCTGTCATAAAATACTCATCCATGTTATCCTACTCAGCCTTGTCCTGCTTTTTTCACCCATACTCCACTTACTCCAACGTACCTATTAACTCACTCATTACATACTCACACTTGTTCCATGTACTCACTCATGCTCCGCTCAGTCATCTATGTTGCACTTGCTCTCACATACTGTACTTATCCACCCATGGTCCACTTTGTCACCTATGCTTTGTTTGTTCACTTACACCCCATTTTACTCATGCCCCAGCTGCTCGTCCATGCTCCAATTAATCACGCATGTCCGATATACTCTCCCTACCGTTTTTTATACCATATTTACTCACCTGCATTCCAGTTACTCAACCGTAATCAAAATAGTCACCTATGTCAATTTTACCCACACACGATCCAATTGCTTACACATTCTCCAGCTACTCATCAATAGGGCTGCGACAATATGTTTTGATAGACAGAGAAGTCGATAACTCCAAAACAACTAATTCCATTTAGCATAGGCTATTACAGTGAACTGCGTCTGCAGATTGTGTTACCGTCATTGCTTTACGTTTGAGTTTTTTGTCGTTGTTAATTTTGCAGTTATCACCGACTTCTCTGTCTATAAAAGGATATTGTCACAGGCCGACACATCACTGTCTGTGTTACACTCGCAGGTCCCACGAACCCACTCATGTTCATTATATTCTCAGTTGCAAGACGGTAGAGAGCTGTGCTTGCATGCTCTAGTCTCCAAGTTAGGCAAGTGAATGATGAGATACTTAACTTGCAGCGTCGGCATTTCTGGTATTCACTCTCAATTGCGAGGGTCCTGACCCTGAATAATATTGAAGACGGTCTGGGGTAGTGATTTAAATAAGAGCCTTCCGTTTCCGACACCTCAGCTCTAACAATCTATGGTCGACCACATCCGTGCCTCATCAGGTGTGAGCAAATAACTATCTGCAGCGCGAAACAGTACCGGCATGTGGATTTTCCAGTTAAGATGGACGGTGAAATTCACTTTATCTTCACCACGGCGTGCATAATTACCCGTGGCTCACCTATTCACCCATATTTCTTTATTTCCTTTACCCATATTCCAGTAACTCACCCATGCTCACTCACACATGCCCCTTGGACTCCCCGACGCCCACCTACTCATCCATGCCCCACCTACTTACCTTACTCCATTAGCTCTTCCATGCCCCACGCAGCGTTTCATCAACACAGATGCGCCAGCTGATGCACTCCACAGCCATCCAGCCCTGCCATGCATCTGATTAGTGTCAATAATTCAAAATTATGCCTGCGTTTGCAGAGGTCCATTGGCCGGCGCAGGTCGCTTGCTCTTTTTGATCATTAGGGCTGCGGGCAACGCGATTTACGCCAGCTAATTTGCTGCAAATTGAGCGCTGGCCTGCGAGGTGAAGCAGACTTGGGTGATGCTGGCAAACGTTCGGTGTAAACACCGTGGAGTTTTGTAGCTGGGTTGAGGTATGTTAAATGCTGAAGGTAAACACCGTAGAGTATTTCAGCTATGTTTAGTATGTTAAATGTTGGGTGTAAGTACCGTGGAGTTTGGCTGGCATGATGAGACATGTTAAATATTAGTTTAAAACATCGTGGAGTTTTGTGGCTGGGTGTAAACTCGGTGGGCTTGTGTAGGGTGGAATGGTGAATTAAAAGTTAGAGATAAACACCCCGTAGTTTTATACTTGCATAGGAATGTATTAAAAGCTGAATGTGAATACCGTGCAGTATAATAAGTGCGTAGATATGTCTAGATAGTGGATAAACACACCCTGTAGTTTCATAGCAGCTTTCAGGATGATTAACTACAATAAGGAACAATAATTTATGGCTAGAATTCTTTCAACTGTATTTCTATTAGTTTAACCCACTGATTCCAAATCTGAAGACTGTTTCTCTCCCTCACGTCCCATTTTCAACTAATTACGCCCTGTTTCTTGTCCTTCGTCAGTGCTATTCCTACCAAACACCCACTGGAATAATGTTCAGACGAGTCCTGTAATGCTGCTTCCACGAGAATGTTAAGTACGAATATTAAAAAATATAGACGCGCTTACGAAATTTCAGTTGCAGATATAATTCCAGTTGCAGATATAATTCCAGTTGCATATATAATTCCAATTTCAGATATAATTCCAATTGCAGATATAATTCCAGTTGCAGATATAATTCCAGTTGCAGATATAATTCCAATTGCAGATATAATTCCAGTTACAGATATAATTCCAGTTGCAGATATAATTCCAGTTGCAGATATAAAATCAGCGGCCAGTAGCAACTTAGGAACAGCTCTTAAGACTGAGGCACCAAAAACAAAATAAAAATTTGATTTGCTGTTTCATAGCCCTCGGTATAAATACAATGGAGTTTGTGGTTGTTCTTAGAATAAATGAACGGCTAGGTAGTAAAACTGTAAAATCTATAGCAGAACTGAGAATAAATTCAATACTATGAGTTAACACTGTGGTGTTTGTAGATGGGGTGGGAATGAATTAAATTACACCAGCAAATTAACATGAAATTTATAGCCGTGTTGAGAATGAAATAAATCAGTGTTTCCCTTTGGGGGGTGCATATGGACCTACGGACCCCCTGTTGGTTCCCGCACGAATCCCTCACTGGCTCATGATGTTTGGAGCTTCTGTGGCAATATTACATTGGTTTTATATCATAGATGATGAAAATAACAGAATATTTCAAGGTTATAGGAGGAAAAATATAGGTTTAAATAGCTTATAATAATCTTTAGAGTTAGCTACCTTTAGATGTTTTTGCTGGTTCACAAAAACTTAAATTTATTTCAAAAAACAGCAAGAATGGCATATGCTAACCATCATTCAATGCAAATAGCCATTTAGAGTGAGTCAAAATGAATTCAAGAGAGTTAAAGGTAAAAACTCGCTGAATGTGAATATTGGGCTGAGCTGGGATGTCACGTGACTGTGACGTGAGTAATTATATGTTTGGCGGATGTTGTTATGCCTCTGCCGTTCTGTATTAACTGAAAAGCAATAGCCTGGAAGCCATCGACATCTACAATACTCAATCAGTACGTAATATACTGAGTTTACGTTATTTTAATAGCGGATGGGGGGGGTCCGTGTGCTTCACGGCGATTTCGCATGTTGTCCGTAGAAAACTTATGTTTGGGAATCACTGAAATAAATTATATTAGCAAGTCAACATAAACTATGTAGCTGCGTTGAAAATAAGTTAAATAGTACAAGAGAATACTATTGAATCTGCAGTCGTGAGTAGAGTAAGTAAAATTTTTGCTTGTTGACACTGTTAATTGCGTAGCTACGGTATATTCACTAAATTCTTATACGTTCTGGCATTTCATGTTATTTTTTACACAACCACATGCCTAACATGATATACTGCATTCTTTCCACACATGTTATTTATTTACTTTTTTTCACAAACCGACGCGCAAGTTTCGTATAAATATATGGAGCTCAACGAAGACGAAGTGGATTTCCTTTAGCCGGTGGAAAAGATATTTATTCTCTTGTACTTCGGCGTCTACAAGACGGTCATTTCTCGTCATTATGAGGTAAATCGCTGATCATTGGGAGCGAGCTCGGTCGGCCGCCGATAGCCGAAGAATTCCAGGCGAAGATATTCAATAAGGAACGCAAGCATCTTTTGTCCACAACAAAGGCGCTGTTCTGCTTGGAACGAATTCCCTGACAGCAATAAAACGGAATTTGATGCCCCGGTGCCAACGAGGAGATGGAATTGATGCAAGGAGTGTTGAAGCAATGAATTTTGTGCTGAGGGTTCCAGTGAAAAGGTCGAACTAATGTAAGAAGTTTGCTGCCACGACCGTCTTCTTTCACCGACAAAATCGAAAGTTGGTTTGAGGCAGGAAATGTTCGGAGTACTTACTGTGAAGTCGTGGTAGGACGGTAAGTCGATGCAAGAAATATTGATGCACAGAGTTTGATACGTCAGCACCTATGCGAAGGTTTAAGTGACGTGAAAAACGTGAATTTTATAAAAAATTGTATTGGTTTCTGTTAGTAATTTCCGTTGGGGTTCCCACGGCAGTGATTTGGCTCTGACAAGTGCAACTCAGCGCCCGAGTGTTATGGTGTGTCCTTGCAAGCATAACTGTGTGTGTGTGTCACAAGAGTCGCTGAGGTCTTAACAGTGTCCCAAGCTGGCATGTCAAGTGTCATTTATAACGTCTCGGATAGCTCCTCAAATGCTGGAATGGACGGGAGCTCCAAAAGCTGCCTACTTCTCTGCTGTTTAGGCGGACACAACAACGCTTTAGGACGCTCAGTGTCACGTATCGGGAACAGAAGATTGTTGTTTCAATCCGCCCTAGTGAGTTTTTTAGAAAAAAAGTGTCTTTCCATGCAAATCTAGTCACTAGATCAGGATAATTTTACACCGGTTTGCTTACTTACTTCCTTCAGTTCACAATCTCGTTGGAGCGGCCGGCGCTTTAGGGCTTAATTTATTGTTCCGTCTAATTTGTAGTGAGAACGCCACAGTCTCGGCATTTTTGTTAGAGAAACAATGGCACTATAACACAGTTATTAAATCTGGTTATTAAATAACCGGAGAAAACCAAACTTAATCATAGCTCAGGCATTAAATAACTGTGATTACTGAACGGATATTACAGAACAGGCAATAAATAACAGTGGTTAGCAACGTGTAGTAGCTATATCACAAGTTTTACATAGCTATGATTAAACTTCAAGAATTCTACTAACGTTTGGCAATTGAGGTGCTCGTGTACTCAAGGGTTTCAGCAGTGAGTGCGAGCGCTACGTCGCTGAGTCGAATAGCGTCAGCACGGATTTTCACTGGAACACGGCAGCATCGAGAGGTCAGAGTTAGTGCCAAGGACTCTCAAATTAGGCCTCAGTACTGGTTATATCACTCGTTCTTTATCATTTACTAAAGGATTAAGAACACCATTGACCTACCACAAAAGGAAAGTAATTATTAACTTGTCAAATGTATTGCGAGATTATAGAAATCATTACGAGAAAAAGTTGTAAAACCAATTGGTAATGGGTTTGAATCAAGGATGATTAACGGGAACAGGTTGGCACACTGCCGACAAGGCCGCGCTTGAGCGCGGCAGACGTACGAAGCGATGACGTCATAAAAACCTACTACGTTTATCAGTAGCCATTTTACATTATTTCTTAATTATTTCATTTGGGCCTCCAGAGTGTCCTACATGTCCTACAATCATTGCAGTAGCACAAAAAATATGTATTAAACATCTACAAGCTATTTTAGCTCTCTGAAAGACGAAATTTTGAAAAAAAAAACGTTGGTTAAAAAGCTTGTAAATGAGCATATGAATTCAATCGGCAAATGCTCGCATGTATCAGAAGCACTTTTAGAGCCAAGTTTTTTGTCTTTAAAGTGCAATAAATCAAGTGAGTTTATCGAGAGTAATATGACATTCTATAGATGGATTTATATTAGTAAAAACCGCAATGTTTACGATTCATTTTCGTCTCCTACCAGTGATCTGCTATCTTCTATAATTTCAAACGGCTGCAACAAAAATTTACTAAGTTACGAGCAATTGAACGCCACGATAGAAGAACTTTTTAACAAGATTGGTAAGAGAAACATTAGAGGACAAAAAAATTTACTTTCCTACCGGCGAAGCAATATTAAAGCAAAAGTCTATATTTAATACGCAGAAGTCGTACAATTGCTCGGTAAAATTAAAAAGAAAAACATCAGCTGCTTTACCCTACGCGCGTTACAGCAGTATAACAGTAGGGTGGCGTCCAACTCGCGTTAACTAACTTGCAAAAAAATTGCCTAACCGTATTCCCCATACATAGACCGCAACATTACTTGACTCCTAGGTCCAAGTGGCCTCTGACGCTGTCGGCCCAAATGGGAAAAATGGGATTTTCTCAGGAGCTATTATGAACATGTCCAGACACGGTCATGCAGGCAAGCGCCCACCGTATCCAAGATAACTTCTCCGCAAGAAAACTGTTGGGTACCTTGGAATTTTTTTTCGTCAGTATTAGATAAGGGGAAAAGAATAGCTCTTGAGAAAATCCTTTCTTCCGTTGCCGACTTTTGGCCGCCAGCGTCAGACCTAAGTGTCAAGTACTGTTGTGATCTATGCGCCATACCCAAACTGTATTACGGACTGACGTTGTTGAAACTGGCGAACGTTAAATCCATTATTTTTTTACAATGATACTATAGTTTATACGATTAGGAAAGGCGGATATGTTAACGACGCGTGCGCGACGGCACAGCTTAGGCAAACATTTTACCGAAACTTCCGACCGGGTGCGTGCCTGTTACGGAAAAAACAAACTCTATAATAACAAAATTTTATTCTTCGAAGAGTTAAAAAAAAGTTTGTAGATACCTTGATACATATTTTTGTGCAACTATGACTATTGTAGGACATGTAGGACACTCTGGAGGCCCAAATGAAATGAAGAAGAAACAATGCAAAATAGAAATAGCTACTGATAGAAGTACTAAGTTTTTATGACGTCGCGGACCCATATCCCATGAAGCACTATAGCTTAGCTCCGCCCCCTGGGTTAACCTGTTAGTCTCATAATCCTTGGCTGTCAATGAACAGGAAATCACCTCTAAATAGCAGAGTAGGGCATCAAAGTGCGAAAAACATCGTAGACGTCTTGGTGCTAAGTCGTAGCCCTTGCATCACGCTAATAACTTCCTTTAGTCACAAAAAAAGGCATTCACTGTTAATACAAAATGTGTATTCAGGTACAAGTATAACCTAAATTCCTACTTTGGAAATTGTACAATGAACTTTAATATACTCTACTGTATATGCAACCTCCATGTCACCTCATTAGTCAAACGCTCTTTGCAAAATTTTCAAAAATTATGTTCAAGAATAAAGTTTTCAATAGCAAAGCGTACGAGAGCAAATCGTAAGTGAAAGACACAGGCGAACTAAAGCTAGTCCATTTCGCACATTTTGCAAGAAAAAAGCCGTTTGGAATCACCAAAATCCAAATATTGTATAATGAGTAGAGCCCGGATTTATTGCAGTTTCCGGCGTTGGTGCAATAAGTACAATAACTGCAATAAGTACAGTAACTGTAATGAGAGCTATAAATGCAATATATTAGGCCGTGTTCACATGTCCCTCATTGTAACGCGTTCACTCAAACTAATGGACGCGGTGCGCTGATTTAAGAGAGGCAGATGAAACAAACGCGGTAGATTGAAGAGTGGAGCATGTAAATTTTTTTAACGCTCTATATCATTCAAGTTCAGTAAACAGTACTTATAAATGCTAAATTTCTCTTCTGAAGCGTTCACAGATCATGGGCAAGTCGACAAAAAATGTTTTTTATCTTCACTTTTATGATCAGAATCACTGTACAGTATTCCCGTTTAAAAAAAACTAGAAAACCTGAAAATGTTATAAGAACACGGACGCCATCTTTGATTTGGTAGTCCAACTGATTGCTCTGTGCTGAGTTCTCTTCTGACGGTTTATCAGGCTATAAATATTTTTAAAATGGGCTGTTCCCATCAAAATCAGCCTATAAGATTATGGTATACGAATGTGACTTCAAACCGACGCGAAATATAAGCGAAAATGTAAAGAAATAATATCATAACGGAACGCACAGCGTCATTCATATGACTGAAGGACACTTCTACGTGTGGATAGAGACAAAAAAAAATGACGCATAGCTCGTGTTCATTTTCGTGATTGAACGCGTTACTATGGGGGACGTGTGAGCTCATAGCACTTATTATCACTGACACGTGTCACAACACTTCAAACGCCATGACAATTGATTCCTTATCAATTATTGCTCCATGTATTTTTCGGGATAAACATATAATTGAGTTTTAAAATCTAACTATTAAATTTTTATAACCTTTTTCGCTCAAGGTATACATCATGAGAACAGGTAAAGCGGGATATTTGCAAGAATCGTTCTCGCTATTGGGAAGAATTATCAATTAGCACAAGCGCAATGTAAACCTACTGATAATTGGTATTTGGAACTGAAATAACTGTCCGTTGATACACTGACATGCTATTCCCGTTTGCTGTCAAACTTTTTTTTTGCCCTTTCAATTTTTGCTGTATTTGCTTTTTCTTTGTTTCCTATTTCTTCAACGCCTAAAGCTTAGGTGCAATAACAGCAATATTTAGTAGCTACAACTGCAATATTTAAAGCGCAATGAATCCGGGTTCTAATAATGAGATGTCAGCATAACATCGACAGCACCGCCAGCTGTTTGGTAAATATTTACTTCTAATTACCGCCGATGTCGCTGTATTTATTAATAAATTTATTAGAGCGACCGTTCTGCGACTGGAACCAGATTGCTGGCAAGATTTACGGATAGTTTACTGGTGCAAACAACTTTTGGCCTTAAGTTATATTGATGTAAGGGTCTATTTGGCGCGCCGTGGAGCAAGCTCAGCATCCAGGCGCAGGGACTGGCTTCGAAATCCTGCTGTTGTGGAGACGTCGAAGTGCGCCGTGGTATATAGAATACCTTCTCGATTTTACATATATCAGCCGCTAGGAGGACCTGTCTCTGCAACATCTATCTACAATATAATAAAGACCAATGTGCACTTATCTGTTTGTTTATTTATTAATCTGTTTATCCATTTTCTGTCACAGTTTAACAAAACAGATAGGCGGAAATTTTTTACCCCAGGTTTGAGGCTCTGGTCGTCCTCTCAAGCTCCATTGAAAACTGTTAGGTAGAAAATAGGCCGGGTTGCAGAAGATGACAAACGTATCTTAATCAGGGACAGTTGAAATTCAAGCAATGAAGACATCGCAGGCTTAGTTTGATTTGTACGAGTATTACCTTCTCCATAGATCGAATCTATGGCAAAGTATCGGACGACCTTATATTTGAATGCACTTCTTGCATTGCCGAAGTTGAAATCGCAGCACTCAAGAAATCTGAAGGTCCATTGGCACTCTCATGCATCTTGATTCGTAGTTTCTTCCCACAGATGATTTCATTACTTCAGCTATTCTCCCAAATTTAATTTAATGGTCGATGACACAGCTTTCGCTAAGCAGAAACCATTGGGCCCGCATAGGCTAGCCTACCGTATCCACAATACCGAATCTGAGCTATTATTTTGAGCGTTGCTGATCGGGCTGCAATAAGCCATGTATTTTTTCCATTTCAGAGAATAAAAAGTTTCGATACTGAGTGGCTGTGCATCCGTAAACGCTCCTATCAGGGTGCTTAGGTTAGCAGTTCTAATAACGAATGTATGATCTATGAAGAAGGTCATCACAAATTCTTTGCTGTCATTTTATGACAGCGCAGGCCCTCTAGTATATACATATAGGGCTCGCACCTGCAGTGATGCAATAATGAGTGATATTTTTTAGCAAGCTCAGATAAGGAAATGGCGCTTATTTTCATAAATTGGCCTATAGTTGTTAAATAGCGACTACTGTAGTATTGAGATACTACCTCATATTTGAGGTAATACAAAACATATACATGCTTTCTTTGGAAATACTCAAATCTGTAGGAGCAATTCAGTTCTATTCCTAGCCAACAACTTTGATCAACTTTGACCACAGAGCCACAAAAGCAGCGATTCAACACGTACGGAGCTTCCGCCCAACTGCGCCTTAACTGAACCGCACTTTACAGAATGCACCGTGTCCTTACAGCTCTCCTATTATACTCAACAAAAGATAACTCACTAACTGCTATACATTGGAGTGCAATAGTGCGCGTAATTTTAATAAAATTCATTACTCTTTGCTTTGAACGATTCACTTATCAGCAAGAAGATGTGACATTAATTTTCAAACATAAAAGACGTTAATATGAAGTATATAACAATAATAATTTTATAAGAACACAGTACAGTATTTGCGACGCTGTATTGTAAACGAGTCAAGAGCACAAGTATTTATGATTTTATCTAAGAACCCTTTTCTTCTAGCTCACCATAAGTTGACACTATATGATTGTATGTCGGTGTAGTCCATGGTATACATAAGTTCTATGTTACATGATATCTATGTATATATATAAATTGATGGCTGATTGATTATTATTGTTTTTACTAGCTGGAACCTGTGTAAATTCCACACTAGAAAGCACTATGCTACGGTGACTTCTCGGACCCGTATTATCTTAACCATATCTTGCCAAATACTGAAAGAATCTAGGTACATTCATCAGAATAAAATCATTGTTTCTTGTTTATAATGCCCCAGACCCATATCGTGCATACGAATTGTAAAAAATTGCACAGCGCGAAAATATGTTCCAAGCCAAACCGCCAGTCTTCTGCCTATGACCCGAGAGCAGTTCCAGCTTGAAAGAGGGCAATCTTTGTCCTCTTTTCTCCCCCGGTGGTATCCAATACACCGTAATATTCCCGTATCTAATTGTGCAAGCGTAACGGTCGTACTGACTAACTAAGGAAGGTACGTAGGGAGCAAGAAGCGCATTAATATTATAGATAGTTAATATTTAATAAATTCCCATCATTTACACAAATAGATAGTTTTGAACAACTTCCTTAGAATCATAAAACAGCCTGGCTGGCATATCCCATGAGTGGGATGAAAATAACCCTGTTAATGGCCTATAACAAAACTTAATAGATATTCTGGAGTATGAACTGGAGTCACTGGAACAAAACACCATTTCTGAACTGGAATCACTGGAACAAAGCACCATTTATGGCCTGGACTGGAATCAAAGTAGCAGGCAATGGATCACAGCAATGGCGACGGCAGCTGCGATATCAGCTAATCAGCCTCCTAAAAATAACAGCAGCAGATCCAAATGAAGTAATTGGCCAGCCTGCAGTTATTGCAGCCATAAAACAACGCAGATGGTCGCAGAGCTAATCTGATGTTGCGTAAATCCGTTAATTAACTTGATGTTTAGAAAGATTGCACAACTTAAAAGTGATGCAGTTAATCTTGAAATAGAGAGTCAGATTGATAAGAGAAGCTGATATAAGGTGGGTTGTTAATTCACGCTTCAACATTTGGTACTTCCTGAAGGTTATCGCAAGCATAGTATCAAAAGAACATGTCCTATACCATTGTAAGTGTAGTACCACAAGAACATGCTCACTGCGTATCAAAGGAACGTGCCAGGTTTATCGCAAAGGCAGTATTAAAAGAACATGCTTTGAAACAATATAAGTCCTGTATAAAAACTAGACCACTCTGAGAGCGAATACCTCCGCCAAGCACGGCAACGGTTACGAAAAATTAAAATTTGTTCTGAGACCATGATTTTCTTTGTATCAACACCAAAATCTAATCATTTGTGCCCTTCAGCAATGTTAACAGCCTCAAAAATTTTTTTTTAAAGATCCGTTCATAATTATTTTTAGTTATGCTTCTAACAAACATTAGTCAAACTCACAAACGAACAAACCGATCGTCATCAAAATTTAATCATTCATGTCTTTTGACATTAAAAACAACTCATATCAATTTCATAAAGATCCATTCACATTTTTTAGTTATTGTGCTAACAAGTATAAAATTAAAAGCTCTGACAAACTAACGAATGAACCAACAGATCATCACAAAAATTTGGTCATTTACTCATCGAGATATACCTACACAACTCATGCTAATGTCATAAAAATTTGTCCGTAACTTTTTGATGTATGGCATTGAGAAAAATGAGGCACCCAAACAAACAAACAAACGGATTGACGGATCTTCACCATAAGTTAATCAACTGTTCCTCCCAACATACGTAACACTCCTTGTAACTTTTGGCTAAATCCATCCATAACTCTTTTAGTTATCTTGACGACAGATACACAACCCCGACGAAAACAAAACCTCTTTGGAGGAGGTAAAAATGCCACGTCATTGTTATGGCAATAGGAGTATCACGAGAATATGCTCATTGTTATCGCTAGAGGAGTATCACGAGACTATGCTCATTGTTATGGCAATAGGAGTATCACGAGAATATGCTCATTGTTATCGCAATAGGAGTATCACGAGACTATGCTCATTGTTACCGCAAGAGGAGTATCACGAGA
>LQNS02278089.1:5560756-5605926 GCA_001587735.2 Parhyale hawaiensis | reverse complement strand
GAGCGGCAGAGTGACTGTGAGGAGCAGAGAGTGACTGTGAGCGGCAGAGTGACAGTGAGGGGCAGAGAGTGACTGTGAGCGGTAGAGTGACTGTGGGGGGCAGAGAGTGACTGTGTGGCGGCAGAGTGACAGTGAGAGGCAGAGAGTGACTGTGAGCGGTAGAGTGACTGTGAGGGGCAGCGAGTGACTGTGAGCGGCAGAGTGACTGAAAGGGCAGAGAGTGACTGTGAGCGGCAGAGTGACTGTGATGGGCAGAGAGTGACTGTGAGCGGCAGAGTGACTGTGTGGGGTAGAGAGTGACTGTGAGCGGCAGAGTGACAGTGAGGGGCAGAGAGTGACTGTGAGCGGTAGAGTGACTGTGGGGGGCAGAGAGTGACTGTGAGCAGCTGAGTGACTGAGAGGAGCAGAGAGTGACTGTGAGCGGCAGAGTGACTGTGAGGGGCAGAGAGTGACTGTGAGCGGCAGAGTGACTGTGAGGGGCAGAGAGTGACTGTGAGCGGCAGAGTGACTGTGAGGGGCAGAGAGTGATTGTGAGCGGCAGATTGACTTTGAGGGGCAGAGAGTGACTGTGAGCGGCAGAGTGACTGTGAGGGGCAGAGTGACTGTGAGCGGCAGAGTGACTGTGAGGGGCAGAGAGTGACTGTGAGGGGCAGAGTGACTGAGTGGGGCAGAGAGTGACTGTGAGCGGCTAAGTAACTGTGAAGGGCAGAGAGTGACTGTGAGCGGCAGAGAGTGACTGTGAGGGGCGGAGAGTAACTGTGACCGGCAGAACGACTGTGAGGGGCAGAGAGTGACTGTGGGGGGCAGAGTGACTGTGGGCGACAGAGTGCCTGCAATGGGCAGAGAGTGACTGTGACCAATAGAGTGACTGTGAGGGGCAGAGTGACTGTGAGCGGCAGAATGACTGTGAGGGGCAGATTGACTGTAAGCGGCAAAGTGACTGTGAGCTGCAGAGTGACTGTGAGAGGCAGAGAGTGACTGTGAGGAGCAGCGAGTGACTGTGAGAGGCAGAGAGTGACTGTGAGCGGCAGAGTGACTGTGAGTGGCAGAGAGTGACTGTGAGGGCAGCTAGTGACTGTGAGCGGCCGAGAGTGACTGCGAGCGGCGGAGTGACTGTGAGGAGCAGTGAGAGACTGTCAGTGGCAGAGTGACTGAGAGGGGCAGGGAGTGACTGTGAGCGGTAGAGTAAGGGTGAGGGGCAGAGAGTGACTGTGAGCGGCAGAGAGTAACTGTGAGCGACAGAGAGTGACTGTGAGGGGCAGAGAGTGACTGTAAGTGGCCGAGAGTGCCTGTTTGCGGCAGAGAGTGACTGTGAGCTGCAGGCAGTGACTGTGAGCGACAGAGAGTGACTGTGAGGGGCAGAGAGTGACTGTAAGTGGCCGAGAGTGCCTGTTTGCGGCAGAGAGTGACTGTGAGCTGCAGGCAGTGACTGTGAGCGGCAGAGAGTGACTGTGAGTGGCAGAGAGTGAATGTGAGAGGTAGAGAGTGACTGTGAATGGCAGAGATTGAATGTGAGAGGTAGAGAGTGACTGTGAGTGGCAGAGATTGAATGTGCGAGGTAGAGAGTGACTGTGAGTAGCAGAGAATGACTGTGAATGGCAGGGAGTGACTGTGAGTAGCAGAGAGTAGCTCAGAGCCACAAGTTCTCTCTCTCTGATCCTTCAACTTCACCTAGCTTATCTAACGCCTGAGGCCTAAGACATTAGATGACCTAAACGTAGTTCAGTGCCAAGGTTGCTGACTCCGCTGAATATCGAGACGTCGGGAGTTCGAGCCCACACCAGGGAAGGAAAGTCTTTGCGCTCGGGAATGTGTAGCGTCAGCAAATGTTTCACTCGTAGTCACTGGCCGTGGAATGGGAGGGGGCAGTTGTCAATCGAATATTAAGTCAATATGATGCCACAGCGAAGGCAATTTGTCATCTATGTGGAATAAAAACAATGATACAGCTACTGTAGATCACAGACTAGGAATGGTCTCTTTATCTGTTTCTCTCTAACTCTTGAAAAAATGTTAACTGGTCTGTGTCTTCTGTATTTCATATTCCACTTTTCAACCTGCTCTGAAAACCTTGCAAGCGTACCTATCGTTTACAAATTCACAGCATTTTGTCCTAGCTTATTTTTCCTGCATACTGCATTTCATATTTTCATTTTACTTTTTTCCATCACCTCTATTCAATCGTTATTTCTCTTAGGGGAAAGTAGTGTCACTATCATCTCCTTAATAACATATAACATGTAGGCAATGTATTAGTGAAGCACTGCAGACCAGCTGCTAATTCTCTCTCATGTCAGTACTAGAGCCCAGCCGTCAAAAATGATGGCAGTATTTTGTGATTAGGTTTTTTCTTGTTCCCATTCGAAGAAAAAATTTTGCTGTTAAATAGGTCTCATCTCTGCAGGCCTGATTTTCCATTTATTAACTGCAAGTTTTACTGCCATGCGTTTTTCTAGAGCAAAATATCCCCCTGAGAGATAAGAGACATTGATCAGTTAGGAATTGATCAGACGTTGAGCAGCACCAAGAAAATATACCTAGTTCAGTCAAAAGAATTCACCGGAAATGCCCCCGGCATAATGTATCGTGGATACCCACAGATAGTTGAACCTAAAGCGTCAATGTATAAAGGCGTGAATTTTCTACGGCGACCGAAAGACTCAGCTAAAGAAAGCATAAGCGGAAGTGATTATGCCTAAAAAACGAAAACTCCCACCAAGATAGAGCTTCTCGAACTGCTATGAAGACAAGGTGACTGTACCGTTAGGCTTCCCGTTAACGCCGTCTGATGTTCTACCGTTCATCCACCAGCCCGTACCACCGTTAGATGGCTGAAAAATGAATATAGAAATTACCACGTTATCAAAGGCATTTCACCTGCTATAATTTCATGTTTTGTTATCATGTTGAACATTGTGCCTTTTTATAAAAAATTATGATGACTGGTTTTGGTTGATCTTCGAAAGGTCGCAATACCGTAAAAATGTTTTAGTTTTCTTTTAATCCAATAATGTACCATACCACTGGGCCACTCTTTACTGCAGTAATTCCAGGTACCTTCACTTCCAATATCTGGCCCAAACTTGAGACGCCAATACACACAAGCAGCGCCGCACAAACCTTCAGGGGCCGGAATTTTTTATGGCCGCCACTCTTTGCTGCCAAGTTGGGGTAATTCGGTCGCTAAAGATGCCAACTTTTACCCTAGGCAAAATTCCCCAGATGGTAAGGAAGCTTTTAGAACCGATAGCGCATTCTTGCCTTCAGTGAAATGAATTGTCGCACTGCGGGGCCTATATTCAGGGGAGATTTTATCGCCGCCTCTCGCATGTGAAGCCCGCGACTTAGGTGAGGTCTGGAAGACTAGCAAATAGTTAGCTTAAGTGGAAGCAGGACCTTCAGAGAGAAAGAAGTAATTATATTATAATAGTGCACACTATGCAGGTGTCTCCGTCACGATCTGAAGGATTAAATAAGAGAAAATCCATCTGGTTTGAGCACAAAGGATTCCACTGCCCTGCCATATGTTAAAACCTAAGTGCAAAAGATGTCTCAAGAACCTCAAACTAAGTGATTCTTTAACTTCATTTTTCTCGCAACCCCCCCCCCCCCACCCCTCTTAGCGAGAATGACTTGATACACACAGAGACGAAGCCCCTGCTATTATTGCCATCTCAACTCAGTAGGTTATACACTAGTTGATCTCTTAATATTTATTGTCTACAGATTCTTATAGCGACGACCGTAATGCCATTTAGTTAATAGAATGCATCCGAAGCATAACACCTTACGCCAATCTTGTTATTGCTTACTTGATAGCTCTGCTAACTACATACAGAAACGCGCCATATTTCATTTATTTTAATATACTTTTGTTTTGCCTCAAACGACTACTTACAATGATTTATAGTAATGCTTATGCTGCAATCATCGATTTTAAATGAAAAATCTAACATCACATGTGAATAAAATGCGACATTAAGCAGAAACTTGTTGATAATTGAACTTTTAAAATTATTATTAGTATAATTATTACATTGGCATTTCCCCGCTATTTCCGATACAATGACGATCGATAGCGATCAAAGATATGAATCGCACCACGACGCTGAGAAGTTAGATTTATTGCATACGTGTTCTATTATTAGTGTGGAGAGAAAGGAAGACTGAAAGAAACAACCTTTATTGTCTCATTTGGATGCAGTGACCTACATAGCAGGGGCGAAGCACCCTGAGGTATTCATTCTTAAAGCTTACAGTACATAGGGAGAAGATTCACAGTTGGCATCTAGATCTAGATATACACCAGTGGATATCAGGCATTGTTCACCGGTTATTAAGATATTATACAAATAACATAATTTTGCATAGAATATTGATTTAACATTTTTTTTTTTATTCCAGATATGCCAAAAATTCCTATTTAGAATAGATGTATGAGAATCAGAGATACGGCGCACCTTACTAAATAAATTTAAAGCTGTAACTGCGACCTCGCTAAATGTTATGGACAGCCATTTTCATTTGTGTAGTCATGGTATCTTTGAGACCATCGAAGTCATATTTGGATTTTGTTAAGACAACATTCACCTGTAGAGGTGGTCAGTGTGCTACTACTGACAGAAAAATGCATATTACCTTTCTGAGAGACGAAGAAGGAAAAGCGGAGAAGACACCGTATCTTTGATACCAAATCGAAACTAATAACTTTGAGCGTTGCCGATTGCAATGAATTTTCTCCGTGTCAGAAAGAGAAAGAGTTTCGATTTTCAGCCGTTGTGAAGCCGTAAACGCTCACCTCCAGGTGCTTTTAGGTTAGCAGTTGTAATAACGAAAGACGAGTATGATCAATGAAAAATGGCTCATCACAAATTATTCGCTGTCATATTTTAAGAGCGCGGGCCCTCAAGCCTATCTATCAATATTATACTAAAAGTCTGTGAACTGGTCTTGCTTGCTTACTTGCTTGTGTCTTGTGTCTTGCTTGTGTCTTGTGATCTTGTTTGACACATCTTCTTCACTTTTAGATAGGGAAGAAATTCGATGGATCTACTCACTACTCTACCCTATCCATTCTATGGNATTAGCTCTTTAATTCGATTGTATCTGTGATACGCACGTGGAACCTGCCCCTTGGTTGCAAGAACGGGCACGATAATTTAAAAGTTGCTCTGGAAAATACAACTGGAATACGTAACATATATATTGAATTTGCTTACACACTGCGTGTTGAATGTTCGTTTCAGAAGCAAAGAATCTGTTGATAGTCAGCCGTATGGGCAGCTCCTTGACGGGCAGGAGAGGACGGCCGAATAGCGTGTGGTCTATGACCAGCTAAGTAACACCTGCTTTAGTGCGAAAGCACAGACGATCGTGATTATTATTATATTAAGAAGTTTACGTATTCGTTTCCACAACAAAGGCGATATGACTGAGGAAGAATGAAACCCATGCACGTGGGTGTTCCCACACAGAATCAACGCGCATGGGAACAGTAAGTCGGAAAAGAAGAGGAAGAACAGTTGGAAGAAAGATCAGTATGAGTTACAGGTGAGAAAGAAGCAAAATGGGCACGAAAGACGATCGTGATGACGACCCAATGGGTCACGTGGCGTCTAGTATTATACTAAAACTCTGTGAACCGTGCTTGCTTGTGTTGTTTGACACAGCTTCTTCGCTTTTAGATGGGGAAAATTCAAGCCCCAGTGGTGCACATGGAATATGGCCTGGCAAGTTTCAGAGTCCGCCGTACAATCCATATGTCATCGTTCAGGAGTCAAATCGAGACAGATATTTATGGAGCGTGGTAACGTAGATACCGACCCCTTGATGGCTACGTTGAGTGCTGGAAGGAATTGAAATTTTATTCGAGGCCAGTATCAGTAGCTTAGCTGAATTTTTACTTGTGTCTTCTTTATAGACAGAAATTCAAGGGTTGAAGATCTACTTCGATTGTATCTGTGATACGGTAGCTCCTAAGCTCTTACTGCATGAATGGACACATTAAATTCGAAATGGCTAGGGAAATACAACTGGAATACATAACATATAAATTGGCGATGCTTTTAGCCTGGGCGTTAAATATTCGTTAAAGAAGCGAAGAATCTATCGATAGTGAGTCGTACGAGCAGGAGTGGACGGCCGAATAGTGTGTGGTTTATGACCAGCTAAATAACACCTGCTTTTTTTCAAGACAGCAAAAGAATCTTGATGACGACCCAACGGGTCACGGGCCATCTAATGTATGAATAAAATTTCCTATAAACTATAGCTGCACATTTGTTGAGGCTAGCACCAGTACTCCTTCGACAGTAACGTGGTCGAGATGGTGAAACCTTACTTTCTTGCACTCTACACTAGTTTAAATTTTATATTTTTGCCTGCATAAATATTTTCTACAGTCTGCCGAAGAAAAGCGGAAGCCATGGTATACTGGCGACAGTGTGGACTGTACCGTGCATTCGATCCGGGTGTACGGTTGTCTACCTGGGAGTCAGTGCCTGTTATACCCTGTCCTTGAGGTTGTGCTCTGGTGCGGGCTATGTGCTTCCGTAACAATTCAAAGGTCGTCAGGTCCTGGCGTTGTTTTAAAATCGTGCGAATGCTGGAGCATAATCCCGAAACGTTCATGTTGCAGGGTAAATAGTTTACTGCATTGAAGTTAATAAAAAAAATCGTTGCGATGCCAAAAGTGAAGCATTTTCACGATATTATTGTGGATTAAAAACTGTTAACTCTTTACTGGTTGCTTTAAACCGCTTTTTTCAGATTAGCATTACGGAAGCGATCATATATGATCACTTGTCACATAAATTATTAAATTCTGTGAGACAATAATTACTCATATTCAACGGCGCCAGCTGACTAACTCTTCGCGGAAGCCCACAACCCGTAGCATTGCTCAATCTCACTCGACAAGGGTCTGAGAGACCCTGAGCTAACTCCCATAGACACACCCTTGACTAAAGCCGCATCCACACGATCAGCCACTGCATCTATCACAAACATAATAATCGAGAAGCAAAAACACAAACATCTCTCTTCTCTGTCCAGACGAGATCAAACAGAAACCACAAACACTTCATGGCCTCGACAAGCGTATTCAGCATTCCATAACTATTAATCAACATTCCACCCTCACTTTATTGTCGTGGATATTTTAGTTGCAGAAGCTGACTGGCGGCTAAAGCATTATTTATACCTGTGAAAAGTTGAGCTAATAATTCACTCACTGGCACCTCTCACAAGTGGAGATGCACAATATAGAACCATTGATTTCTCGTTTTTTATTTATTTGTATCTTGACTTTCTATTGCAATTAACAGGATGCTTATCCGTTTCTTCCTTTAAAACTAAAATCGTGCTCCATTGTAGCTTTAATGATTAAACAGAACAAACAGACGTAACTAGACGAATATGCTACAATACAGTTGAAAAATGCTTTCCGCTGCCCAGTAGTTAGAATCAAACTTTGAAAAAATTCACTATGAGGGTTATTTAAAAAAAAATGCTTCTGTCACTACATACTATAATAAATCCATATACAATTAATTATGTTATTCTCACAGCGAAATATAATTTTCAATTTTTGTGCTTGTCAAACTTTCTGATGAAAGTTACCCAGCAGATTCGAGCCACGTCAGTCAGAAAAATCGAGGCTTCGCCGCGTGTATTTGTCAGTCGATGTCGTTCGGTAAACACAAACTACGACGACAAGATTAACCGTCTGGACGAGTCTTAAGCCCCGAACAGACATTGTGGACACACATATTGTACTGTTGCCAACACTGCTTCGATTTCGCTTAGCTACAGCTGCCTGCAACCACTGCAGAGTTTCATATGTTGCCTGTAAGTATAAAAAAAGAATAATTAATTACTATTAAGTGTAATTTCGGCTATATAAAATTATCACTATTCAGAGTAAGTTAGGATTTTCACCGCCAAAAATGAACCACACGAGTTAGACTCTGACATCGGCAGTGGCAGTTGCTCAGGTGCTTTTTTTTAAGATTGTAGCCATTAGCACGGGGTGCAATTTGGCGACAATGAGAGTGGCAACAATCCTCTAAAGCTCCTGTTCGCAAGTGCCACAATTGCAGCAATTATGCACAATAGCTGCAGCTTAAACGCCGCTGCAGCGTTGCCAAACTTCAGGCAGCAATGGAAAATATTCGAGAAAAGCATTGCACTGTAGCTGTCGTCACTCGCTGTCATTGCTGTAAACTATTTGAGGCGCATCGAAAGGCGTTGTTTCACTTTTTTTTCAAGTTCACCTCTAAAGTTGCCTGAAAAAGCACAGTAAACCTACAAAGTTTATTGCATATTGTCGCTCTGGCAGAAAACAAATTAGAGACGTTTTGGCTTTATTTTGAGTATAGAATTCTATTGAACAATAAATGTTGAAACTTGGCCAGCAACCAGTTCCGAAAACTAATTTGATTGTTCCTGTATCTGTTGTATTCTGTTCGGCTAATTCGTTAGAATTTGGAACTATGGCGTTCAGAAATGTTTTTGCTAGAAATCAACAGAACACAATTACGCAGGTGTAATTGTGTTCTGATGTGTCAATGGAATGTGCATTTTTATATAAAAATAGTGCGCCAAACGCAACCCTTTTCTTGAATAACTCATGAAAGTATATATTTGAAAATATCTTACCATCTTATCGAAAAAGTTCACAACACTCCAAATTTCCCCATGTCCACAAAGTCCACGAAGTTCACCAAGGGCACAAAAGCAAAACTTGGACAAAGGCCCGTGACCAGGCCTTCACTAATACCCCGGGAATTCCCGGTTTCGTATCCTGGATACGGTTTGGAAAAAAAAATTGGGTGCCTTGGAATTTTTTCTTTGGTATTAAATAGGCGGAAATAAAGCTTCGGACAGACGGACGGACGGACCGACTGACAGACAGACGGCTCTCGTACAGTATAGATTATTTTGTATGAAACAAATTGCTGTACTTCTGATTACAAAGAGTATGCAGAACTAAGCCTATGCTCACCTCACCTAACCTAGGACACTTTCGATTGAGTCGTCAAAGTCGATCTAAGCCAAGCCCACTTGACGGAACTTGTCCGGAAATGGGCGCAAGATCATTAGCTTCACCTCTCTCCATTGCATTGCAGGTGCGGAAGTAACACGATAACGCATTTGAACCAGCCAAACAGCAAAGGCTTAATTCCGCTGGCCAAACGCACGCACCACTAAAATAAACTACTACATACTGTATAACAACTACTACTATAACTACAACTAAAACTACTACCAAACTACCATTACTCCTATAACTACTACTATAATTAAATACTATTTTCCTCTAGGTCACACCGTTCTGACCTAACCTTACCTAACCAAACCTTATATGACCTAACCTTATTTGGTGTAACCTAACGATGGTCCAGTTCTCGAAAGTCTACTGATTTACTTTTAAAATTTCACTCCCCATTTCAGTCATCGAATGAAAGAAAGATATGAAGAAATTCATATCTCTGTAGTGTACACATTAAGTTTAGATTGGGGAACATAACTATTACTATTTTTTTTCTATTGATGAGTGAACGCATTTTTGTAGTTAAATCAC
This sequence comes from Parhyale hawaiensis, assembly GCA_001587735.2. Classification (NCBI taxonomy): domain Eukaryota; kingdom Metazoa; phylum Arthropoda; class Malacostraca; order Amphipoda; family Hyalidae; genus Parhyale; species Parhyale hawaiensis. Next base: position 5,596,343 of record LQNS02278089.1, on the reverse strand, counting down.
TGAGAGTCTTACAGTCATATTCGAAACTAATAATGCTGTTTCTACTGTCTTGTCGGGATCAGAGCGTCCCTATTTATTACTATTAATTCCCACATACTAGAAATGGGCTTGAATTTGTACCTAATAAGTAGGCACACACACACAGGCACTTGTTCCCTTTAATCCAAAGACTTTGTACCTTTCCGACTCTAGAAATAAATACCAATGCAGTGAAAAATCAGCAAAAATATTTCGAAATACTTTAAATTGTGCAAGTAACAGTTAGGGGTATCAACCTTTTCATTATACATGATTCCGCATTCACACAGTGAGCGATAAAAAACGTACAGACGAATTTGAACCGCCGTGAAATTTTTTTATGCGATAAAGGCCAAAGAGAATAATAATAAAATGCAATTCCTAGCTTTTTGGGACTCTGCAGCCTTTCTGCTCGTGTAACTAGACCGTAAGGCTGCAAGCAACTACCTCCTGCAAAATATAGATGTTATTCATAGTCTCATAGAATATATTTCCAAATGATTTTCGAATCCCTAGCGTACGATAATTTCCACTAACTTAGAATGGTATCCCTACATAAGTTTTCTTCTTTATATAGTCAAAGAAAACGAGAATTCTTGGCTAACGCTTTCATTATTGACAAAATTGGAAGAAAGAACTGCAGCCCTTCTCGTTGCTATGCACGCGACCACTGTTATAATCAGTCATAATCGTAAGCGAGAATAATCACGAGTGCCTTGTCTGATAAATTCATGTGCTTTGATATTTTTAATATAGCTTAAAGCAGATGCGACGGTAGTGAACTGTGACTATCGAGAAAATTATGTTGCTCTAAACCAAACATTGGGCCAGACTTAACGTTTCGGCAGGCCATTTGTTTCGCTAGACCAAACGTTGGGCTAGACCAAACATTTTGGTATCCCATATGTTCCGCTAGAGTGACGGCAAGACCAGACATTTCGGGAGGCCATATATATCCGCTAGCCAAAACGTTGGGCAAAACCAAACGTTTTGGCAGGCCTTATATATCAGCTAGACCAAACGTTTGGCAAGGCCAAACGTTTCAGCAGGCCTTATATTTCCGCTAGCCAAACGTTGGGCAAGACCAAACGTCTCGGCAGGCCTTATATATCAGCTAGACCAAACCCGCAAGACAAAACGTTGCGGCAGGCCTTATATAACCTTTCGACTAAACATTGGGAAAGACCAAACGTTTAGGCATGCCTTATATATCCGCTAGACACAACGTTGGGCAAGACCAAAGGCTTCAGCAGCCCTACATAACCCTTAGCCCAAACGTGGGGCAACACCAAACGTTTTGACAGGCCATATGTTCCTCTAGAACAAACGTTGGGCTAGACCAAACTTTTCGGCAAGCCACTTTTTCCACTAAACCAAACGTTAGGCTGGACGAAACGTTTCAGCAGGCCATATGTTTTGCTAGATAACACATTGGGCTAGGCCAAACGATTCTTCAGGCCCAATGTTCCGCTTGACCAAACCATGGGCTAGACCAAATGTGTTGGCAGGCCATATGTCCTAAACAAAACGTTCGGCTAGACCAAACTCTTTAGCAAGCCTTATGTTCTCTTAGACCAAGTGCTGGGCTATGCGGAACCTTTTGGCCGGCCCTATGGTTCGCTAGACCAAAGATTTTGGCAGGCCATAATTCCACTAGACCAAACTTTGTCTTATATCGAACATTTCGGTAGGCCATACCATTGGCCCATATGTTTCTCTAGACCAAACTTTGGGCTAGACAAAACGTTTTGACAGGCTATATGTTTCCGATAATCCAAACTTTGGGCTAGATCAAGCATTTCGGTACGCCATATGTTCCGCTAAATCAAGTTTGAAACTTCAAACGTAAGCGTTGAATTCTACTCTCTGAATAGACTACAAGGTGTTCAATTTAAATCGATGAACCTAGAGACCGCAAAAGATTCAGTACTGTTACGTGAAATGGTATTTTTTTCCTCTTCGAGCGCAATCGAGTTTCAATTAATCTCTGTAACGCGTTCAACGACGGTGCGAAAGCAGTTCTTCTGTATATACTGAATGTTATTTCTGACACATTGAGCTTTATGAGCTCAGCTTATCGCTGTCTCTCATTATTCTGGAAAATCTTCCTCGCGCTACATGGATGAAAAAATTACTCTATAGCACATATTCAGCAAATTATGCCAACGTTTTCTCAAAAAAAAAAAACTACCAAACATTCGATTTTATGTTGTACATTTTACCAGAGAGGCTGTCTTCGTTCATCTCTTTTGACTTTTTTATTAGGTAAATGCTGATTGTTATGTAAGTCTCATCATGTCTTTTGCACGAACTACAATAATTCATAAATTCTAAAGTTTTACCTTACAGATTGTTTCTTTATTATTCGTCAGCTAAAAGTAAGTATCCTATTTCTAAAATACTTAAATGATTTCCCATAGGCGATCAAATAAATTTAATAAATTTTGAGTGTAACTTTTACCCGTCTTCCGTACTTCTCAAAAACCGTTCTCAGAGACAGTGTGGTTAGAGCGACATCTTGCTCATTGTCTCGGGGGTAGGTGTACGGATCCCAACCAAGGAGGTGACGTCATGATGCTTCAAACTGCAATGTCAACGCTTGTAAAACTCATTGTAGACTACGGAATCAACACCCCTCAGCAGTGGGGCTATCGGCGGGTTGAAGCCGTCCAAATTTTTGGAGGTAACCCTAATCCATCATCTTTCACGCCTCAACTAACTTAACATCGCATTGTTACCGTCGGTCTACTTCACCCCAATCGTGTTAGTACTGTCACGTTCTTAGCAGTTTTTCTTTTCTTCCTCTCTTATATATCTATTTTTGACCCAAAGGCAATAGATTATCGAGGACTGGAACTTTAGTCCCGGCTGCTCTCTGAGAATGGGCCTGTCGGTCCGTCTACTGGCGACTATCTTATCAGTTGAGTCTTTCGTCTCTGAATCCACATCACTGACATTCTGGGCTACACTGCAGCCGTGCAAGCCGCTGGGGCCTATTTAGCGGGCAAGTTTATTTTGAGCTTGGTCTATTGGGCGCAGATATTAGGCCTTTGAGGCTTAACTTGTCCGAAAAAGCAGCTGGATGTTTTGGTCTTACCGATTTGAAACGTGTTGTTAATGTAAGATAGAGAGTGATTACGTTGAGCTGGCTGACATGTGACAACTACATTTTATAAAACAAGATTGACGTCCTGAAGTCTTAAGGCCTACCGATTAAGGGTCAGGATTTGAAGCTCGAATCACAGTGTCGAAGCCGGCGCACCTATCTGCAGTTCAGCTCAAGTCAAGCCTCGAGCGCCTAATTTCGGTACTCAATCGAACCTCTTATTAGAGCTCATTCGACTTCAATCTAATTATGGCAAAGTCATTCGACTTGTCTTGCCCGGATCTGTACTCAGGAACTTCGGCTTCGTCACTTGGAATCATGTTGCTGGTGCTGGAGACCTACTGAAAATTCCATTTTACTAAGTAAAATTGAGCTCTCGGGAACACTCACTCGCAAGCGATTAATGGACCCTCATATTCGCCATGAATGTCATTTCAGAACCTTTGCACTTTTTCTCTAGTTAGAACAGACGCCACAACACGCTCCGAATGCTGTGAAATACTAGCGTATAAAGCAAAATCTTACCCAAGTAGCGTGTGAAATGCTGCTGTGCGGGTGAAGGAGGTACTTCGTTCAAATGACCAACTAAATTCATCCCTACATAGCTTTAACTTTGAATAAGCAGTTGAACAAGGTTGACTGAACTGTAAGGCATTTTTAACTTCCTCTGGTAGTTTAGAATAAGTATCGTTGTCATTTCAAGAAAACCGGTAATGAATCTATCGTAATAACTAGCGAAGACTCTGAGAGCGCATACCTCTGCCAAGCAAGGCAACGAAAACAAACTGACTCTCAAACCATGATTTTCTTCATATCAACACCAAAATCCAATGATCATTTCTGGCTTTTGATAGTACTGACAGTTCCCGCAATTTTCTTGAAGATCCACTCATAACGTTTTGAGGTATGCTGCTAACAAACATAAGTCAAACATACAAACGGACCAACCAATCTTAGCTAAAATTTAATCATCTATGTCTTTTAACATTACTAACAACTCCTGTAAATTTTATAAAGATCCATTCAGAACTTTTTGAGTTGTTGCGCTAACAAGCTCAAAATTAAATCCCGCAACAAACAGACGAACGAACATATTATCACAAAAATTTGGCCATTTACTCTTTGTAACATGCCTAACAACTCATATTAATTTCGTGAAAATCCGTTCATAACTTTTTGAGTTATGGCACTGAGATAAAATAGACAAACAAACAGATGGACTGATTTCCACCGAAACTTAATCCTCTGTTGCTGTTAACATACCTAACAATCGATGAAAATTTCGTATAAAGATCGGTTCTTTACTTTTTTTAGTTAATTTGGTAATAGACAAATGGAAAGACAGACGAACACGACAAAAACATAACCTCTTTGGCGGAGGAAATAACAATAACAATAGTAGTTAATTAGGGCACTCCAATACCACATACCTCCCCCAATCAAGGCAATGTTAATGTATATTTCAAATTGGTCATTAAGCCAGGGTTTCCTTTTTACCATTAGGCAAAATACGGTCATCTGTGCCTCTTGACAGTAATAACAGTTTTTATAATTTTCTTGAAGACCCGTCTGCAATTTTTTTACTAGTGTTTTTTGCCATTTCTAAAAATTCCTGCCAAGTTTATAACGATCCGTTAAGATCTTTATGAGTTATGTAGCGGACAAACATTCTGACAGATATCAGTATTAAGTAAAACATACGTTTATTGACACAGTGATTTCTTATCCCTTCTTTTTTTTTCCTCCGCTTCCTTTTCTCCCATTTTTCACTTTTAGTAAAACACACAAACGGATAAACCTATAAAATCAACATAGAGACTAACAAACGCACTGACACATAAAAATTTATTCATTTGCTCATCGCAGCATATCTGACATTTTAAGCAAACTTCATAAAAGTCCGTCATAATTTTTGGAGTTACGGTAGTTATAAAAAAGACAAATAAAAAACAATTAAGCAAACGGTTGAACAGAATTTCTCCAAAAGTTAATCTTCTGTTTCTCCTAACATGCGTAACAATCACTGTAAATTTCGTAAAGAAGCGTCCATAATTTTTTTAGTTATCTTGATGACAGACAAATAAACAGAGATACAAACTCGACAGAAACGTTACCTCCTCGGCGTAGGCAATTATTGTGTCGGAACAACAGAGGGTAAAAGTTTCAGATGTATATAAGGAGTAATTTAAATTCTAGGAAGCGATAAAAAAAAATATGATTCTGACGTCTAATAAATATTTCTATGTATTTAGTTAGGCGCACGATATTATCTTTTCCAAAGAAACATGGCTCATGATCAAATGCATCAGAAATAGCTGCACTACTTTATCTACAGTGACCAGTTTATATCAGATGCCGATGTGTAGCGGCTTGGCCGGAAATATCTCTTTATTATCTCCTTAAAATAAATGCGATGAGGTGCAGCAGACGTTTACTTTCTCTTATTAATAAGCAGCTAACGAAGCTCAAGCCTAATTGGAACTTTCCTTGGCGGGTCTGCTTAGCCTAATTAATGCGGGTACTGCCGTGCCGTAATTAGCAATCGTTAATTCAGGTCATCGTTTTGCCTCCTCGTTGATCATCCACACGCCTCTTCGGGCGCCAGTGATACACAAGACGTTGAGGTAATAGGTAGTTTCCCGCTTGCCTCATAGCACTTACAAAGTGACCAAAGCTATTCGTGAATCGAAGATATTGACCCTTTTTTCTGAATAGGGCACATGCTATGTAGGAAAACAAGACCACTACTTGAACTGATTCGTCAAACTAATGAAAAATGGCATCTATTCTTACCTGTACTTTCAATTAAAATTATCACTATTGACACAGCGTTGGCCTTCCAATAAAACAATAATTAGGCCGATTTGATCCAATTTTCACCATTGAATTCATAACAACGGCGTAATTAATTGTTGCATCTTTTCCCACTGCTTTTGTTCGCGTTTTATTATATTTTTGTGACGACGAATGACGCCATACGCTACAATGTCGTCTGTAGGACACGCCATCGACACGCACTACACACACATAATCAATGCCGCCATCTATTCCGAACTACATTCAAAAGAATCTGATCCTTTACACGGCATTAACTTAGCAAACCTCACCAGTCCCGATGAATATTATTTAGAAGAGACTACCGAAAGACTTCTCGCTCGCACAAAGAGAGCTCCAGGTAAATTATTAACGCGCGGGTTAGATAATTAGTTCATCTGGAGTTAGCTTATTGTCCTTTCGCTGATGACAGTATTTTTACAAGTCCTAGGCGTGTTGCAATTTCAACCCCGGGCTGCCTGTGTGGCACCAGTGTTATCCTCACGAGGGATGAAACATCCCATGCAATGTAATTCCATTCGAGCTAACGTTTTTTGTGTTGCAATAATCCACACAAGGTAGCGGCTACAATGCGTCTCGGAGTTTATATTCAACCGTTGAAAAATGTCAAGCATATTTTCTTTCCGAACATTTTAGCGGAACACTCGATAGCCAATCTAAAGCTGGGTTCACACTAAAATCTTTTATCTCCACGCGTGGTACAAAATGTCCGAATTTTCGACTGCGTTCTTGTAAACACCATCGTATGCTTACTAAAAAATTTTATACGTTGGTTCCATGTCAAGTGACGTTTAGAGCGAGTTCACAGCTTCACACGTCAGTCATATCAACGCGGTCGCTCATCCACTTGTCCGACTGTTTCACTGTGTCCTGACAGTAGCAGAAAAGTGCACGTTTTTTTAGTTTTATTTTACTTAAATTCGAAAAAGATTTCCGCCACTTGTCTAGTGACACTTGCAGAGAAAACTAATATGACGGTTAACATTTTTATAACTATTTGTAGTGTACACGAAGTTATACTGAAAAAAAATTTATTGAGTGATGAGTGAACGCGTTGAGATAATTGACGTGTGAACTCGGCCTTAGGAAATGTCATTAGTGAGATCTTAGATATTTCTTTAAATCAGCCGCAAATCGGAATTGAAAAAGCTGCAAGTTTCTCAGTTGTTCACAAGAAAACAACAAGACATTCGGAAGCTCGACGGGCTCTGGCAGCAGCAGAATACTGTAGTGTGATTACGGCTTTATTAATTAAGTGTTTTTCGAGTTCTTGTTTACTTCTCGAAGTTAGAGTAATTTTAATGAGTTATTACAAGTGATAAATGATATTTTCTTTGAGTATAGAAAATGCAACCATACAAGAGCAGAATTACCGTAATAAAACTTTGAGCAAAGACGCCTATAGATGGACGTTCAATTCGCCCGTCCACTGCATTATTCTTCGGCAGCAACAAGCGTCATCAGTATGCAAATGACGCCGCAGGTACCCTTTATCCCTAATGCCGATGATACACGCTAGTCAAAAGAACGAGTATCCTCGACTTTTCGTCCGAACGTTATGTCGAACTCTTGTAAACACATCTTTGAGATTGCCAAGAAATGGCGTAAAAATATTTACCGTCAGTTCAGTTTACTCCGTACATGCTGTTAGTTACCTTTCGGACGTATCATGTCTGGAGGAATTGAATACTCAAAATTCTTTGCAAGTGTGTTCTATTAAAATGGGCACATCAACACATTCAGACGAATAGATGACGATACTCGTTCTTTTGACTAGCGTGTGGCATCGGCGTTAAGCAGCCAGGCGTACAAACAAGACTGAAGTTTTGACTCAGTAAAGCTAATGAAAGTAGATTATCTCAATTTCAACGGACAATTCAGAGACACCATTAAGCTCGGTTCACACGTTAATCTTTTGCCTTATGTTGATGCTTCAAAATATCTGAACGTTTTTTCGTTTCCCTATAGACTGGTTAATTGTTAGCCGTAAGTCAATTTGCTTAGCAAATACCATAGAATATAGGATGTATTGGAAAATGGCTTTAAACTTTGCTTAAAATATGGATTATGTTGTATAATATGTTCATTGTATACTTGTATGCAAATACTAACTTTACGTAAACATATAATATAACTTTATAACTTTGCATAAAATATAGATTGTGTTGTATAATAGCGTCACTGTGTACTTGTATACAAATAATATAATAATATATATTTTTACTACACTTAAAACTTTGTAATAGTAGCTAGAAAGCTGGAAGCTTTTCTGTTGTTTAAATAGACTCAGGAATACACCCGAACGAATTACGGTGTGAACGCAATTCGAAAGACTAACGTGTGAATCGGCATTTAGTCGAAATGTGCTACTCATGTGAAAACTAGGGTGTGTCGCATTCAGTGCTTTTTAGGTCACCGGTGCTACACCGCGTAACACCGGTGACCCAGCCAGTCGCAACCAGTGTCGCAATCATAGCTCAAATGGCAACTGCGACACGAGTTCCGGGGATGTAGGTCACCGAGCACAAAATTCATTCAAATACGTAACCGATAAATATCTTACACCAGAATAAGTAAATTAGATGAGGTACTTGGAACTTTCAATGAAAAAACCTTTAATTAAGCGGAATTTTAAAGATTTTTGAGATTACTCCGATCTTCGCTAGATGGCGTTCTCACGGGTTACGGTAGCCCGGATTTGGCGTGATTGCGACACACCCCAGGCATTCTCTCAAGTTGTTAGAGGGTTAAGTTTTGCATAAGAGTTAACCTGTTACAGGGCAGTTAAGTCACATTCAAATTACAATGAACAGTTGGCACGTTCAGACTGGGGTGTTCTTACAAAAACCAATGTTTAGTGTCAGCTGTGTTGCTCAGTTGCAAATATTTAACTAAACAGCCCAAACATTGGGCATGTTCGAGTGGACGGGGAAATTAAGACTGCAAGGCTTGACTTGTTCGTAACTTCAGACAGGTATGCTAGTTTCCACCTGTTGAATAGAGTTTTAGGTGTTGACTCCCAATCGTTTACGTCTGAGACTTCTCAACACTTGGTCTTGCTCCGTAAAATAGCTTGCAGCCTGCGCAACGTAATCAGGTTGCTTCTAACACTCGCAGCATGATCAGAAGTGGCAGAGCCAACGTTTTTATCTTAAGTGCAAACAAATAAAATCATATATTTCTCATATGGATGCTGGGTCCAACATGTTTAGAGCACAGTATCCTAAGGTGTTCATAATTAAGACTAACATAAGAACACTTAATACTAACGTAAGAGAGAGGTAGCATTTGTTGTGCTGTGTTCCACTTAATGCATGTTGCAGAAAACAGAGAAAAATTGTACCGGCCTGTCATAATGGTAAAACGTTTACACTTCAATAATCAAAGAATAAAATCATTTATGACTTTTGGGGGTCCCAATGGACTACAATATAAAGCGAAAATGATTGCCTTTCCCATGTAGCTTTAAGTACATAATTGATAATACACACTGTACATCGAAATCCAGTAGGTCTACTGTACTCCTTAATTACTTCCGCCAAGGAGGAATTCTGTTTTCGTCGTGTTTGTCTGTCTGCCACCAGGATAACTCAAAAAGTTATGAACCGATTTGGATGAAATTTACAGGGATTGTTAGGTATGTTAGGAGGAACAGATGATTAACTTTTGGTGAAGATATGTCTGTTTGTTTGTTTGTCTGCGTCATTTTTCTCGATGCCATAACTCAAAAAGTTATGAATGGATTTTGATAAAATTAACATGAGTTGTTAGGTATATAACAAAAAGTACATTACCAATTTTGGTGATGGTCCATTTGTTCGTTCGTTCGTTTGTCACTGTTTTTAATTTTATACTTGTTAGCACAATAACTCAAAAAATAATGAATGGATATTTATGAAATTTATAGGAGTTGTTAGTAATGGTAAAATACATAAATGATCAAATTTTGGTGCAGATCGGTTGGTTCGTTTGTATGTTTGACTCATATTTGTCATTACGTTTGTTAGCAATATAACTCAAAAAGGTATGAACAGATCTTCAAAAAAATTGAACAAGCTGTTATTAATATAAAAAGGCACAAATTATTAAATTTTGGAGTTTATGCAAAGAAAATTATGGTTTCAGAGCCAGTTTGAATTTTTGCTACCGTTGGCTCACTTGGCGGAGGTATGCGCTCTCAGAGTGCTCTAGTTTTCTTATTATTCTGGCATATCTAGAACGAAAAATATTAAACAATTGAAATTTGGAATGCGATTTTGTTTCACGTTTTTTGTCTATCTGCGACAAAAATAGAGAAAATTTATTACTAAAACTAGACATGCTACGGTTTAAAGGGCCGGCTATACTATGCAATTTTTCGTGCAACTGCTTGCAACCGCCTGCAATAAACTTGCATGCAACCCAATTGCACGCGGTTGCAAGAGAACCGATCATGTTGGATTTTTATTGCTGCAACCAGAGGATTGCTGCAATTATGTCAGTCGCTGAAAATAAAATAAAATAGAATAGATAAATTATATTACAGGGAAAAACACGCTGAAAGTTTCCAATTTAATTGATTATCTAACTGTGATTCCCCTATTTGTGATAGACGAGAATTTATTGGTGAAAAACAGCCTGTGGGGGCATTAGAAAAGTAGAGTAATCAGAGCTCACCTTAGAAGGTATGAATTGACTGAAATGACAAGTCAGGCTTTAGACTTGTAATGTTATAGACCAGTCAGCCGAACGCTCATATATTAAACGATGTTTTCTCTTATATACATACGTCGGTTGATTGCCTGAAAGACTCTGATTGGGCCACAGTAAGGTACGTATAACCCCCTTCCCGTATGCACGGGGTACGTTTTTGTTGTTTCGAGGACACGATTACGTTTTTTAGGGAAGTAATTGTTTTCTTCCTCGTGTGCAGCCGTGGGTCCGGTGAGGGTGGCCGTGTGCGTCTACTTTGTGGTGTGGATGGCCTACAGCCTCAAGTTGGCGTTGGAGAAGATGAAGGAGATCCTTGATGATGCGCTGGCTGACGCTGAGAAGGAACATGAAGAGTATGATGATGACGACGATGGAGAAGACGATGATGAAAATGAGAGTGAAAATGAAGATGATGATGATGATGATGAAGAAGAGGATGATGATGATGATGATGATGATGATGATGATGATGATGATGATGACAACGAATATGAAAATCATGATGAATATAAAGACCATGACGTAGATGAAGAAGAGTACGGCCATGATAATGAAGGCGATTCTGATGAGGATGAGGAAAAAGAAAGAGAAGCGCAAGAGGCAGGTGAACACGACACCACTGACAGCAAGGAAACGGAGTCCAGTACAGAACACGGCGGCGAACACGGAGATAATGATGAGGGCAGTAATGAGGAATCTGATGAAGATTCAGAAGATGAAAATATTGAATCGAATGATACAGAGATAAATTACGATGCGTTTTATGGTGAAGCACACATGTCAGATGATGAAAAAAATAGAGTATATGAGGAAGATGTTTTAGGTGGTCGCAGTAAAGAGAACGATCGATGGAATTTCACTGCAAAAGACAATAAATTCAATACCCTGCACCATACTAGGCGTTATAAGGAGAACCAATATCATCCACCCAACTTGCAAGCAAGGAGAGACTGGTACAGAACCCGTTTCGATAACAGACATAAAAGTAAGCACCATTACCGTACAGTGAAGGATTATGTCCTCTCTCAACAGCTCCACCGAAATTACCCTAAATTCAGAGTGTACAACATTCCCCAATTTCCTCAGTTAGAGAGCCAGAGGACTTACGACAACAGAGTGCCTAGCAGGCCACCTGCTCTAATCATCGTACCAAAGAGACAACTTGAAAGATTTTAATGTGAAGTGCGTAAAACTTATATTAGAAGAAATAAATGTTTAATGCTTTCGCTGCTAAAGGTGTCTCTTGCTGCAATCATCCCATTTCTACATCTATAAGTCTGTCACTTATTTTTTTTGCAAAATATTCATATCATTTTCAATTGCCTATTCAAAAATGTTGCTAACTTTTATAATTATATTTTGAAGGTAAAATATATATATGTTATTATTACGGGACGGGTTCTGGCAGCGTGAAAAAACAATAGCGTGAACTTTGCTTTTGTTGCACAGTATCTGCAAACGTATGACGAACTGTTCCAACAACGTTACAAACCCATTGCACGGCATCCCTACCGAGAAAACAAGACTAGAACATTCATTATACGCACATATACTGTAGAAACTCAAGTTCTTTAGTATTCAACATAGTTACTATTGGCACCGAACTACTTCTTGTAAAAAATAGCAGAGAATCACGTCCAAAAGTGGTCACAAAAACCACAGATCATGCGAAATCAGGCAGATCATCCGCAAGGTGACCACAAAAAAAGCCTTATGTCTCACTATTTCTATCATTTACATATCGTCGAATTGAGGAAGTTGATCATTTTCGGTTACGTGATCCAACTTTACTAATTTATTTCCTAAGCAACACTGTTAAAAGAAAATCGAACATCTCCTAGTCTATGAGTGTTAATGTAGTCCCATCTGTGCATCAGTCACAATTTACTTAAAAATTGACAAGAGTGTTCCTAAGACCCGTCTACACGTTAGTCGTTTCAACGCGTTCACTCATCCACTCGTCTGAATGTTTTGTAGTGTCGTGCTCAACACAACTTTGGCACGCCACAAAAAGTTTTTAAAATGTTAACCGTCAAGTCCGATTGCTCAGCAAGTGTCACGAGGCAATTACGGATATCTCTTCAAATTTAGAAGGAAATAAAACTCAGACAACCGTGCACTTTTCTATTGTTTCTTAAATTTAAGGAAAAGGCTTGGCTGACGGGTCTGTAATAACTTTCCAGCTTCTCCATTGCGGGATCACATCGAAAGGTGTAGACGCAGAGGTGAAACAATTGGAAGGAATTTGTAATTTTGCATGCAAGGTAGGAAATGGTCGTAGCAGATCTGACTATGACTTCGCTACTGTAGTTCTATAGACTTTAAGGTATACAGTAGTAGAGATTAGCGGAGCAAGATCGAAGAAGAACAGTCGTGAAGTAAAGTAATATCATGTATTTATCCCCTGAGAGAGGTTTTCAGCTCCTTATATTATAATTTATACAATATTAAACTAGTAAACCTTATATCATTAGACAGGGACAATACAGGATGAAAAAATTCTCGCCAACTGGTCGTAAACGTTGCCTTGGTGCATACGCATCTATATTATAACAAAACTGTATGAATTTTATTTATCTACTTGCTTGTTTGTACACAGTCTACGGTATTATAACATAAGGAAAAATAAACTGAGCACAAGAAGTTATTTCCACAGGTTCCAATTAGTGTCATATTTATATATATATCATTGCGTATAGGCAACGAGCTGATTACCTATTCCTTTGAGACACAAAAAAGAAGATTATAGTTCGTTTCTTTTCAAGTTGGACACGCGGTTGCACTTCCTAGTAATGGATATGTAATTCTAAATTTATGAAAAATATAAATATTATCCCATCCAAAACTCAAACATTCTGGAAGCGAATACCTCTGCCAAGCAAGGCAATGTAAGAAAATCGAATTGGTCATGAAACTAGGATTTCCTTTTCATCATCACCAAAATTCCGTCATTTATACCTTTTTTGTCGAATGAAAACTCATTGACTTCTATTTACTTTTAAGTGCAGAAATCATATCTTACGGGACAGGCCAAAGCATAAAACATTGTGGTGAAATGTCATACAATGCACTTGTATGCGCTATGGATAAGGTTTGGATGCTGTATTCATGTTAATTGGGTTATCATCTAGATATGGCATAAATGGATCTTCTTCGGCGCCTTCTACATGTATATTACTAAATTACACACATTTATTTATAATTAATAAACTCAGATTTCAGAAATCTTTCATTTGTGGACCAATTGCTCTGATATTTGCTGCAGTATACGTAATTTTTAAAAGAAAAGACATTTTACTGCCGCAATTTTTCTATCTTGGCCCTAGTTTTTGAAAAAATAGGGGAAACTTTCCTGTTTTTTCTCGGAAATTCCAAAAGAATAGAATTCTATGAGTTTTTATGCTAGAACAAAAGCTAGACACTTTTTGAATCCTTATTACATTCCTAACAAACAGATAGAGTCAGATTTTCCAATTTTGTTTTATTTTGATATGTACTTTTGAATCAATAAATTTTTCCAAAAAAAGTCAAGTTTTCGGATTTGAACTGTGATAAAAAGAAAATTAGGGCAAAAATTCAGTATATCCCTCTATTAGTTTGTCATAAATCTCTCAAGTTTTTCAAAACTGTCTTCTTTTTTTCACTTTTCTTCATTTTTAGGCAAAAAATCAAGTTGTACAGGAAAAGCAAAAACGTGAAACATTTTGGTGAAATATCATGTAACGCACTTTTTTTGCACTATGGATGAAATTTGAATGCTATATTCATGTTGAATTATCATCTAGAAATTGCATGATGGATCTTCTTCGTCTTCTTCCTGTGAATTACGTACATTTATCTATATATTAATACGCTAGTACCTACGTACGTGTCTACACTAGCGGGCAAAATAAGAGAACGATTTTCATTTTCTGAAAATAAAGGTTAACCATGTAGAGTAGGTTAATGAATCTTTTGATGGGGCCCTAAGAAATGTATTTAACATATTTCTACAAAAAAATCAGGACAAACATGACTATATTTTAATACATTAGAGCAATCTAACAAACAATAACAAAAATTGAACACTGCAAAACAAGAGAACGATCGTCTCTAAATACAATTTTACAAACAAATAGCAAGGAACAATGGTCAATTTTAGGTTTAGAACAATTAGTATGGAGTACTAAAACCTTTATTTTTAATAACTTTAGCACAGCGACGATTACACGACATCACACGTTTCTTACATAACTTACATAACTCTTACATTATTTTTTTCTTTTTTCATTTCTCTTCAATTTTAGTTCACATATCCTTTACTGTTGATGGCTGTCGTTCTCTTACATTGTCACATATTATTTTCAATAGGATTAAGGTCCGGGCTTTGGGCAGGCCACTTCATGACTTCGAAACTCTTTTCCGCAAAATATTCCTTCACTTTCTTTGCAGTATGGCACGGGGCATTGCCCATCATCAAAATTGTTGGCGGGTTTGGTGATGATCGTAGAGATGGGAAAACATATATTGCTGTACAAGATTGAGATACACATTAGCATTGGCAGTTTCTTTAATGGCCACCAACGGTCCAACTCCTTCAGATGAAAACATGCTCCACACCATTACGCTACCTCCCCCATGCTTTACAGATGTTTTGACACATTTCGGGTTCAGCCTGTCACCTGTTGCACATCTAACATACCGTCTGCCAGCAGATCCAACAAACTAAATTTACTTCCGTCGCTGAAATGCACTCTTTCCCAATCTTCATCTCTCCATACGATGTGTCTTTCCGCATATTCAAGTCTTGCTTTCTTATTCAAAACAAACAAAAAAAACAAATGTCATTTATTATCTCGTATACAGGGTACAATGGATACACCTATCGAGGTTTTCTTGATGCCTTAATTCTAGAATTTTGAAGATCCAGTAGTGTGAAGAGCAGGGGAAGCAGTACGTGCTGAGAGTCAATTTAGGATCCCTCATCGTGCATCGCCTGGCCTCTCGATGCTGGAGTGCTCCACGCAGTGTAAATTCGTAGCGTGCCGTCCGGGGAATCGAACCCGGGCCACCGTTGATGAGTGGTTTAGTGACAGGACTGCGTGCCTTTAACCCACATGCATTGAGGCAACGAGAAACTGTATAGCGAGGCATTTCTATGTTGTTATTGACCTTCAGCCTTCTGGAAATTCCCGCTGCAGTTTCGAAAGGATCCTTCTGGGCATAGCGTTTCATAATCCTATCAACTCGTACGGTGATTTTTCGAGGGCGGCCTGCAGATCCCGGTGATGCCAGCTGTTTTGATTTTTCATCATAGAGCTTCAAAGTACGAGAAACAACGCTCTTGGATCGGTTTACCTCTCTTGATATGGCCGAATGAGTCATTCCTGATGACCTGACCTTAAAAATTTCTTCCCGCAGCTCAGGAGTAACTTTCACGTGAGGTGCCATGTTTCTAGAACGGTGTAATCGTAAGAGTGGCAGTTCTAGAAGTCGTGTACATGAAATTGAATGTTGCCAGATGACCGGGGTAAATGTGAGAACGCTTTAGAGACGATCGTTTTCTTATTATGCATTGTTCAATTTTTTACTGTTTGTTAGATTGCTCTAATGCATTAAATATAGTTAATGTTTGTCCTGATATTTTATAGAAATATGTTAAATACATTCCTCAAGGCCCCATCAAAAGATTCATTAACCTACTCTACATGGTTAAACTTCATTTTCAAATAATGAAAATCCTTCGCTTATTTTGCCCGCTAGTGTACCTTTTGTGTCACGCTCTTCATCACTTATAGATAGAAGAAAATTTTAGATTTGTTGACTTAGGGAAGCTGGCGTATCTTTGATACGGCGGGTGTCAGTAATCTCTCGGCCACATGCCAGGTCTTTTTAATTATGTTTACGCGCCTGAAATTTTCAAGTATAAATCTTTGGGAAACTGTATCGTGGTTTGCTGTCAAAGGAATTCCACGGGTCCAGATAGCCAGAGCAACTTATAAAATACTAAAGGGCTCAGCCGACAAAAATGACGGGAAATATTTTGTGATTGAGCTTTTTATTGTTTCGGTTCCCAGTATAAGTTTTGCTATATTATAGGTCTGATCCCTGCAGGCATGATTTTCCATTAGTGAAACGCAAGTTGTACAACCATGAGTTTTGCGATTGCAAAGCATCCCCCGTAAGATAAGGCGTGAATATCAGCTTGGAGTTGGCCAATCGTTAAGTTGCACTAAGAAAATAGTAGTTCAGTGAAAATAATTCACCAGAAGTGCCCAGTGTTCACCGTATAGTGGACACCAACGGATTGTTGACCTCTAGCGTCGAAATTTGGCTGCGGTGTAAATCTATCTATATTATGCTAAAAGACTGTGAACCGGTCATGCTCGTTCAAGTCTTGTTTATTTATTTGAGTCTTGTTTGACATATATTCTTCACTTTTACACGAGAGAAAATTCGAGGAAATGGGAGGGCAGTCGCATTCTTCCCATGGATTAGCTCTTTATTTCGATTGTATCTGTGAAACGAAAGTTAAACTGAGCTGGGCCTCAAGAACGGGCATGATCAATTCATCGGTTCCACGGGCAATACAACTGAAATACGTAACATATAATAATTTGATTTGACTTTGCTTACTGCCTGGGTGCTGGATATTTGTTAGTGAACCAGAGAATCTGTTGATAGTGAACCGAACGGGCCGCTCCTTGACGGACAGAAGAGGACGGCCGAATAGCGGGTGATTTATGCCCAGCTAAATAACACCTGCTTTTTTTACGAAAGTGAAGACGACCCAACGGGTCACGGGTCGTCTAGTTCAATATAAAAAGGCGTTTGCTCAGCGTGAAGATTCAACTACTACGATATCATTCAGCAATGAAAGCGGAAATACAGAGGCTGGGGATCCAGAGCAATGTTTGTCACCGGTACTACAAGTGCTGAAATTGTTTGGTATCTCCCACCTTGGGTTTCAGTACATGAATTTTCTCCTATAAAAACTCTGAACAGCGTGACGGAGAGACGGACCAACATTACATTGGAGCTAGTATATTTCTCATATGGAGACTGTACCCAACAAGGTTAGTACACAGTATCCTGAGGTTTTCATGCTTAGAACTAACATAAGAATAATACTAAAAAATAACATAAGAGACAATTGGCATTAAGTTTGCAGTGATCTACTGGTGCAATGCCTGCATCTAAATAAGGAGATGATATTGACATTATTTTCCGTTGAGAGGAGCGTTGGTTACACAGAGGTGGGATGGTGGGGCGTATTTTTTTTTTAAAGAGAGTATAAAATGCAGTATACAGCCTAAACTGGGCTATTGCAAGTCGCTTCGTGTTAGTAGTACTGTTACAGGGATTAAAGTATTACAAGAAATAGCTAATAATGATAATAATGGAAAAAACTTGATTTAAAATAGAATAGATAAATTATATTACAGTGAAAGTAGCGCTTCGCATTTCCAATTTAATTCATTATATAACCGTGATTTCCCTATTTGTTAAGTTAAAGACAAGGATTTATTGATGTAACACAGCCTCTGGAGCATTAGAAAAGAAAAGTAAGCAGAGATCACGTTAGAAAATATAAATTACCTAAGATGCTTGCTAAGCTGTTACGGTTACCTTAAGAATTTTCGCAAAGAAATAGAGTAAAAATGAATCATTTCCCACATGGACACGGTTCTCAACATATTAGGAAGGCGCAGCACCATGAGTGTTTAATTCTTAGCAGGAGCAAGGGAGCATGAGAGCAAGAAAGCGACCAACAACTGTGTTTTATTATGTAGTGGATTGCACAGGTCCATGTACACAGGAGCAGCTTCAGTAATTATTATCAGCAAGAAGGCTGGTCTTATAAGATATCATACATCGAATCTCGGTGTAGTTTGTGAAGTTGATGGGGGAATTGACATGGTACAATGTGAAGGTCTCACTGATCGATCTGAATTGCGCCCTGCCGGAGCGTGAAAAAATTCACGTGTGCAGCTAGATACTGCGGGGCTCAGTAGTTAGGTGCAGCTGGGCAAGGTCTTTTTAATATTTAATAGTAGACGCCAGAGCTCCTCTCTATAAACGTGTATCGTTATTTGCTGCTAACGTGGGAATTCTAAGGTTTTGGTTAGACGGAGCAGCTTCTGGGAATCTGTAATGTAACCAGGAAAATTTTCGTGGATGGAGGAGGGGGGGGGGAGACGGCTTGACAAAACAAACTAGACCCTAAGCAAGGTTAGTTTTTAAGGCCTTATTTTCACTGGGAGGGTTGAGACTTTTCTGGAAGGGAGTACGTCTTCCAACGCTCGCCGCTCCCTGGCTACGCCACTGCAGGACATTAATAGAAAAAAAATGAAGATGGACTTAACATATCGCACACCGAGTCCCAGTTTTGTAGAGTAAGTGCGGCATTACTATGCTAAAATGTGAAACTTTCACGGTTCCGTGTGAAAGGCCTTGCAAAGCCGTGAAATTTTCACGGGTGCAGCTGGTCTATTATTATTATTATTATTATTATTATTATTATTATTATTATTATTATTATTATTATTATTATCTAAAATATCAATAGCATTGTTCGGTCAACAATATCTATGCAACCACATTTATTTCCAGTCTGATATATGGCAAGGCCTATATTTACGTGATTTTCTAGGATTCGGGCCTTATAATTAATATTAAGATCACAGTTCTACCAGAAGTATGAGAATACACTTCAGTCACAGAATCCACGTCACATACCAAAGTCACTTACAAAACTGTCACGCCCTCGAAGATTATAGCAAAAAACTTTGGGTATATAAGAGAGAAAACCCCATCGCTGATTTTGGCCTGCTCGCTTGCTGGTTAGCACCCGAGCCGGAGGTAGCGCTAGTGTTGTTTGAGAGAGGAGGTTTACAATGTTAATTCAATTTCCTTAGTTTTAAGTTCTTTATATTTATTTCAGAAAAAGCTCACATTTCTTTGTACGTTATGTGAAACCATTTACTTTTAAAATAACTTGAAATAAGATAAGCATAGAATTATGGGAGAAATTACTTTCTCAACACTAGGCGTTTTAATAAAATGCCATGGTTCACTTTTCACATTTCTTGTGCCGCGTCTGATGCGTCGCAACCTAGAAAAACTAACAAAAAACCGTAGCAGTTCCTTACTTTTAACCTATATTGGGAACGAAATCTTTGACAATTGTAAAACATAAATCAATATATTTTATACTTAATTATACATTATTCCATGAGGATAGGGGCGTAGACCTGGTTGTACTAACGAAATCACAGCTTAAGGTCTGATTTTACAGCCAAAACAGCGGCGTACGAAAGTGTGATTCTTTAATACTAGCCCAAATTTAATACAGCAATAGTTTCAAAACTAGGCATCTCTGACGGTAAATTTTCGGTATTACACGTGAATGGAGTTCGACGATGAAGCATGTTTCACCCCTTAGACTTTTTATGAATCATTCAATTAGTCTAAACAAAACTTTTTTATCACTGAACTCCATTCTCGTGTAATGACGTTTTATACCTCTTTGATTCAAAAATTCATTGATTCATAGGTTTATTGTACATTCAAAACATGTTTCATCATTTTTACGTTCACTTCATGCGCCGCCAAACTGAATAGTTTTTTGGGTGCTGATACACCCACACCGCTAGAGGGCGACGGAAATTCAGACAAAAAAAATCATGTACTTTTTGCTCTTATTGCACTCTAAGCTCTCTGCTCTTAACTCGTGAAAGGACTTTTAAATGTGAGAGGAAGTCAGCCTAGTCAGGAAGGAGTGCGTTGTGCTGCTCTTGGGCCTACTAAATCTCTTGTGAAAAAACTGTCGATTATCTACTACTACTAAAAATTGTACTCCCTATTATCGTAGCCTGTAGCTCGGTGTTGCATAGAAACTAGATAGTTGGGAGAAGGTTCAAGGTTAGGACAATCGGTAACTAGACGGTATAGGCTGTAGCACACAGCTGCGAGCGTACGTTATCATTATCGTCTATGCTCTACTACGTTCAATGCCATCGATCGTCCACGTCAGTCACTGGCAGACGGGGGTGCCAATATTTTCGTGAGTGACGCGCCGCGTCCTAAGTATTTGCAAATTGCAGATGAATTATTCATTCAGCAGTCTAGGCCTACCAATTGATATCGGTCATTAAGAATGTCCCAACAACCAGAGGTGGGCTTTTGGCTGCGAACCTTTATTCATGAATCTGTGTGGATCGGCCAAATCCCAGATTTGGGGTAGTTAGGATGTGGTGACACCTAGTTAGGTATGTCTCTGTAGCAACTAACTAGAGAGTGACTCTTCTGCCGCATTTCCGAGGGTGGCAAACTACTCGCCAAGATCTTGGCGAGAAGTGCCACACTATGAAATCAGGCTCTTATGCGGCATTTCCGATGGCAGCAAACTTGTCAAGTTGTCGCCAAGATCTTGAATTTTTGTAGGCCTAGTGTATTTTTTCATAGGGTCTCAATGGAAAAATTTTTTTTAAATAAATTTAAAAACATGCTAGAGTTTTGATACTTAGTTCATTATTAGACAACAATATAGGCTTCCATATCATATATAGCTCAGCTTTGTTCATTCCTTTTTCTCTGCTTTATGGCGGTTTGCCATTTCCGCCCCGCCACCCCAGCATGTCACTCGCCATCTCCGCCCCAAAAGACGCTACTGTATGTCGGGGCGGTCATAATACCTCGCCAGTGTGGGCAGATTAAAGTGCCCAATGGCAATGACCTCTCTACCCACTCAAAAATCCCTCAGATTCAGAAGGTCTGCATTCTGCACCTCAGAGTCAGTGTAAGATAGTTCTATACAAACCAAGAACAATAATGTTGAAGGAAGAGAGGTAAACACCAACAGTATTTGACAGGAGGCCTGCACAAAAACACAAGAAATCATCTCCCGCACATACACTATGACTCCATGCTTCCTGCTGGCAGAACCAGAGTCTCCCCTAAACAAATCATATTCAGGAAGAGACACAGACGGATCAAGATCCCCCAACAACAGCCACGTCTTCCCCACAACCAGCACATCCACCCGCTGCTCTATAACAAAGATGCTTAATAAGTCCAGCTTATTTGCAATAGAATTCACATTAACTTGTCCAAATTTTAAACTTGTGTTATCTAAAATTAACTCGTCAAACATGACTAGTGATTACACCACTAGAAGCCCCACAACTCGCAACTACTCCAGCTCCAATTCATGCTAAAGAGTGAAGACAAACTCCGTTCGGCGGCTCCATCGTCTACAGCAAGCAAATCTTGAATGACGAAATCTTCAAAAACCAATAATGAAGCTCGACTCTACTCCGAGCACCCGTCGGACCCCTACTATCCGATGAACCTTGACCCGCAGACAAACTTCAACCCACCACGGAACATCCAAAAGCCACAGGGTCACTGCCGCCAGCCATGACTCCACGGCCAGTCCCCGCCCCAATATTCACCACGGCCAGCTGCACCTGACCAATACAAGGACTGTGGGCTGAAAACTGCCCACAGGCCCAGCACCAACACCTCCCTCATTAACCCTTGCTGCTCTTCTGGCTGTTGAATCATGTCGCTGGTTATATGTGAGGTCCCTGTGAAGGAATATCCTACCAATTTCAGGATCATCCTTCAAGTTCCTTGTCTAACTCAGCAAGTCCTGCTTAGATTTAAATGATGGAATAACAGCTCTAAATAACTTGCAGTGGCTATCCCAAAAAAGTTGAACTAACTGCCAAAAAAGAACTTCATGTTTGGAATCTGCATTAAAAATGAGAATTGAAAAAATTAACACGCTTAAAGGAAATTTTTACCTAGTTGCCATTGTTTTTCTATGAGAAAAAATAACCAGTGGCCCTAACTTCCCAAGGAACCTAAACTAATCTATTTTAGGTTATTAAAACTCTATTTTACAGGCATATAAAAAGACTTTTTATTACAAATATTTTTTATGTAGAAACCGAATCAGTAGTCCATTTTTTGTCCGATAGACCTACTTTTTGAGTTGGCTACGGTTATATGACTTTGAAGTTCCCATTGTTTTCCAATGAGAGAAAATACCAGGTGATGACAGAGTGTAATGGAACACCTTTCAAGTAGGTTTTTAACCTAACCTTGGTTAGGGAAGGGTCTTTTCTCCCATAGGAAAACAATGGGGACTTCAAAGTTACATATCACAAAAAGTAGTCTGTCTGACCAAAAGGATTTCAGATTCAGTTTCTACATCAAAAATACATGCAAAAAAAAGTCTTTTATATGACTGTAAGTGAAATAATACCGGTAGGTTCCTATGGCATTGCCGGTTATTTTTCCCGTAGAAAAATAATAGGAACCGAACGTCAAAGTCAAATAGGTTAATTACCCTATGTCAAACAAACTTTATTTCCTAACAAAGAACTATTATTTTATAGGGTTGTGTAATATACTTATAAACAATAGATCGTTGCTTGACAATATGGTAATGACCCTATCTCAAAAACTAAGTTGCATCAGACCGGGTGAATTGGACCAGCAATCTGGAAACTTTGCTGCTACTGAGACACCTGCCAGAGTTAGGAGCTACAAATACACATGGATACACTTACCTCATGTGTGCACTAGCTACTATACAGAAACTTTGAAATATGTTGGTACTTGCAGTGGCACAGTTGAAAATATGTGGTCCGAGTGCATCCCGCTTATCCGGGTGAATCGGATTGGCACAGTCGGGTGATTTGGTTTTGTTGTTAGTAGTGGAAAAAGAATCCATACTGAATCTTCAAATTTTCTCTGTATATTGACTTACTACTGCCAACATAGGTGACATATAACAGAGGCTCTCAGTGTCTGAACATTTTTATGGTAGACACTCCAAAGGATCAGTCCAGTGGAAAAATAAATTGTGGGTGAATTGGACCAGACATTGTAAAAAATTCAGTTTGGTTATTAGTATTGGAATATGAACATACACTGAATCTTCATATTTTCTCTGTATATAGGTCCACTACATAGGCAACATGTAACAGAACCTCTAAATGGCATTACATTTCTGTGGTAAACCCATCAACATACTGGTCCGATTCACCCGAAAATTTTTTCCGCCAGGTGAATCGGACCGATCATAAAAGTGGCATAGTGACCAATGTATACATGGTACGAAAAAATCCTTGGTTCCAGTGTAAAGAGCATTTCTTTTTACCTCTATGAACCAAGTTTCATGAAGGTGCTACAACTCCATGTCTGCAACGAAAGTTGAAAAACATTAGTTTTTCAGGTGTAAAGTTCAAATGAGATCATTTTTTTATCAAGTTCATTTTTTGTACACCACAAAAATGGTCAGATATTTAGAGCTTCTGTTACATGTTGCCTATGTAGGAGAGTAATGGGCCTATGTACAGAGAAAATATGAGGATTCAGTATTTTCTCATTTTCCAATACTAGTAACTGGACCATTTCACAGGTGCGGTCCATTCGGTCAGATGCCAGCTAAGTGAAAACGTCTTAAAATGTGTCCTATTCCTGCATCTCCGAGGGTGGCAAGCTTCTCTCACAAAGATTTTTGCAAGAACTGCCACAATATAGCCTAAAACCAGGTAGCTAGCAGTAGCACAGGTTGCAGTGCTCATAGGTGGCTACCCGCATTTCCAAGTGCGGCAAACTTCTCGCCATGATCTTGGTGAGAACTGCCACCCTATGAAGCCTGGTCCTTTTTCATATAGCTAGGTATATGTTATTGAAATGTCAACAATTCTTGTTGGCGTCAAACTAGAAATTGACCTTTATGTATTTTTACTGTAAACCTCCCTCCTTTCTCTAGCTCACATTCATTTTAACTTTTATATTCTCTTTATTTTCAATAGGGTAAGCATTTGCCTCTCTGCATCTGCCATCTATTGCATTGGTTCCTTCATCCATGGATATAAAGAAGCTAAAGTATGACAGTGATGTACAGCAACAAGGTAGGCTTAACTATTCAATAGAATATAATGTATTGTAGCATATCTTTGAAATTTTGCAGTCATTTTTCTTACCTAACGGTAGTTATTAACATTATCATAGTATTAATATGCTTGTATCTCCGTGTATCGGTTTGTCACGCTCTTCACAAATAGATAGGCGTAAATTAGAGACTAGACTATTATCTGTTTTAATTTAAATGATGCTTGATATTACTTATGTAATGTTAACCTATATGCAAAACTTGCACTGCAGAGTACTATGGAAATTGCTATATCTATGTCAAGTTTGGTGGTGCACCTGTAAAGGTATTGTGACATTCAGAAAATTTGGCATGGCTTTGGCACATTTTGCAGTTTCTCATAGCTTTTGTGGGGCATACAGTGCAAGCAATAGTTTGCTTAAGGAGTCCATGTCGGCAAAAATCCGAAAATGTTCATTACTGCGGTTTTTTCACTCAGCTGTAGCTATACATCAGACGGACACGTAGATGAAGTCTTAGGCAGCCAGTGCAACCCTAAGTGGGTAGAATGGGGGCTGTCCCCGAGAGGATTTAGCCTTTCAGTCATTGACTTTGAAAACTTTTTTATTATTGGGTAGATCTTCATAGAACTTGGTAGAGATATGTAAAATTGGAAAAAATGGGGTTTGGACTCCTGTACTTTTTTAAGTTTCTGGATTGAAAACAAGTTAATCAAAGAAATGTTTTTTGTTTTCTTTCAATGGCTCTTTTTTTTATGGCAACAATGGGAAAAAATACATGAGTCTAACCACTAGGGTTAGCTTTCTTCAAATTTTAGCAAAAAAAAATTTTTCCCAAAGTTCATTGATGGGTAACTAAAAATTTGAAACATAGGCCTAAAATAAACTTAATTTGTGTGCCGATTTGAATGAAACTTGGTACAGACGTGTAAAATTGAAAAATAATGTGGGTTAGACTAATGTATGTTTTTCTATTTTTCCCATAGAAAACGAGTTCTTGAAAGAAAACGAAAAAATTTTTTTCTCTCAATAACTCGTTTGCTAGGCCTATATGGAAAATTGGAAAAAGTACAGGAGTCTAACCCACATTTTTTTTTTTTTTCAATTTTACAAATCTATGCCAAGTTTCAATCAAATCAGTTCAAAAACAAAAAATTTTAAATCCTTTGGTGGGAAATTTTGTGATAGGAAAATCAAAAGAAGTACCCAAAAAATATTTTTATTTGTGAATCAATTTGAATGAAACTTGGCACAGATAATGTAAAATCAAAATCTGTTAGCTACAGTGCTCATTGTTACATTACCAGTGTGATGTACCTAGGCCTATGTAATTTGTTAGATTTCCAAGTGCAGACTCGTATAAAAGATTTCAGTATCTTTGTTAATGCATTTGCAAGGTTTTGTGAATTGTGAGCTTGCAGCCTTCAAAAATTGAACTGATAGAGTTAACTTTATCCCTTTCTTTGCTTGATATATTTTGTGAATTTTTTATGATAAATAAGCTATTTTTAACAAGTATGCTTAATGTTATAGTGCATGAAATATGGAACTAATCTAGGTATTCTTTTTTTTTTTTTCACAGACAACCTAGAGACCCGGACACTAATATGTGAGCTCTGCCGACTGTTCTATGGCCAGGGCTGGGTCACTGGCACTGGTGGTGGTATCTCCATCAAGGATAAGTACGTAGCAGGATGAAGGTAGAAACTCTCATACATGTGGAAAAATTACTAATTCCTGAATACCAGTTGCACAACTCTGTTCTTAAGTGTTGAGTAGATTATGAGAGAAAACTTGTAACTATAGCCAGTGGCGGCTCATGTCGTTTTAGGTGGGGCCCGCCGTATGTTTTTTTTTTTTTTAACCCATTAGGTGGAAAAACTATTTTTCAGGATTGGCAAAAAACCATGTTTTTTTTTTTTTTTGTTTGCACCAAAAGCCATGTTTTTTTTTTTTGTTTTTTTTTTTTTTTAAACCACAAAATCTACCACACTAACTAATAGTAACTACCTATATGTCTACATGCTTCTCATGAGCTTATAGCTATCTAGTAGCACCTGTGGCCTCACCTGTGTTTTTTTTTTGTGAATATTTTGTTTTTTCAAATGTTTTAGGAATTTTATCCAGCATTTAAAGGGTTTTCTGCTGTATAGACACAGGTAGATAGCTGATCATCAACAATTTTAGTCACTTCACTTCAACTTCCTATTGTAGAAGAATGATTTTAAGATAAAGGGGTTACGAACAGCAGTTAGCAGAGTACTTTTATTTGCTATGGCTTCATTTAATATGCAAACTGCAGAAATGCTATTATTTAAAACTGGAGCACAAAGTCCTTTGAAAAACTTGAAAACACTTCAAATCACAAATACAACTTGACTGAAACAGCAAGCTTCTAGCTAATTGATAGCGGAGTAACTAATGAGCTAAAGAACGTGAAATAGCTATGAAATCCTCTGCAAAACTTAGAAACACTCCAATATTCAAAGGCATTTTGATAGAAATAGCTACCTACTAGCTAATTAAGAATAGAGTAATGAAGTGAAGAAAGTGTAATAGCTAGCTATATGTGTTTATGCTTCTCATGAGGTCACTAGCTACTGAATAGCAACTATATAACTACTTCTTCTAATCTTCAGTAGCTTCTAGCTTACCAGAATATAATTTTACATGCATCTGTGAAATGGAATAACACAAAATTCTATAAGTTACACGATTTTAATAAACATAAGCAATAGTTGACCCTAACTGTCCTAACACTCAAAACGGATTCCTGAAAAGAAACACATTAACTCATCCTTTCAGATATGTGACCAATATTTGATACTTCTAGAAGTAAAGCCATTTATTTTGTAATGTTTATGAATAAAAACCAAAGAAACCTTGTTTTTTGGTTGGTTGAAAATAGGTTTTTTTTTTCTTGTTTAAACCAGCCAACCCTGCTATTTTCTATGCTGAATCCAAGTCTTGAAGGTGATAAGATTTGAATTCAGCATAGAAAATAGCTTTTCCACATAATTGCTTAAAATAATATATGGACTCCACCCGAAACAGGGCATGAGCCGCCACTGGCTATAGCTATCTTTAGCAATGCATCTGCATTGCCCCTATCATTTCTAAACATTCCTGATGGCTTTTTGCTCCAAGTTAAGCTGATTATGCCTCCACTTATGACGAAAACATAACAAGAAAAGTGTGAATCTTCGTGACGTGCTCTTACATTGTGACGGTCCGGTCACAAGAAGTCAACTCAGCTCATCAACAATATATTTATTTTTCATAATGATACTATATCTTTACTTATTTTCATTTTTGCACTTCAGATAGTTGTCACAGCCATAACTGTCCCCTAGGCTGGAATGCTGGCCTAGCCCTAGTCCACCTGCTGAAAAACAACCATTATCATTGAACGATAAGGCATATTATTGCACTCACCTATTATTGTTTAGAAAGCTCACACTATTATTATTCTGTACTGTATACGATTATTACTTTGTTATGTTTGGAGCGCTCCAAGCTCATATGTTTTAGGCAGAATATGATAGACTCTCGCTTGACTTGGATAGTGTGAGATAAGAGTTGATGTCTAGCTGGAAGTTTCCGGTTGTAATCACTAGCGTTTGCGTCTTCATCCGAGCTTGTCAGCTGCCTCCTGTGTTGAGTGAAGTGCTTGTGGTCTCCGCGTCTCCATTTGCTAGTTTCTCCCATAAGCTTCAGATGTAGGTGTTGACATATCTTTTTACTGATGCCTTGATTTAGGTACGATGAAATTGCAAACAGCATCTAAAATCAGTTCCCAATAGTCCTGCTATCAAATTCATGCCGACCTGTCATAGGAGGCTCTGAGCTCATGTGCATGCCGTTTCAGTGGGACATCCTGACGAAAAGCAAATCCTGCCAGTTGAGCTTGATATAGAGCAAGAAAACTGTTACATCAGTTGTCAGTCTTTTGCATGGCTTCAGAAGGAGTAATTTAGTTGGTAATAGATAACTCTGTATTGCTGTAATGCTCAATCTAATTTAGTTGCAGTGATCTGCAAATCTTTAGAAAAAGAAACAGGAACATCCCTAAAATATGGGAGTAATTACTTTTGCCTATGAGTTTAGGTTTTTGTTGAATTTGTCAGTTACCAAGCTAACTCATATAGTTATGGGCAGATCTTATGAAATTTGCAGGCATTGTTAGGCATGTTGAGTGTAACTCAGTAAGATGATTAACTTTTAGTGACGATCTATTTGACCATTTGTTTATCTCTCTTTTTTGAGTACCCTAACTCCAATAGTTATAGATGGATTTTTATGAATTTTGCACAAGTTGTTAGGTAGCTATATCCCAAAAAATATATAAATGACCTAATTTTGTGCTGATCTGTTTGTTCATTTGTTTGCTTGTTTCTCTTTGAATTTATGTTTGTTAGCAAAAAACTCAAAAAGATGAAAGGATCTTCATGAAATTTTACAGGAATTGTCAGAAATGTTTGAAGATATAATGATGAAATTTTGGTGATGATTGGCTTGTCTGTTAATGTGTTTGACCAACGTTTGTCAGAATGCTTGTCAGAAACATAAATTGAAAAGTTATGAATGGACTTGATGGCTGTTATTACTGTCAAAAGGCTCAGATGACCCAAGTTTTGTGCTTCTAAAAGGCTATTATAGTTTCAGAACCAAGTTCAATTTTTCATTATTGTTGCCTGACTTGGCCAAACTATGCTCCATCTGAGTGCTCTAGTTCTAGTTTACTTTGTTTCTCTATATGCATATGCCCAAACTTTATCATATATTCATTAGCTTTCTCAAAACAGTTTTATTATTAGCTAACTATACTATATACCGTAGTACTAATATATAATGTAGGTATTATCCAGAGTAGTATGTTTTATTATTAGCCCATACTATGTAATACCTTTATATTGTATCATCCAGAGAAGTAAACTCTTCCTATATTTATTTATACACTAACAATTGGACTTGTAGAAATACTAGGATGATATGGCTTTAAAAATTCATCACCTGATTAGTTACCGGCATGCCTTAGATTCATTTTTCACTCATCCTGTGGTCATTAGGAGTTATGCCCATACAGGCATGCCATAGATTGTTTTAGCATTATGTAGGCCTTCAAAACTTTTTTTAGTGCATTATAATTTTCATAACCCCACTAATAATGCATTGTTCGTTTCTTCTATAGCTATCGCCACTTTGTTATACCCATGCATATTATCCACTGTAGGAACACCTTTATGTGTAGGTTCTAGGCTTCTTTTGACACTCTAAATGTCCTTGCTCTTCCTCTCTTGACATACTTTGGTCCAGGAAGACCTAATGTTACATGTACGGTAATCTAATCTGCTGGTTTCATTATAGTTTTGAGCCTGAAGTCACCCATTATTTTGCAGAGATGGCAGCATCTTTGTTGCTCCCTCTGGTGTTCAGAAAGAGCGCCTGCAGCCTGCCGACCTCTTCAAGCTGGACGCCGATGGTAACTCCCTGGCTTGTCCAGCGAATACACGACTAAAGCAGTCGCAGTGCACCCCACTGTTCATGCTCGCTTACAAATGTGAGTTGATTGTGTACAGATTAAGATACTATTTCAGGAGTGACAGCAACTACCAGTTTTATATATACCTCATAATCTTGAATAAACGTGATTATATTTAACTTTCTGCCTTTCAGCTCAGTTGAGAAGTGCAAGGTTTTATTGTCACTATTTTCAGCAGATTTTATTAGGAGTAACTCAATTATACAGAGATCGAAATTCCATCTAGATCAGGTGCCTGTTTTCAGAGCATAGCAGCTGTGTAACTTCTTCATCATTACACCTCAAAGTTGAAGTAGGTAGCTTATGACTGCAAGGAGTCACAAAATGGCATTATGGAGTTAGAACTGACATTATACAAGCCACTGTATCTTGAACTTTTAGCGGTTTCTGTTGATTCTGGGCACAGTGACATGAAAACTAGCAAATAGACAGTCCTGCGATTAGTAGCACATGCAGATGTACGTGGTGCTGGAACTTTTTTTTACCGCTTCTGTTTTTTCACCTTCCTTATTTGCACTTGGGTAATCATGTCGCATGATTGGTATGAGTTGTGGACAAAAATCTAGCTATATACTTTTATCCTCAAAGACTCATCATGAATGCTTTATACAGTCTCATTTACTAGATTCAGTAGTGTACTCTACATACAGCACCTGTTCTAGATGATTAGTTCATTTAGGGTAGCTATATGATTGTATCTGAGCTCTTGACTAATTCGGTGTCTGTTCTCTCCTTTAGTGCTTCTCTTTGACCTACTAAGACACGACGCATTCATGCAGTCATTGTAACACACCCAGACCATATTTAAAAACTAGTCGATATATTTACCGCCATACACAAGCTTAGAAAAAGCCGTTCGTTTACTTACATGTGTCGAAAAGTGTAGCTTCTCGGAGGGCACTTGGCGTGAGCAAATAAGTATGAATGTGTCTGAGGAGGCAGCCCACATCAGCGTACCTCGTTGCTGACACTAAGCAGGTCACCCCTTTCGGGCCAGTTTTTATCTTTACTACTATAGGCTAAAACGTTTTATTTGTGTTTCTGTTGTATATTTATTGCTTTAAATATACCGTATTTGATCAATGTGTGTTATTGCGCTATTTTTACCGCTTTCAATTGTGGGACATAAAGTCACACTTTGAGTAACTTGTGAGCTGTATTGTCTGACTCTCTTCAATTCAATGGATATTTACAGGAACTTTTTATCCAAATCAGCCCGAAACGGTAAATATACCAATTATTAACGTATCGTGGTAGTATCAAAGTTTTTGTAGCTACTTCCCTATGAAGCAAGTAAGATGTACCTACCATATATATATATATATATATATATATATATATATATATATATAGGCATTTGAAAATGTATTTTCACTTGGTAAAAAATAATTGTTTAGTTTTCGCTCAATATTAAAAAAAGCTTATTCTGTTAAAATGTTAATTCAATTAAAGTGAATGTTTCACTCTTCTCAAGCTATATGGTTTCTGTCTCAGTGCGGGGTGCTGGTGCGGTGCTCCACTCACACTCCAAAAATGCTGTGCTCGCTACTCTTCTCTATGACAAGGAGTTCACTGTCACTCATCTGGAGATGATCAAGGTCGCTAACATACTTAGCTACTTCTCGTACTTTTAGCTTGCAGAGGCGTGTTGCAATCTCAACGTCAGGGTTGCCTTTGCTACACAAGTGTTGCTCAGCGGTCCAAGGCGCATTGCAATCAATGAGTAGCTAACTAGTCACGTACAAAACAAGCTTTGTTTCAGGGACATGCTAAAGTTTTCGAGTCACAGTAGCCCAAGCATAATTACCTCCGCCAAGGAGGTTATGTTGTCGTCGTGTTTGTCTTTGTCTGTTTGTTTGTCTGTCTGTCACCAAGGTAACTCAAAAAGTTCTGAACCGATATGGACGAAATTTACGGGAATTTTTAGGTATGTTAGGAGGAAAAGATGATTAACTTTTGGTGAAAATATGTCCATCCGTTTATTTGTTTGTCTGCCTCATTTTTCTCAATGCCATAACTCAAAAAGTTATGGATGGATTATTATGAAATTAACATGAGTTGTTAGGTACATATATAACAAAGAGTAAATGAACAAATTTTGGTAATGACCCATTTGTTCGTTCGTTTGACACTGTTTTTAGTTTTATGCTTCTTAGCACAATAACTAAAAAAATGGGTATTTATTAAATTTATTGGGGTTGTTAGTAGTGTTAAAAGATATAAATGATTAAATTTTGGTGCAGATCGGTTTGTTCGTTCGTATGTTTGACTTAGTTTTTCATAACGTTTGTTAGCAGTATAACTCAAAAAGTTATCAACGGATCTTCAAGAAAATTCCACAAGCCGTTATTACTATCAAAAGGCACATATGATTAGATTATGGAGTTTATACAAAGAAAATTATGGTTTCAGAGCCAATTTGAATTTTTTGCAACTGATGCCTCGCTTGGCGGAGGTATGCGCTCTCAGAGTACTCTAGTTTTCTTCTGTTCTTCCGCGACTTGCTGCTCCCTTACGTGTTCATCCTGTGTGGGAATACCCTCGTGCCTGGGCTCCCGGTTTCTATCGGCATTCTTTATGTCCTTTTTTTTCTTCCTCGGTTAAATCACCTTAGTTGTGGAGACGGAGCCGTAAACTAGTCAATAATCTAAGCTGTGTCTTGTATAAAGTTCCGTGATACTGTATTTATATATTTTACATAAGCTAAATATCTTAATCCTATCCTATGTGTGCCAGGCCGGGCTTCCTTACTGCAAAGGCTCCCCCGTAGTAATCAGAGGGTTGCGGAGAGTTGGTTGGCTCAGATTCCTTGAACCCCGAAAATGTCCCAACTGCTGCTGTTCAGACTTTTTTTTTTTCTAAACAAAGTCTGTCCATTTTCACCATCTCCTGGCCCCCAAAATTGTCCAACTCAGACATTGTGACCTTGGAAAGAACTCAGCATGACAAATAACCCTCGCAGCAAAATAGTACGATCTTGCATAAATAGGATTAAATTTAAAAGTGCATGCAGCATCGGTCGTTAAGTTTCTGCTTAAGCATGCCACTATGTGAGGTACTTCTTCCTTGTATCTCAATTTTCTTACGTCGTATGATGATAATTTGAAATGTTACCTACTGTTGTAAAGTTAGGAAAGCGTTGTCCTCTTTCTTCTAGTAAGTATGCTTGAGCACTAACTGCACTATGGGGGACGGCTTACTCTAAATGCCAGGTAGGCCCAAACTTGTAGCTGCAGTTAAGTTGTTAGTGACGATCAGTGAGTTTTAGGACTCAAAAATTACCTAAACTTAATGAAACTTAATTTGCCTCCACCACAGAGCACACAAACAGGTATGATGTAGTCTATGCCTCTACTAATGGTGAATGCTCGTGTATTTTTCCCGCCAATAAATTCAATCCTTCCGACGCCGTGAGTCGTTTAATTTTTATCGAAACTTCATTAAATAGCTACCTAATCTTATGATCTGCTTGGCAGGAGTGGGCCAATAAGTGCAGTGTAGTTGTGACTTTGTTGTATGCATCCTGCCTACAGGGAATTCGTGATGGTGCCACGAAGAAAGCTCTACGCTATGATGACACGCTCGTTGTGCCCATCATTGACAACACGCCATTTGAAGCGGACCTCGTGACGTCCATGGAGGAGGTTTGTGGCTGTGCTGTATTTCTGTGTGCCATGTTGGTGTGGGAGTCCTCGCTGTTTCTTTCTGGAGCCAGTAAAGTAGTTACTTCTCTGTGCAAAAATGGGAACAAAGATGATTCTGCTATTCTTGCTGCATAAAGCATTGATAGTTTGTGAATCGGATAGCGCTGTTGAAATACCACTGAACTTTTAGTTTATCCGTGAAAGTAATGTTAATTTTTAGTTTCCTGTAAACATTAGCTATTTGTATTACCGCAAAGAACTAAAAATCCAGGTACAGTAGAATACTACCCACCATACTGTGCTCTATTCGTCCCATTTCGAGCCCTAAATATGAGACTGCGGTTGTAGTTTTAGACCTAGGCTTCTAATGATGTCTCTGTACACCATTATCAGCAGCGCAACTCCTCTTGGGGGCGTAGGATGGGCCATAGGGTTAGGTTCGTCTATCGTGTATCATAGAGAGCAGTGCCCCCAGGAGGACTTGGTAGGTTACCTTAGTCATTAGCTAGGTCTTCGGGACGCCTGTTTTTCGGGCCCGCGTTGCTTCTTTTCCGATTTCGGGTTCTTACTAACATTACTTGCTTCTGATCATCCTCCCGACTTGCTGTTATCAGGCGCGTTAATCCTGTGTGAGAACACCTTCGTGCATGGGTCCCACGTTTCTATCGACATGCTATATGTCCCTTATTTCTTCCTCTGTTGCGGAGACGGACGGAGCTGTAAAGTTTTCAATCATGATAAATTAGGGCAACTTTTCTTTCGCTGGTGCCCTTTGCTTTCCCCAGTAGCCGGTCTTTGTTTAGCGAGTTTGTCTGTCTGTCACCAAGATAACTCAAATAGTTATGGACAGATTTCGATGAAATTTACAGGGATTGTTAGGAGGAACAGATGATTAAATTTTGGTGAAGATCCGTTTATCCGTTTGTTTGTCTGTCTGCCTCATTTTTCTTATTGCCATAACTCAAAAAGTTATTGACGGATTCTGTTTAATTTGCATGAGTTGTTCCGTATATTACGAAGAGTAAATGAACAAATTTTCGTGACGATCTCTCTGTTCGTTTGTGTGTCTCTGTGTTTCATTTTATGCTTGTTAACAATATAACTCAAAAAGTTATGAACAGCCCCATAGGGGCTATAGGCCATAGTTTGGTTCGCCCATCCTATGTTATGGGGAGCAGCGAACCCAGAGGCATTGTTTAGGTTACCTTAGCCATTAGCTAGGCCTTCGTGACGTCTGTCTTTTGTGCCCACTTCCTTCCTTCTTCTTCTTCTTCTTCCTACTGATGATGCTCTATTGTATTCTTCTTCTTCCCTGTGGAGACAGAGGCTTAAACTGTTCATTAATATAATCTTTTCATTACCTTTGCCTTGCTTGGCGGAGGTATGTTCTCTCTGTGTGCTATAGTTTTTTTTAATTTAGCTTGTTACATGGATGAGCAGCAACCAGGGTTGCGGAGTTGATAGTAGTCCTACATTTTAGGAGTCAGAGTCGGACCCTCGCTCTACTTAAGTGTCAGAGTTGGATGAAAATACGCCTTTTTTTGTTGAGGAGTTGGAATTTTTTGATGACCAGAGAAGCTGCAGTGGGACACTGGCTGGGCACACCACCAAGAACTACATTTGATTCAACCTCGCAGACCTGCTGCAAATGGTGAAGAGGATTTTCTTTAAGAATGTAAAGTTCGTGCATTGAGCAGACCCTGAAGTTGTCTCGGCCCCCTCCGGGGGCATAGGATGGGTCATAGGCCAAAGGGTTAGGTTAGTTAGGTTCGCCCATCCTATGTTATGGGGAGTAGCGCCCCCAGGGGGTTTTAGTAGGTTACCTTAGCCATTAGCTAGGCCTTCGGGACGTCTGTC
>LQNS02278089.1:5539494-5553792 GCA_001587735.2 Parhyale hawaiensis | reverse complement strand
GAAATATATAACCAAACAGCATTTAGCAGTATTCATCTAAATAAACTCATCGTTTCGATAATGAATGGCGTCTAGAATGGCAGTATCTGGCAATTTTAAAGAGGGAGGTGCAGGGATGGGTGACAGTCTGAGAGAGAGAGAGAGAGAGCAGCACAGCACTAGCAGGCACGCACGGACGGCGTCCACTTATTATACGTATGTACAAACGCACGCACGC
This sequence comes from Parhyale hawaiensis, assembly GCA_001587735.2. Lineage (NCBI taxonomy): Eukaryota > Metazoa > Arthropoda > Malacostraca > Amphipoda > Hyalidae > Parhyale > Parhyale hawaiensis. The sequence continues at coordinate 5,553,575 of LQNS02278089.1, read as the reverse complement.
ACTCGCTCGGGTTTACAGGGTGCTGCGGCCAGCTCTTGGCACAAGTGCGCCCCGGGCCTCCGTACCAATGTTCCCCTGCCCTTCTTCCTCATGCATGTTTTATTTTATCTTTATGGTTACCCCCCTCCCCCAAGTTTAATTTACCCCTAGCTATCTGCGTAAAACAGGCTCAGACTTGCGTACGACTAACGGATTGGATTGACCCCTATATAGCGCGCCATCTTTTGGGAATGGGCCTTTTGGTTCGTCCACTGCCGCCTATCCAATCTAAAGGTTTAGGCACGTTCGATCGGGCGTCGAAATTTGGTTTTGCAGGCTTGACTCGTCCAAAACTTGTGACGGAAACTTTGGCTTTGTCACTTGGAATCGTGTTGCAAGTGTTATAGAAGCAAATTGATTGGGTCGAGTCTACTGAAGGTTCCCCTTTACAGAGCAAGATTGAGTTTCCGGAAGTCTATTGAGGATCAGTGCCTTAAACTCGATCCAACGCCGTGCCTCGAAGGCCTGATCTTGGCGCTCAATCGAGCATGCCGTTAGAGCACGTTCGATGGGCCAGCAAACCAGAAATTGTGAGGTTTGACATCTCCAGAAAGTCAGACGGGAGTTTTGGCTTCGTACCTCTGAATCATGGGGCACGGGTTAAAAAACAACCCGGTTACGGTCATCCGGCTGTAGACTCAATTTTTTTTAATATTATAAAGCAATATTTGGTTTCTGCTGGTCTCTTGAGAAATTGCCCAAGTTTCCAAATCTAAAAATCAATTCAAGAGGTCGGTGCCAACGCTCTTATCTGAAGTTTGAGGTAATTTGAGCTCTGAAGGGTTTATTGCAGCCCCATCGACCGCGCCCTTAATAATACGTCTACTTGCTTGATTCGTCAGGTACCCGATAAGACGTACAGTAGGTACGTAGGGCAATATTGTAAATACATCTATTAGTTCTACAGGGAAGACAAAACTGGCGGGTTACTTGCGGCAACATTCAAAGCAAAGCGTGGCAAGAGCGGCTACTGTACCCCAGGTCGCTACGCACCGTATGTCTAATGTATTTTCTCTGATGCAGTGCATTTCTTTAGCTCTTTTAAGAGGAAGAGACAGCACGTTTTCTATAATTTTGGAGCCATCATTAAGCATACAAGTCTACTGAAGTATTGCTCTGGGAAAATGGTCACGCGCCCGGGCCGCAAATTTATTTTCTCCTCTTGAGATGTTGTTCAGTGATCCAAATAACTCATCTGTGTGTTGACTCTGAAAAACATTCAATTTTAGTAATAGACCTCCAGTGACAATCATTCGAGCCGTGCAAATAATTATAGTATTTTTTTTTTTTATAACCTCTCACCCCTATTGAGGTATCCACCTGCACTGGTTCGTGCTGGAGCCCAGAAGAGTGCACGGCTGCGCTCAGCCGCATATTGAGCCTATGCTGTCCACTGCCGGAGGCTCATATACATAGGACAAATGCACCCCCTCACCTTCCAAATCTTCCATTTCATGTTAGATCAGTGTCTTATTCTAACCTAGCGTGTAAGACTCGTTGCTTATTGTTTTACACTAGTGCACTGAACATGTACTGTAATAGAACTATTGTGTGAATACCTTCCTACGGGGAAAAATAAATGTATTTTCTTTCTTCGCAGTGGACTTAAGCACCAGAAACACTATAATTTGGGACCTTTAACATGCCAGCGCAGGCCCCTGTGTCCTCCGCTATAGTGCAGCAGCAGTAGAGCTCGATGGCTGTTAACTTCAAGGTAAATATTTTCCGCAATTTTTAAATGATTCTTTGTAACATACGATATCTCTGCTTACTTCCTATTTTAGCGGAAGCGGAAGCATGACTGAATTGGGAACAGCATGTGTGCCTGTCTATGTTACAGCATTTTTGCTGTAGGGTGTATACCCTAGCACCCTAGCGGGACGGGTGGTATGCGATCGGCCGCACTCAATTGTTTTTCTTGTTTTTTCAATTGTTTCAATTGTTTTTTCATTTTTTTTAAGTTTGGCCGCCCTCACTTTTTTAAAGTCGTGGACTCTTTACCAGAAATTAGTTAATGAATACGAGGCTACCTGCGAAGAATTAGTCTGCGCTCTAAGTTTTTAATATCAGAATTTTGTGGAGCAATAAATACAAAGCTATTAAAGCAATTTATGTGTCAATGCATCCAATTTTCGAGCGGTCTTGACAGTCAGCTTAAGACTTCTTTCAACAAGATGCATTCATATTTTGTTCGTGTAATTTACGTGTAAGTGCCATGAATTTGATATTTATCGCTTTATTATTGAAATTGAAGAAGTTGGCTGCTCGCCTCGATGTAGAAAGCACGAAATTAAATCCTTAGTCATCCCCACAGCCAGTGATCAATCGAACTGTTATCTAGGACCAACTTTTAGTAACGAAATGCAAATACAAAATGAAGGAATATGAAGATGATAGATGAAAAATTCGATACTGATACTTAACAATTGAATTTAGTAATAGATCTTATTAACTAAAGGCGTCATTTTTTGACCACACTTTGTATGATTGGGAGGGATTTCTCTCAGTTTTTGTGATAAGTTTTTGACATGGTTCTGGTGGTGATCCAATGTGATTTCTTCATGATCGCGACCACGTCGTAATTTCTTCGTGATTCCGACCACGTCGTGAATTCTTCGTGATTCCGACCACGTCGTGATTTCTTCGTGATCGCGACCACATCGTGATTTCTTAGTGATCGCGACCACATCGTGATTTCTTAGTGATCGCGACCACATCGTGATTTCTTAGTGACCGCGACCACATCGTGATTTCTTAGTGATCGCGACCACATCGTGATTTCTTAGTGATCGCGACCACACCCTGGTTTCCTTCAAAAGGCGATCAAAGATTGCTTTCCGACGGAGCACAGTTGAAATACGTAGTTGTAACTGGAATCGCAGGTTCGCGCTTGTTTTCATATTTTAGGATAAATTGAGAAAAATCATCGTTGCTTTTTGACATTCTTATTTTTGCCTGTGTTGTTTTATTCGCTTTAAGCTCTTCAGCGAACAGCACGTCATATGGTTGGCGCATCATTTGCATAGTACACTAACTAGAGAAATTACTTAAGAATGGAATTTTTTACTGTTAAGGAGTTATCATTAAATATTTAATTACAATGCAAAGAACTTTTCGTTTATACTGTCATGCGAATTTAGGTAAATATTGTCGAATCTATAGTTATTATAAAAGCACAAAGAAAAACAAAGACCTTTTTTTCGCTAAGTAATCATTTTAAAATAGAATAGGACGTGACTAGCCTATTCCTTACGATTATCCGCATTATCAATGCATATAGGCACCTTTTCAAAGCTATTCTTACATATTTTTTCACATCAGTAACAGGTTTTCGTGGCTTTACAATAATACAAATGATATCAATTATTTCGATCTCGAAAATGGCTACGAAAGACGCGTTATATCATTAGTACTGTAGCATGTCGTGTGAAGTCCGCAGACTTATTGGAAGCCTGCAGTTGCTGTCTCACGTTCGTCGAGTGAGGTCGACCGAGCGTTTCGCGGATTGTAGTTCTTCTTTCACCTGTCTCTTTTTAACAATCGTTTCTGTATCTTTGATGCCGTAAGACCATTCTGTTAAGAGCAACTCCTACTATAGTATATCTATTATGTATGTACCTTACATATCCATAACCTTTAGAGGTCGGTGAGAGCTAGCTAGATGTTTCGGTAGATTATCGGTTTCTGCCAACGTCTCAAAGGTTTTTCTTCCTCTCTAACTCCCCCTAAATTTTCAGTATCATTCCAGTAATGCCTATTGTAGTAATTGATTGGCTAACTGGTATATTGGACGGTACCCTTTTGTAGCTCAAGAGCATGCAGTAGAACGTTCATAAGTACATTTTGTATAGAATCTAATCCCGTAAATTCTCCAGCATGCTTGTGTAATACTTGATGCCCTTCTCGCTCGTAATCTTTACATCAATTACTCGCTATGCACTGAGTTTTACTCTCAGAGATTGTAAGTAACATTAGAACGGTGGTAAACGGCTTTCTTGGATAATACTGGGTTGTCCAGCTGTATGTATTATAGCTACTATAGCCAAAAACTATGTGGATTGAGATATTATATACCTACGTATTTGGTAGTGGTTACTTTCAGGTCACCCAAAGTAATCCCAGTTTTTAGTGGGATTATTCGATCTTACTGCAGTTTTTAAATATTTATCTTTACCAGTAGATACCAGTGAACTGCGTGTCTAACTGGAAACCGGTATCTGTATATGTAAAGAATATGTGTGATCTCTCCATAATGATTTCGTGACTCATATCTAATCAATGGAGCGGGTCGTGGCTGCCCACGCCCGAATTTTCTCAGTTTAGGTTTGCCTTGTTCACACACAAATTTTACCTCTGTTCTTTTTTTCTGCCATCAACAGTCACTCGGGCGGGCTGCGGAAAGCCATTGCTTATAGCAATGCTCCTTGTAAACATACGTAAAATTATTTTATTTTGAGGCTACGATATGTCTAGGGTGCTTCATTTTGTAGTGTGGACGGCCTACAGCTATGGGCTGTACTACGACGTCAAGCCTCCCCCAGGGAATCACTTTGAGGCCATTTTCTATGGTAACGGCGGTCGATTCAAGTTTCTCACCTTCCTTAACATGGTGAGTACGTGCAGTGAATGAGGTAGCAGGTTACGCACCACCGAAGCCCCGCACCATCTGTTGTTCAAGTGAGTTCATGCTTCAATATTACTCTTATAGTCAGTTTGACAGGGAGGGTCATGGCTTTATCGTTATGAAAACAACACGCATGGGCGTCCATGGACGGGTACTAATACCCTGGTGGATCATTGAGCAATCCCAGGACGCCCTAAGCTCTGCAATAAGAATCTAAAAAAAACCTTCATGACTGACTTGAACGACGTAAGCGCATGCTTCAATATTATGTTGTTTCCCTGAAAATTCAATTTCGAATGGCTGTCGAACGTTAGTGCTTGTTACAAAATTCGGTGTCGGTAGTAGTAGTAGTATAGTAGTAGTATCTACACCTATTCATTAACAAATATTCCTGTATCTTGTCATCCGGGTAGTTCTTAATGCTATCGATCGTCTTTGGATAATACATCAAAATTACTAGTGCACACTGTAATTATAAACAACGAACGATGCTATCATGTTACCTGGTTAGTTCAGAGCTCTTTCAGAGGTTATGTGGCTCTTAACGATGCACCTGCTCAGTGAGTGAGATAAAATATATTAAATAGAGTGAAACCAACGTGTTGGCGTCACTGCAGTGTTGAAACTTTACGTAAAAATGGTTCGAATTCGAAAAGTATCGGGGAAAACTTGGCGCCGCATTTGCATGCTCCACGGCCGCTAAGAACTGCCCAGACGACCTATAATGGAAAATGGTGTACCTGTTGCTCCCGTCTATACTGTCCATGTATACTACGTACTATAGTACGAGACAGTAAATCGAGACGGCCGGGTGGGGCCAGCACCCGATGCATACATACCTAACCTATATGAACAGAAAAAAAACGCAATACAGTGTTAATCTTTACGTTCACTTATTCTGGGAATATTTGTGCTGCAGATATGTAAATTTAGAATAAATCATATAATAAACGCTCAAATTGGGTTAATATATCGAATAACCCAATATCTTCGACGGCCGAATTATAAAGACGAAGAGGCCGGATGTGGTCCGCGGGCCGTAGTTTGCCCACGCCTTAGCTGGTGATTGGGAACCTGCCGAAGCTTGATCGGCTCTGAAGGACCGTGACGTCATGGATGACTTTGCTTTTGACATACGTTGATTTCTATCGGTTGTCTTTGAGTATGCAAACGAAGTGACTCTTAATCGGAAAATCATAGGCGATTATCGGCTGTTCTTAGTGTTACGGCGTGATCAAATATGATATAATAAGTATGATATATATCTGAGTAATTAATTGGAGAGTGAATACATATATATATAAATAAAATGTAATATGCATGACGCCATCATTTTTGGGAGGTGAGCCACTCCCCATAAGATCATAAATGGTAATCAAATAATGAAAACAATAAACAATGCAATCATGTAAACAATAAATAATGCAATTACAACTCCGGAGATTGACGAATGAATAAATCAATGGTGAATCAAATAACTTTACCTAAGTCGATGCGGTATTCTGCTCTAGTAGAAAGGTAATGAAAAACACGATATGCAATCAACAATTTATTGTAACAAACATCGCAGTATATAAAAAAGAAGCAAGGAGAAAATCGAAGGATCACGTAAATGAATCTCGACGAGAATATATCACACATGTAAATTTCTCTTGACACGATAAAGACAGCGGGTGATGGAAAGAGACGTCATGATAAAATTCAAGTAGATCATAATCTACGTACCAAATCAATTTTTCTCGTGAAATATATTATCAACAAGTAAAATCTGTTCCTAAAGATTGGTCGTCGCCATTATTTGTACCGTGAGAAAATGAAAAAAACAGTGCCTCAACCGATCATGATGTAAATTTCATAATTTTACACCATGGTGGCTTTGGGAGGATCTGGTGAAAAAACACATCTCACGCAGGTCTTGATCGAAGTTAGACAAGATTTCATTACGCTTGAACATGAGGGTGTCTACTTGGAGACGTATTTTTCCTTGCATTAAACGAAGGCAAACATTAATTTGGAGATGGTCCGCGAGGAAGTCACGCAAACTTAGCTCCGGTGATGAAATTCAAGTCTCACGGCTTGATTGAAATCATAAATGATAATAAGCATTGTACAGATGATGACCTTTATACCGTGCAAAATGCAATGGCAAATATCTATCTTGACGATAATTCACAAGAAAGACTGCTTAATCCATGGAAAATGTGGCCATCATCTCCCCGTAGACCAAGCAGGTCACAAACATTGTTGTGCAGTTTACATTTGACACAATTAGCGTCGCGTTACTCTGTTTATCATAAATTTGCGTACCGGTTAAGCACCTCTTAGTCTACCTCAAACTCGCTAATCTTTTTTAGGGGCCATAGTACCTTCTTTTCCATTTTTTAGTCTCGTTAAAACTAAGTATTATTTAATTTTTCGGTTGCAGTATTCCACACTTTTCGTCTTTTTCTAATCCCGATCATTCCCCATCGCAGTTATTCATTGCTTACCGATGCCCAATTGCCTCGAGCCGTGCATAACTGCTGTAGAATCCTTTTAATGATTTCTTAAATGGATGACATAGCTGCAAATGCTGCAGGTCCAGGCCGCAGCTCACAAGTCACTTGATCGATGAAACTATAATGCTGCCCCGATGCGCGTGACGAAGAATGATGCTATCAATGTAAATTCACACTGACGTTGTCGTTCCGTTCCCAGAGAGGGGCCACCATCACGACGTTGGAGTATATTTGATGCAATCGCGCAATTGTTAAAGTGCCACATCGGATCCACAATGTATGGTGGAATTGGAATATCGGGCCCAATTCCGTGGCGACGCCATATTATGACGATGAAAATTTTGATAAAGTTTACGAAGTACCCTGTGCCATTTTGAAGGTGCGCTGGTCATTACCGATAAAACACTCATTCTTTGGACGAATCCCGGGCCCATTAATTCGCAAAGGGGGCCAAAATCTCGACGTAGTCGAAAACAAAGTTCCGTGGCACAGTGTCAAATGTTGAAATCACATATGGTGTTGAATTGGAAGAAAGGTGACGGGTTAAGTGACCCAATGAATTCGCTTCTAATTCCAGTGGTGAAAATTCTTCAAGGCGGTCATGCTAGATTTTGCATGTTACCGTAAATTAACGGATGAACTGATGTCGTTGATTGAGCAAACGCCTCTACAAGGCGTAGGAGTAAAGGCACAATCCATCACCCAAAACTGGGAAGTGCTCTGTTTCAACTAATTTCACACTACACTGTATATTATCACTTCAGCTGCGGGTCCGCAAGGACCGGAGCTGATTATAATAGGTGCAAAGACGAGCACTGAGCCTAAACTGACTCGAAAAGCCCTTTCCTAATCCCAGTCGAACGTTGACAATCGGACCCTCCCAAAATGTGCCCAATCCAATCGTATTTTAACATCCCCAGTTTCGATTCCCTCGGCTCATTCCCTCATATCCACACTTGAGTATAAAATTTGGACCAACCCTTGTGTTGCTCCAGCCAATGGTATACGCATGATGCTTAATCCATTTTTAAGAGGCTGTCCCACTAGGTAGTCTATCCCTCATTGGTTGCTTCCTGATTATAGAAAACTCCGCCTACGTTTGAGCTGTCTCGCGCTTCTAAACATCGAAAAAAAAAAAAATAAAAACAAATAAAACATGATCTGTCACTAAAATATAAGTTACAAGCACTATGTGTTTGTCCAGTGAAACTTGAGCTATACGTTCACGTCTGCATCTTTCTGGTTCGAAACAATTAATTTTTTCAACAAAAGCTGTCTGAAAACCCTGGCCTGCTCATGACCTTTTCTATGAGAGATACCTTTGGTGGGCCACCTGTTTCTACTTGAGTTTCGTTAGTCGTAAAATCATCGATAAGTCAATTGTCGTTTTCGAGTAGAGCGTAGCCTCATATAGTAAACCTGAAGCCGTCTCCCTCAAGTTTTGTCAGTTGTGGAGGTAGCTGCGATCTCCCTTGCTGCCTTCTGCTATGGTTTCCTCGTTAATATCTGTCGCCTTTTGCCAAACAGAGATGAGTATTAAATTTCATAAAAGATTCGTCCCCAGTGTTTCCCAAGAAGTGAGCAATTATTTGTAATAGAAATCTTATGGTACGAAACTGTGTAAATTACTTTGTTTATGACACGGCAATTAATTAATCCCGCAACAATTAATTAACCGATCAAATTAAACGACCTACCACACACACATATATATATGTGTGTGTGTGTGTGTGTCACGATATCCTAACATAAGATGTCATTCCTACTGACAGCGGATTTTTTCTATGAATTTCCGAGAAGGCTTAAGCTATTGTTTTGCGCGTTTAATTGGTATTCGCGTTCTTTATGAACTTATGAACGCATACTGCAATATTTTTTTACTCTGTTAATAATACTAATATTACAAAAATAATAATAACTAGAGCATTCTGAGAGCGCATACCTCCGTCAAGTAAGGCAACGGTAACGAAAAATTCAAATTGGCGCTAAAATTATAATTTTCTTTGTATCAAGTTCAAAATCTAATCATTTGTGCCTTTTGATAGTGTTAACACCTTCTGTAATTTTCTTGAAGATCGGCTCTTAACTTTCTGAGTTATGCCGCTAATAAACATCATGACAAACATAAGTCAAATATACAAACGAACCAACCGATCTGCACCAAAATATATTAATGTATTTTAACATTACTAACATGTCCCGTAAATTTCATAAAGATCCATTTAAAAACTTTTTGAGTTATTGCGGCAACAAACATACGAACGAACATACAGATCATCACAAAAATTTGGCAATTTAGTCTTCGTAATAAACCCAACAACCATTGTAAACTTCATGAATATCCATCCATAAAATTTCGAGCTATGGCATTGACAAATATGAGGCAGACATAAACGGATGAACGGATCTCCACCAAAAGTTAATCATCTGTTCCTCCTAACATACTTAACAATCCCTGTCAATTTATCCAAATCCGTTCCTAACTTTTTGAGTTATTTTGATGACAGACAGATAAGCTTCACAGACAGACGAATCTGACGAAAACATAACCTCCTTGGCGGAGGTAATAATAATGAAATGCTAAGAATAATGTTATTCATTCGAGGGTGTTCTGCGCTAATTAAACCCAATCACTCCAAACGAAACCTTAATTATTTGTAGGACTAAGCACTATCAATAATGTAAAAAATCTGGCTTGTGTTCGTTTAAAGGTTAAGCGTAGCAGGAATAATCATGTTATGAGCTTAGGCTTGGCGGGCCTCAGTTGAAGTTCCATAGAATTTTAGGACTACTTCTCAGGGTGTCACCGATGTAACTAAGCGAAATTAAGTTATTTAAGCTAAGCCCGCTTGGCTTATCTGGTCCGGCACTTTAACCAGGAGCGTTAGTTTCTCCTCGTCAGATCAAATTATAGGCGTTGATAGCAACAGCTCGATTACACCTGAGACAGCCAGAAACTGCATTTTATGGAGCAGGATTCACTCTTCTGGGGCCTCAAGGATAATTAATTTGAGATTCTTATAAGAATGAATACCTCAGGGTGCTGTGCCCCTAGTTTGCTAGGCACTGCATCCATAGGAGAAAAATGATATTTCTTTCTTTCTGATGATTCAAAGTATCGATTGAAACCAACGCCCGCGTCTCTGAGGTCAAGTCAAGCTATCGGCCTTACATAATTAGCTGAGTCGTTGACCCCTTAATTTTACTTATTTTCTACAATTCTGTCGCAAGCTACCAATATGTTTCAATGTGAATTTTGCGTCAACTACTGCATCGAACGGAGATTCTGCTTTTGAAATTTAAGTAATGAATGAAGCTGGGTAAAAAGTAATAGGAGCTGCAAGTAATACATACAAACACGGATATACAGAAAACACTACCTGTATCATAATCCATGATGCTGTATTATTCTGTGCACCAATTCTATTATTTCTGATTTGTAGAAGATAAAGCATCATTATTTTATTCTGCAGTTGTTTAACATTTTTTCTATCACTTTCATCTAGATGTGCATGCTATCTATTATTGCATTGCTATCAATGTTCAATTCTTATGTCTTATATAATAAGTTATATTACCTACGGTATGATATTGTCTGTAGCTATTGAGTGAGTAATGTCTGACTTGTAGCTTATTAGCGACACAATTTGCCTGGCATCTTTTCTCTTCTGTTGATGCATTGTTGTTTCTACATCGCCTTACATTACCTTACTTTAGCTCTTGGATTACCTCCGCCAAGGAGGTTATGTTTTCGACGTGTCTGTCTGTCACCAAGATAACTCAAAAAGTTATGAACCGATTTGGACGAAATTAACATTGATTGTTGAGTATGCATTGTAAGGAGGAACAGATGATTACTTTTTGGTGAGGATGTGTCCATCCGTTTGTTTGTGTGTTTGTTTGCCTCATTTTTCTCAATGCCATAACTCAAAAAGTTATGGATGGACTTTTATGAAATTCGCATGAGTTGTTAGGTATATAACAGAGTAGATGACCACAATTTGGTAATGATTTGTTTGTTCATTTGTTTGTCACTGTTTTTAATTTTCTGCTTGTTAGCACAATAACTCAAAAAATAATGAATGGATTTTAAGAAATTTATAGGGGTTGTTAGTGATGTTAAAAGCCATAATTGATTGAATTTTAGTGCAGATCTGTTTGTTCGTTTGTATGTTTGACTCATGTTTGTCATAGCGTTTGCTAGCAGTATAACTCAAAAAGTTATTAACGGATCTTCAAGAAAATTTCACCAGCTGTTATTACTATCAAAAGGCACAAATGATTAGGTTTTGGAGTTTATACAAAGAAAATTATGGTTTCAGAGCCAATTTGAATTTTTTGCTACAGTGCCGCGCTTGGCGGAGGTATGCGCTCTCAGAGTGCTCTAGTTTTACATAGTTAACTGCAATTCAGCTTGACAGCACAAGCATTATGGCCAACATTATGCACTTTATGTTATGTCAATCATATGATGAACGGGGGATGGAATAACGAAGTCAACGCTGTAATATACGTTTTTTATGATAGCGCCATAAAAAACAGGTTTTTGGAGTAACTGTTGCAATAACGAATAGAAAATCTTTTAATTTTCTGCATTGAGCATTGTCAGTGCACGGGGAAAGATTGTGTGGTGTGGTGGATGTCGATGTAGAGCTGCGGTCAATATCACGAGGCTTGCGGAAAGGTTTCCGGTGGAGAAGGGCCGTACGACAAGCAAATGAAGTTTCCTGTGGAAACTTTATCAAATATTAGACCTCTGTAAACATTGAGCTCGACTGGTCATAGCTGAACAAATGCAGATATTCAGCAGTTGTAGGAAGGTATTGTTTACCTTTCGTTGTCTTTAATAAAATGCCTCATTCATAAAGGAGATATGCAATAAGACAGACAGGTTTGCTTGGAGTTAGCAGAACTTGTCTCTTTTTAAAAGATTGCGTCTAGTGCTGACTATTATATTCGAGATTGATATTAGACAATAGCTAATTAAAGTTCTACCTCTACAACGCTACCTGGCGTATCGAGGGCAGTCAGAACATACCTACGCCTGCGTAGCCTTCCAAGGATACCTCAGTCGGTCATACCTGTGGCGCTCCCCGCAGGTGCGCAAATCTATGCGTTGCATGAATTAAAGCCTCTACTGTCCACACTAAGTGGCAAAATGGTAACATTGGCGTTAGTTCATGCTTGACTGATTGTTCTATTTGGATAATAAAGAGTGAATTAACCATAACATACCGTATCAATATTTACGGTGTCGTAGGAATAAGTGTCTGAAACGGCATGAAATACAACTTGACACATTACAAAATAGGGCTGAATATAATAAGCTAATCCCGTTTTTTTTTTTTTTTCAAACATTTAAATTTCGATCTAAAACTCACGGACTTCCCCCGTATCTTGTCTGTTACCCCAAAATTATTTCATACATTTGCTTCCACACAATTTCCACTGGGAGTTTTAATTACGTTAGTATTCATCCATACGATTTTCATTGTTGAAATTTATGGTAGGAGTAAGACGGTCCTTGCGAACTAGCTTTACAGTCAAGTGAGTCAACTGTTATCGCTAGGGTAATATGGACAGTATTATCCCTGGTTTTGTCTTTTCATACGACTGAGATTTAGGTGGCGGAAATTTTTCATTGTTATGGATACGTCTCAGCAGGTCTGGCCATCTAGAGCCTAGGCAAGCGCCTAGGCCTATGCGTTGCGAGTTAAACTACAGTTGGCAGGTAAAATTATTAAGCTCGTAAGCTGCTCACGTCACGACCCAAATTGGGTTCTACGCGCATTATGCTTAATCGAATCTTCTTCATCCAGCTCCGCTACAGAGTTTTCGCCGTATCAAGCGTAGTCGGTGTGCAATAAGCGCCTAAAATTCGACCCAAAGTGACCAATCCTGAAAAGCTGAAGTTCATCACAGACATTGTAATAGACGAATGATTCATCGTAGTCAGGAAATTAGGCAACGGATGTATAAAATTATTTTATGATGCATAGCATAATTTTACACTGAGAAGCTTGAAACAAACACCTGTAAGCCTGCCTAAATTTACGCTAAATACAACATGAATTCGTCAAGTTATCCCTAAGGGGGCATAGGATGGGTCATACGATTAAGTTAGTTTAGGTTCGCCCATCCTATGTTATGGGGCTCGGCAACCTCAGCCATTAGCTAGGCCTTCGAGACGTCTTGTCTTTCGTGCCCACTTTGCTTCCTTCCCGATTTCATATTCTTACTTGCTCATGTTTTATTCTGTTTTTCCTCTTCTTTCCTGACTTGTTCCCGTGCGCGTTGATCCTGTTTGGGAACACCTTCGTGCAAAGGTTCCCCGTTTCTATCGGCATACTATATATCCCTTGCTCTTTCTTCTGTGATATCGTTCTGCTCGGAAACGGAGGCTTATATCTTCTGACTATAAAAACGGACTCCAACTCGTTACTCGTCACTAACACGATATTTACTTTTGTAAGTATGCCTGCGCGATCAGCTGACTTTTAGTTGTCAGAGCATTGCCGCTCATTGACGATGCTTTATATATCCTTAAATAAATTAAATAAAGTTATAATAGATGCAAGTCAAATCAGATTACTTTCGCTTTTGTGTTAGTGCTCAGTTAGACTTGACGCTATTTACACACGGTAGAAATCTAGGTGTTACGGCGTTTTGACTAAGATGACTATATATATATGTATCTACACTTCACGCCATAATTTGGGAGAGGCGGGCGACCTCCCCTACAAAAAATATAAATAATCAATCAAAATAATGTCAATAATAATTATTGAAAGTGTCAAATGAATAAAATAGATGAAAAATAAACATCTTAAACTACTACTTGCGAGTTCTGACAAGAATGCTAAATGAAACACACAATAAGCAATGAAATAATTTATTGTAATCAAGAGAGAGACAGAAAT
>LQNS02278089.1:5506442-5528444 GCA_001587735.2 Parhyale hawaiensis | reverse complement strand
ATTACGTTCGGCCGAGCCGTGTAGGGTTAGAAATGCTCGCGCCTTATTTCCTGCCAGACATGGTGCACCTGGCCGAGATTGTACTAAAAGAGCTCATCTGAGTTCGACTCAACTTCTAAACTATATTATGCAAAATTGGATCGCTGTTATATAGTCTTCGTATCTAATACGGCGGGAAAACCCTCATAATAATAATAATAATAATAATAATAACCTAGAAACTTAGGAAAAGACACAAAAAACAGGTTTCTATCATAAGTGTAAGAGAGTTATGGGTATTTAAAATATTATCCCCTTTGCACAGCGGCCATATTGGATTTTCACATTTATAAAAACTTGTTCAAGGGTGAGAGCTCCACACCCACCCAGGTAACGTTATATGGACTCCAAACTCTCAGAATCTGCAAAGAAAAAAAAAAACTTAATCAGTCACAACATGGTTTGGCTAAAATTGCCCCTTTGGCTGCCTGACTATGAGTCTGTGCTGACGGGCAGCTGTTCAGCAGACCGCCCCAAAAACGTCTTTGAACGCGTTGATTAAACTGTGTTTACTGTTTCCCTGCTTTACGGTTTATCAGTGGGGCAGCAGATACGTAGATAACCTCATTTGGTAGGTAGATCTCCACAATTGCTGTATGGATGGGTCAATACCCTCAATCGGTGAGTAGATATCCTCAGTTGGTGAGTAGATAGGTAGATATTGCCAATCTGTTGAGGAGATATACTCAGTTGGTGAGTAAGTGAATAGATAACCTCAATTTGTGAGTAGATGGATGGGTAATAACCTCGATTGGTGAGCAGATATTCTCAGTTTGTGAGTACATACACTGATAGTTGGGTAGATAACCTCAATTGGTGAGTAGATAACCTCAATCTCGTGGCGCATGTGAAGGTGTGTATGTGTGCGTCGGCATAACCGTGCTGAAACAGCAGTTATGCTTTTTATTTACTTCCTTGTGGACACGTGCGTGAAAAAATTCACGCAGTAATTGATTTATTTGCGCTCTTCTCTGACTTGCCGTTTCTGCATATTCCAGCTCACTCTTATTAGCAGCTGTTATTTCCTTCTGTAATCTTCCTGCTTCAAGTCATTCTTGTCACTATGTCGCATAGGCGCTTCATCTCTCTCCATTGCATGGAAGCACGTCTTCGTTCTTAAGACTGTAGTAGTCTCGTTTTTCTTTTACGTTCCATATCCTCTTTCTTAATTAAACGTGCTTCTTTCAAAGCGAAATTTTGAATTAAACGCTACAATAAACATGAATGGAACTCCAGTCGGCATATTTATGCAATGTGAGTTCACCGTATTCATAATACCGTTTTCCATACATGAATACCTGCTTCATTGAAGTGCTAAAATTTTTCCCGCTGAAGCGAAATCTGCTTTCTTAGGGAAAGGCACTAAGCTAGAAGAAATAATTGTCTACTACCCGTGAAATGATTGTCTACTGCCCGTCGTGATTGCTCCGTTGATCATCTGCCCTATTTATAAGTGTGACCTGAGAGAAAACAGTTGTAGAATCGTACTCCAGAAGCTGCATATATATTGTTCAGATTTCAAGAAGTGTTTCAAGCAAGAAGTGTATTCAGATAAAAGGGGTGAAGGATCCAACCATTACCATCTTCTATAACCTGGTCATAGATCTCTATGAAGACGTAACTTAATTACAAAATCTGTAACCTGGCTTATTTTTTGCCTATTTCCTAAAGAGCGGACACAAAATAAATAGAGATATGAAGCGTTTTATTATATTATATATTAGGATTCATTTATCTTTTCGTGTTATCTGTACACATGCTCGCGCCTATACGTGCTTTACTGCATTAGAGGCGTCTTCGATTCGAACGTTGAAACGAAGATAGTTTAATCCTCTTAGGTTTTCTTGTCTATGCCTTCAGCAGCAGATTTTACATTTAGCAGAATAACTCAAAATTTGGACGTTAATGGCAAACCATTGCTTAGCAGCATGAAGTTCTCGGCCGTCGCAAAGGAAATCGGCTTGCGGTTACAGCCTGAAGCTCGATCCAAAGTGATGAATTGAAAGCCTAAATTAGCGTAAACGCGAAGTTCAGTTAACTTAAATTTATACGATTTACGCCTCTCTTGTAAATGGAAATTATGACCAGGAAGAAGCATTTTCTGTGGAATTATATTTAGCTCTCGCAATATCACAGTTTGAGTAAGCATAGCGTTAAATATCATAATAACTCATAGTAATAATCTTCATTTGTTATTGCTCATGCAGTAGATACACATGACAAAGTTTTCTTTTGCCTTAATTTTGAATATCTGGTGACATGAACAACAGTTAATGTAGTCTGTGCCGAGAGCTAGTTTGAGGATCTGTAGGCGTACTATCGTTTGCCTCTCAATGTCGCCGTGCTCTCTCCTGTAAAAAAACTGAAATCTGTTGCTAACACTGTGGGGCTTAAACCTTCGAGTTTCGCTATGCCACACAGCCATAACTATGAGTAACACAAGGTTATCAAAGCAGTGCAGGAGGTGCAGCATCAAGAGGTGTCCTCAATACGTGCCTTGTATATCACTGGTACCATCACTGAGGGTAGTCATATCAGCTGCAGGGCAGACGGTCCAAAGTTCCTGTATGCAGTGTCTGTGGTCACTGCATCCTCGCCCGACCAAGGGTCAGGCGCAGTACATTGCGCATCCTCTAATCCATCATATGATATCCCGAGCTCTGCTGGGGGCGCCGCATACCTCTGCAGTTACTGCTACCACTTCATTTCATATAGTGCGCTTAGTTATTGCAGTTAATGCTACCGTATTTTAGTTACATCGTGAGTGCAGCGTTTGGCTGCTGCAGTTATGTATATTTTCAAGTTTTAATGTCTCTATAGCGTTTAACGTCTCCAGTTACTTTTTTTTAATTCATTTTTTATACCGTGTTTAGCTGCTGCAAATTCACTTGATCTCGGGCAATGTATGTAAATCCTCCTCATGCTTTGCTTCCTAACGCGATGCAAATGGTATTCACACGCGATAGTTAAATTTATCAGTAGGTATTACTACCTCCGTCAAGGAGGATATGTTTTTATCGACTGTGTCTGTGTCTGTTTGTTTGTCACCAAGATAACTCAAAAAGTTATCGACGAATCTTTACGAAATTTACAGGGATGTTAGGCATGTTAAGAGTTACAGATGATTAACTTTCGGTGAACATCCGTTCAACAGTTTATTTGTTTGTCTGTCGGCCTCATTTTTTAGTACCATAACTCAAAAAGTTATTAACGGATCTTTACGAAATTTACACGAGTTGTTGGGTACATCACGTAGAGTAAATGACTAAATTTATGTGATCTGTTTGTTCGTTTGTGTCGTTTGATTTTGTGTTTGCTAGCAAAATAACTAAAAAGTTTAGATCATCGGCTTTTTATGAAATAGTTCTTATAGGTATAATACCTGGAATAAATTATCAAACTTTAGTAATGCTCTGTTCATATTCGTTTACAAAAATAGTAAAAAAAGTTATGAGCGGATGTTCATGAAATTTACGTGAGTTGTTAGGTTATCACGATGAGTAAATGATCAAATTTGGCGACGTTCGGCTGATCTGTTCGTGTGTTTGACTGATGCGTGTCAGCAACACGACTCGAAAAGTTATGAACGGATCTTAAAAAAAATTACAGGAGTTGTTATTACTGTCAAATGGCACAAATGACCGTATATTGGTGCTGATAAAGAGGAAATTATAGTTTCAGAACCAATATGAATTTTTCGTTAACGTTTCTTGGCGGAGGTATGCGCTCTCATAGCGCTCTAGTTTTCTATGCTACGTTTAGCTACTACAGACAACGATGTCATGTGTCTTCTTTTAAGTGCGTATTTGATTCTCTAGTTTCAGTTAAATAATCTAAACCAACTAGCTTCTTATTAAGAACTAGTGGCCCATGCCGTCATTATAAATGACGGCAAAAAATTAACACTTCACCAAAACCCCCGCCGTCTTTTGGGCTTCCTCATTTTTCCCCTATCTAATACTGAAGAAAAATATTCCAAGGTATCCAACTTTTTTTTCGCCTTTTGAAATCTGAATTTTCTCCTATTTTATTACATAGTTCTATTTTTCCCCTATCTAATACACAAGGTACCCCACTTATTTTTACATTTTGAAATCTGAATTTTCTCCTGTTATTAGTTCTATATTTCCCCTATCTAATACTGAAGAAAAAGATTCCACGGTACCCCATTTTTTTTTACATTTTTGAAATCTGAATTTTCTCCTATGTTATTCCCATAGAGCGTGACAGGAAAGATATAAATATATAAATAAATAAAAACACAACGTGAATTATAATATAGTAGATTTTAGTCATAGGCGTTGGAAAATCGCTACTTTTGGTCATGCTGCATGTGTTAATCACGAAGCAATTACGCTTGAGAAGGTGATAAACTTGGTCTGCTCAATAACGAATCCAATGCTCGGGTTGAAGTTCCGTGCAAGATAGAGCTAATTGCATTAAACGTCATCTCGTCCGCAGCGGGTGAATCGATCACGCACAAATAACCGCTTATTTAAGGCCCGTTTGCAGGGCCCGCCAAATCAAGACTTCGAGGCTTGGCTTGTCCGGGCTGCACTGGCGCCATACTCGCCGCGCTGTGTGCGTGCATCGTTGTGCGTGCGTTCAAGTAAGCTTTCTTGCCGCGTCACCACCACCAGAAGCACTACCTAACCTAACCTCACCGAACCATACCTAACCTAATCTGTGATGCAGCGACTTATGCCAATGGCGCAAAGCACACGTACCTTGAACGAAACATGCACGCACGTCGATGCATGTACAGAGAATTGTCGCAAGCGTACATAGCACGCGGCGAGTTTGGCGCCTGTGCATCCGGGCTTCAGATGGGCACGTTAGTTGAACCGTATTGCAGGTGTTGGCAGCTGCCAGATTTCGTTGAAATTGCTAAAAAATTCCAATTTACGGAGCAAAAGTTACAGTAGTTTGTAGATATCACGAGGATAACAAGATGAGGGTCAAAGCCTGAAACTCGATTCTTTATTAGCTACGGGTGGAAGCCAGCGCACCGTTCTGAAGTTTCGGACAAGTCAAGCCTTGGAGGCTTAATTTGGCACGCCAATTGAAAGCGCTATTATACCGGAGCCACATCATGTATTCGCACAACTTGCTACGAATATATGCTACTTGCACGTCGTTTTTGGTACCGTATCTATGTTACCGACTTGAAATACCGTATATCGAAACGACATACGAGCTGCGCATCCTCGCATCAAGTTGTGCGTGCGAAAGTACAATATAATCCCGGAATAAAACTTTGCTACCTCTTCGTTTGCAAGGAGGTTAAATAGGAGGAGGTAGCTAGCCAGGAGCTTCATCTGTGAAGCTCAAGTTTTGAGTGTGGCTGCAGCCAATCACCGGATGCACCAATCACATATCAGTACATCGGTTTGCGTGTTGCTTTCCCGCAAAACTCTTTGCTCCCGCATCAATTCTACCAATGAGATTCATGATGATGAAGGCATCGCAGCCACGCCCGAAAAGTTGGAACGCAAGCTTACCTAATTTATTACAGCAGGGCTCCCCCTCCTCCTCAAATGAAGTTCCTTGTTCGTTAGGACCGCACTGCAACGAATGCAGAGTTATAATCGGTATCAGTGTTATGGATACGAATTGGTTCGATTTCATTGTCACTGCGGGGCCAAGTGCTGTAGCAAACCCAGCTCACCTTCCCTTGCACCGACGGTAAGTACCTGCCTTTGCGTGCTCCTACTGCACGGGTTCTGCGGGTTTTTCTGTCGACACGCGAGTTGATTTTGGGATTTTTTTTTTCAGCAAAGAGCGTGGGACTTTGTAGTTCTTGCCTGCACGTCTCTATAATTTTGCTACCTTTTTTGTATATAAATGTGATGGTTCTTCATTTTTAATGTATTGTTCAACTCTAGTGCATTTCCCAACCTAGGCTAAATGATAGCAACGCTGCACATCTATCTTCAGCTGATAAGATAAGGTTCCAATATCCCAGTCATTATCACCCGTTTGGGCAGCGCTTCAAAGTCTATACTCTAATTAGAAGGTCAGGTGTATGACGCCTTGTAACTCATCGATACTGCACGTCTCTTTCTTTTCCTCCTATCCCGGTGCTACGACACAGACTGCACTACCCCGCCGCAAAGGTTCATCTTCCAGTAGGAATACACTAGGAGAAAAAATCCTTTGAGTGAAACAAAACAATTTAAGTAAGAGCTAAAAGTCGTTGTGGTGTCGAGAGAAGCTCCAACTAACGTATATAATTATAGTGTACAGATTGTATGGCCCATCCTATGCCCTCGGAGGCGGTTTCAGGGGGCATAAGATGCATAAGATGGGCCCTAGGGTTGGTTAGTATGGGTTAACCCATCCTATGTTATGGGGAGCGACCCGGGGGGACAGTGTAGGTTATTTTAGACATTAGCTAGGCCATCAGGACTTCTGTCTCTTGTGCCCACTGTGCTCTATTCCGATTTCATATTCCTTTTGATATCACTTTCGCCTGTATTTCCTCTTTTTTTTCCTAATTTACTGTTCCCACGCGCGTTGACCCTGTGTGGAACACTTCCGTGCATGGGTTCCCCGTGGTATCGACATACTATATGTCCCTTCCTTTTTCTCTCTTAGAAAAGCTTAGTACTTATTTAGGGAGGCTTCAACTATCACATACTATCTCTTTGCATTTCGAAGGTCCACTAGAGGGGGGCTTATGCCACGACGTAACTAACCCGCTCGAGGTATTGTGTAGCCTCAGCTATGGTCTGTGCGCATGCAAAGAGGCTGCGTGTCGTCTAGGAGACTACGCACAGGGCATCACTGACTATAGGACATAACCTATTCTCGTCTTTTTTTGCTCGCTCACTTCATACAGCCAAAAGCGAAGTCATCATCATAGTCAGTTTTTCAATACGATATGATCTTCAGGGAACTTGAAGCATCGCCAAGAAAAAAACTAAAACTGACATCCCTCGTTGGTGCTGCAAGTAGATAGTTTGTCGTCAAGGCGCATCTAGACTTAGACGCTTCATGATAGTGAATAGGATATTGCCCGCTGTCACTTCATACTGGCCAAATTTTTCCCACTCAGTTCAAGTTGACTTAATGAATTCCCAACAGTATTTGCAGTAAAAAGAGTAGGCCGTTTCTGTTGCAGTCAGTCGCGTAGACCACTTAACGTATTGCTTACGTGCAGGCTGATGTACATCCGAGTCATGGCGGGCTTCTGGGTGTACCCAGTGTTTGAGCAGCTCAACACAGCGGGCCGCATTGGGTTCTTCTTCGCCCTCACCATACCCACCATGGTGCTCTACGTCTTCGGGGAGAAGCTGCACGTCGCTGTCTGGGGTAAGACTGTGTAGGAAGTCTTCTTTTTTTGCTAAAAAAAAACGTAGTTTGCAAGTTGCGGAGCGTTACGAGTTCGGACGCTTTGCGTCGAATCCCTTCAGAGAGCATACTATGCTATGGGGAGCACCGCCTCCAGGAGGACCCTGTAGGTTTACTTTAGCTAGGACTTTAGGACGTCCGTCTCTTTTGCCCACTTTGCTTCCTTCGGTTTTCATGCTCCTACTGACGGTTTCTTGTTCTGTCCTTCCTCTTCATTCCCAGCCGTCTATTCTCATGCGCGTTGATCCTATATGGGAACACCCTCGTTCATGGGTGCCAAGCTTTTGTCGACACACTAGATGTTACTAGTTGTTTCTTCTGATACAAAGTCTTCGTCCAGAGAAAGAGGCTTAAACCACGAACTATAACTAATAATATTACGTCAAGTAATCCAAGTGAAGGAAATGCCCTCGCAACCACACTGCATGAAATTATTGTTCCAATAGTACGTACATGTCGCAATGTACGTGTTAATCACAGGTCGTGAAGTCAATTGTATCAATAAAATGACTCAAGTAGTGATTATAAAAATTTAGTAATATATTTTACATTAGGTATTCAGTTCTAAACCAAAAATCTGCCAACTCCGAATTTCATAAATTATAACCAAAAAAAGTGGAACGTAAAGGAAAGGAGTTGCAGAATACCGTTTTCCCTTGGGTAAGGGTACTGTACGTCTTTATTTGACATTTCATTTGTTTCATGAGGCTGTTGGTTTACTTATGCCAAGTTCGAGTAATGGAGAAGCATGTGGATAGGTGTGCTGGCGAGTACACGCTCTGATGATTATATATGCACATCACTCACAAGACGTTTGAGTAACGGAAATGTAGTTCAGCAAAGAGTTCTACTTCTAGGGTTTTTCGGTTCGAGTAACGAGGCCACTACCACCACGAACACATAACAAAAAAATATGCAACGCTTGCGTAAGAAATATGTCCGTGTCACATGGTGAAGGTCAGGTTTTAGTATATATCAATTATCGAGTAGGACTTACACTAGTGCACTTTCATATCAACGTATTAATTAATGTTAATTAATTCATAAATTTTCCAGGTTTGGAAAGCGGTAACCAAAAGAAAGGGAAGCAGAAGACCAAATGAAGCTCTCTCTTCATCAGCAGCAGCATTCCTTCGTCCCTCCGCATTGCGCGGCGCCTCTCAACCCTGCACTGAACGTTGGCATCACATTCTCTATGCACATTGTTGTTAAGTTAGACTACTACTACTCGTTGTTTACCTGTACCATTGCATACCAATGGTCAAGAAACCAGATATATGTGTGCGTGGCTGATTTGGTAGTTAGGTAGGTTAGAGATTTTACCGTGCCCTGCAAATTCCTAGTCCATGTGTGCTTGCCAATGCCAAAGGTTTTTCCTTTAATAGAAACGAAGTCGTCTATGTAGCTCAGGTAAGGAAGATCAACGTTTGTGCTTTTGGCGACAGATAGCGTAGTGTGCAGCGAGGAGTATAAACTACGAACTTTATCTGTGAACTTGACCGCAGTAGCGAGGTTCTCGGGTCACTAGTGATTTTGTAAAATGTGGATGCGCGACAGTAGAAGGTTCTACGTAACCATACAGAGAAGGGATTCTGCGCAGCTGGCCAGACGTCTAACTATATTTGTAGTGTATCCCACAAAGGCTGTGCATACCTTAACCCCATCAAGCTATGCTACTTCGCTGGAAGGGCTCCTTCTATAAAAATACAATAGGAGAACGTGCCCTTGTGACGGAACAGCAGAGCGTGAGTACGACAGGGCTGAAGTAAGAATGCCATGGTTAACTTAATTAATGACTGTACGTAATATATACTTGTCTTGTATACGCAAAACTATTAGCAAGCTCTGTTTTTTAGTTCACTGAACCTACTTTACGTAGCTTAAACGGTAGGAAGATTCTGCCCTCGTAACCGAACCTAAGTAACACGATCCCTATATGTGTCATGTGCTTCTTGCAAGGATAATGCCTCAGTTCTTGGCTTCAGAGAACCGTGAAATTTCCTCGTAGGAAAGCGCGGTTTTCATGTGCAGGTGCTATGCTTTCCTGAAGTAGAATAGTGGAGGGTGACTGCTCCGTCAGACACGGCGAACATTTTCATAGGTGCATAATGCCCCGCAGCAAAAAATTAGATAATTTTCAACGCATGGTTTAGCTAGGCACTGAACCGATTCATTTCATCTCAGAAATAAAAGAACTTCGAATTTTGTCTGAGTCGGTACGTAGGTAGCCACAGAGTAGTGACGCAGAAGTGAAGACACAAGAACCTGTGTGAGTGTGAGCGGCAGAGAAATTAGTGAGTGCTTTCAGTACCAATAGTTAGCTTGCTCAATAGATCTAATGCTATGCCTTGTTCATTTGTTCCTAGCGTTAAGTAATTACTTGCAATAAATAATAATAAATAAGACTCTTTTGTCTGACATCATCAGTTTATTATGCACACGATGAAGAAGTTCTGTGGACAAAGTGCTGCTTATGTGATACGGCAACGTCCAAGTGTGCTCATCCTTCGTCGCGGTTAGTGTCGTGCAACGTCCATATTTGATCATTATTCGGTTAGGTCTTCGTTATGCTTTAATCCACTTGCTAACCTTGATGCCGAGAGCAGCTACTTCTTGTGTCACGTCCTCTCCCAAGGGGCACCTGTAATGCAACAATCATCACAAACCGGCGCATTTTATTTCAAAATAGTATCATTCCTCATCACGAAATGTTGTAAATTATCACCAACAGTTAGAACACGAGTTCATACCTAAAATTTTGATTTTCTTACAAAAGAGCATAAACAAAGTTTTATTTATGGCTCTTTGACTTGGTCGACTGGGTAGCCTTTATATGTTGGAAGCATGTGTTCGAAGCATTTTCATGATGGGAAATCGATCCCTAAACGACAGGTAGTGTGAGCAATCAGAAGTAACTGCCCAAACGAACACGGGTGTTTAAGGTTTAAACAACTTAAGTGCATTAACAGAAGGTACAATTTTCATGCGTTTTCAGTTGACTATTTAGAGCATTTTCGTAATACACTTAGAACGAAAATAATAGTTTTAGCACAAAATTGACCATAACTTATTTTTGCGCGATCAAATTTTCATGAAACTTGCATGGAAATCGTGATATCTCATGGCTACACTGTTTAAGTTTGTTCACATTTTGCTGTGTCTCCTGATTGACAACTCTTGGCATTTTTTCTCTTTTTGAGGTGAACGACAATAATAGCTTCTTGTATATTCTACTAAAATGGGACGTGGAAAAGCTCTAACTAACGAGGAGAAAGAAAGTATCATCAAAGAAACTGCTAAAGGCACCTCTCCCGATGTTGTTGCCCGGAAAATAAAACACCATATTGACACAGTGACAAGATTCTTGAAGGACCCTTCACCACAGAAAAAAAAGATCAGATGCTGGGCATACAAGGACTGTTACTGATAAAGACATGAGAAATGTGGTTCGTCAGCTACGTAAAAGACTCGGGCAAACAAGTAACTAAATTTTTACAGCTGCTGAGCTTCCTGAAAGTTCTAAAGCACAAGAAATGACAGCCTTCGCTCCATTGCTTCTGTAATATCCCCTCTGAAATAGCCTCCTCTGACCCCAAAGGATAAATTTTGAGGATGGAATGGGCAGATAAATACATGAAGATCAACATGAATCATGTTCTCGTCACAGACGAAATCCGGGCAACCCTTGATGGACCTGATGGGTGGAGTAAGGGTTGGGTGCTACCTCGAGGTGTCATCAGCGCGTAAAATGTCAACAACAACGAGGTGGTGTCATGATATGGGCTGGTATCATAGGGGATCGACTTGTAGGTCCGGTTAGAGTACCTGATAGCGTGAAAATTACATCTGCATATTGTGACATGTTAAAGGACGCTTTGGTCCCATGGCTGGATGACATACCCTTTCGTTGCTTCGAAACTTGATTTTCAAGCACGATAATGCGCTTTCTCTACCCTTACTACCACAGCATTTCTGGACTCTTTGGGGATCCACGGATAGAAAATGATGGTTTGGCAACCGTGCTCACTTGATCTAAATTTACTCAATTGAAAACTTCTGGGCCCTTCTGAAAAGGGACATTTACGCAGATGGAAGGCAGTACAACTAAAAATCTGTCTTGTGGGATGCTGTTGCTGCAGCAAGGGCACTTCAACCTTTTGCAATAAAGAAACTAACTGGCTGCATGGATTAAAGGATTATTGACGTTATTAAACGACATGGGGGTCATGTCGGCAAATAAGACTTTTTTCAGTCATTGCAACTTTTGATTAATGATTCGTTTAATACATATTTTTCTCATTAGTATTGTTCATTTTTGTTATTTGGGTGATATAAAACTGTGAATGTTTTGTTTTTCTTGTCAAAAGCTATTACCGCCGTTCAGTGAAATTAGTAAATTTGACAAAAAAACATAATTTTTCTAAAACCAGCACGATAAGTCGCTTGAAACTTTGCAGACATTAAAAGCATCATAAGTTTAACTTTCTAAGAAATTTTCACTGAAATTTATAACCAAATAGTCGAGATGTGGTCAATTCTGCGATAGAGCAATTATTTCCGATCTAAGTGAAATAAAAATACTTAAAGAGTATGACAAACCTTCACTGTTGAGGTGTGCTGTAATTGCAACCCAGGTGGGTTACCGCGTAACCCGTAGAGTAGTAGTGAGAGCGCCGTCTGAGAACGACCCGTGTAAGCTCAGTAATAATAAATTTCTGTATTAATTGTAATCGCTCTGACGAAGTAAGTAAACCTGTTCCCTTATTTTGGGTTCTTGAATTTGTTTTGTACTATTCTTTTGTTTCAGTAATTGAAATGGATGTTTCTGAGCAGCCACCCAAATCACAAAAACCCGTGTCTCAATCGTCTTTACCACTTTTTGGGTACTATTGAGACACAATTTGTGGGTGAAAAGGTCACTGGGGTAGCACCGGTAACCCAGAAAGGGTGATTACAACACGCCTCAGTAGGGCAGCTGGAAATGAAGTTTATGTACATTTGTAGAATCATTTTAATATTAGGGGCTGTCATCTTTTATTATTATTATATTGGTATTGTCCCGCTATTTCCGAATCGGAGACGATCAATAGCGATCTAAGATGAAGGATTTACTCAGCTAAACAGCCGGAACCACAACGTTATGGGGTAGTGGGGTCTTACAGGGGCTGTCATCTTATAAACATATTGCAGTGAAGTCATCGCTAGCGATAGCCCATCTCATGTGTCTCAACAAAGCTAGAATTCGGTACGATAAAATTCAATTAATAAATTTACAAACAAAAACGACGTTTCCACTACAATAACAAAATAGCACAAAATACAATGCAGTTGTAACTCACTTGCCGATGACCTCAACAGCTTCAATGTCAGCAGGGTCAGTGAGGACGCCAAGGCCAGCCTGCAGTCTCTCGACACCATTCCAGGCGATCATGACGCCGTTGTCTGTACAGAGAGCAGGCGGGGGACACACGAGACTCCACCCGCCTAGTGTGTCGCACACCTTCTGCAGCCACTGACGTAGGAACGAGTTGCTGGCAACGCCTCCCGATACCACCTGCCCAGCAACGGCACTGCTATAGGTCAGCTCAGTAGGTACTGGGCTTCTATAAACAAGCACACGGACCATTGCTGGTCTTCCGCATGCAAGGTCAAGCGGTATTGTTCTCCCATATGAAAGCTCAGGTGCTGGATTTCCGTATACAAACTAAAGAGGCATAGGGAATCTATATGCAAGCTTAAAATTTCAGATTCTTGCTGCTTCATTCAAGCTTAAGGGGCACTATGCTTCCATATGCGAAATAAAGACACGTAGCCCAGGTTCAGCAATTCCTGAGGTTTTAAAAGACAGACGAAAACAAGGTACAGGAGGTAGGAAGAGGTCTCTAAACAAACTCAAGGTATGATAAATTGTACTGATTCCGGTCATAACAATTATACCACGCACATTCGGTACTGGGTTGCTGTAAACAAGCTTAGTACATATGCAGCAGGTATTAAGGTTCTGTTCACACAAGATGACACCGAAGAATAAGATACTATTGTTTACATTCCACAGTACCTACTCTCTAGCTAGCATAGCAAGACACCCAACCTTTAGAAACTGCCCCTACAGTGCTACCTACGCTAAACTTTGCAACAGGTAGTCACACCCACCAGGACTCTATTGCTGTGCTCGGGTAGTATAGTCGAATAGTAGAGCATGGCGCGGTGCGTGCGCCGTACGATGTGCTGGAAGACGTGGTGCTGGTAGCTGGCGCAGAGGTCCCGTAATATTGGCATAGGAAGTGGCGTGTCTCCGTCCAGCTCTGCAGCAGAGAATGATTGTGTGACCTCACCGTCTCCGAGTACGTCATAATAAGCTGCTCACACTGGACCCCTTGTCAACCATTTGGATCTTAGGGTCCATTACTAAACAGTGCACTGACAAAAAAAAAATTTGCTAATTCATGCAGACGGCAAAAGGTTAGGGAAGGCTCGATTGGATCAACAAAGTCAAATCAAGAAAAGCCCGCTTCACTTGACTCATTCGGCAATAAAGACAGAAACTTTAACTTCGTCATTTCAAACGTTTGGAAGTGCTAGGAGCAGCCCGAATACGTTAAGCTGACTGAAATTTCCATTTTACCGAGTAAGACTTGAGTTCATTGAAGTTTCACGGGTAATTGATAAGGGGTTAACACCTGAAACTTGATCAACAAGTCGAAGGCAAGCCACCGGTCTAGAGATTCCGAGTTTCCGACAAGTCAAACCTCAATGGCTTAACTGTTAGCGACTGTGCCTGGCGGGCGGATTTATTACCAAAAATCTCTAAATATCTACAAGTCATATTTCAATTCATTTAGTTTTTTTCCTTTTATAACTTAAATACTAGGTAGTTAGCTGGGATATTAACTTCATCTACCTTAGAATAAGCATTTGACTCGTCAACAGAACATCAGCCACAAGAGGAAAAACTCCCGAAAGCGCAGACCTTCGCCTAACAGCAGTGCCTTACAAAGTTTTCAAAAATAACTTAGAATCCAGGGGTGTGTCGCAATCAGCATTTTTGGGTAACCGGTGCTACACCGGTGACCCAGCCAGTCACAACCCGTGTCGCAATCATAGCTCAAATGACGACCGCGACACGAGTTATGCTGATGTAGGTCGCCAAGCACAAACGTCGATTTTGAATAAAAGGAGCACAACATTCATTCAAATACGCAACAAACAGGCTCCTTACACCAGAAAAAGTAAATCAGATCAGTTAATTGAAACTTACGTTCACAATATTTCGAATAAAATAGAATTTCATGGTCCTTGAGCTTACACCGTCCGCCGCTAGATGGCTCTCTAACAACCACTTTTCAGGTTGTGGTAGCCCGGATTTGGCGTGATGGCGACACACCCCAGCATTTCTTGCACACCATCACCAAAATTACCTGATTCTTGTGGCATTCCTAATAGTTTCTGTTAAGTTCATGAAAAATATCCATAACTTCAGAAATTATGCCCCGTAACAGACGAACCAGAAAACACAAAACCTCCTTGGTGAAGGCATTAATGACAGGAACATCTCACTCATTCACAGGAGGTGTATAGAATTACTTATACGAGAGACTGACTTCTACGCAAAACTAATACTACGCTAACCTTGCTGCTCCAACCATCTGTTACTTTAATAATTATCTTAACAGAAAATACAGGAATTCATCAAATTCTAGTAATGAGGTAGCACAGTATTTTTCATGCTCCGTAATTGTATCGTCATTTTACATTCTTCCATATTAGTGTAAAAATATCTTTAGCTACTGCAACGCGTTTCAAGAGAGAAAACACAAGGGAGATAAAAGAAATCAAGTGAAACGTTCCAACGTTCTGTCCCAGGCACAAGGAACCGCCCATAAAAACAGCAATTCCATAAAGATGTGAGAGGCAAAAGAGAGATTTCGATTTTCGATAGGCGCAGCAAAATGCACAGGAGACTAAGAGCGGATAGAAAGTTGTTCCAAACGTTTGGTGAAAGCGTACCATGAAGGCTCCTAAGGACGACGCACCCCATAAAATAAGAGGGGGCAAAATCTAACAGTATGACAAGTCTTATACCCAAGAGGGGAATTAGAAAACGTTATTTCACTAATCTAATTTCACTTACGGTGCTCCCGCTCCAAGCTCTCGACGAGGCACTGCAAATTATTCTTCAACCCAGAAAAACTGAAATCGCAATTCCTGAGGAGAAATAATATTGAACTAATAAAATAATTTTCTAGCGCAACAACAGCTGCAGCAATTAGACAGGTCAGTCGGTTACCTTCGCAATAGTAAGCAAACGTAGGAATAGGTGACGTGATGTACAATTCTATACTATCAGTGGATATTGCAATATCATATAAAAATTGAGGCTTACACAATAGTATATGCATAATTTGAACATATAACTAAATTAGTTCAGTAGACACCAATTAGAAAGGTAATCGAAGATTCTGTAGAATGCTAAGCATTTTTGACAACAAATTATTGGTTTTTAGCAGCAAAACTGTAAGTGTCTGAATAGGTAGGTATCCTGAAAAACTGTATAGCCCTATTAAAGTATGCAATACAGGAATGATATACATACAAATATGCACTACAATAGACAAACGTCGCCTGTGTGAAAAATAAAAGTTTTGGATGATAGTAATATGCACCGTATCTAGCAGCTTATGACTCCGTTTTCACGAAAAAAGGCGATTTTACAAAGGAAAACAGGACGCATAGAATGTCGATGAGCACGTGAAACCACACAGTAGCAACATGCATGGGATCAGCACGTAGGGTAAGAAAAGGAAGAACAGAAAACAGTAGCATAAGCTGCATAACTAGCATAAGTATGAAAGCGCAAGGAAGCAAAGTGGGCACGATAGACAGAGGTGCCGAAGGTCTAATGGCTAAGGTAACCTACACAAACCCCCTGGAGTCGCTACTCCCCATTACATGGGATAGGTGAATCTACCTAACCTAACCCTATGGCGCATCCTATGCCCCGTGAGGAGATGTTTGGGAAGAATTCAGCATGAAAGACCAAAAGCAAAATTTACCTGGATGAACACATGCTTCATTTCACTGAATGATAAAAAGTTTCAATATCTGGGATGGTACAACAACAGGGCAGCATAATCTCAAGAATCTTACGGTGTCTCGTAGATATAGCACCGTTTGAATATCCATGACGAAGGACGCCATGTCAATTGCTATATTACTGAATGGTATCAGCAGAGGCCCGCAATGCAAGCAAATGGCCAGAACACACAGAACAAACGCCTCGGATAAGAGCTACAATTACTTTCTATTCTCCAGTTCAGGCCTTCACTGCAAGACTCAGTCTTGTCTTTCCCGTACGAATAATACTATCAGGTAAGTGTCATATACGATAATCCCTGCAGTGAAGAGTCAAGCCTCCTAATCCAAAGAGCCAAGAGAAGGACACGTAGTCGGTCGGGCAAAGCAAAGAACTCACTGCTGGAAACACTTAACCGGGAAGGAAGAAGAAGAGCGGCTGGAAAAATCGTGAGACAAAGTGACAAACTAAGAAAAACACAACGATGAGAGGAAAAGAAAGACGTTCCGAAAGCTTGGCTAAGAGTAAAGTGAGGGTTCCCCTTGGGGGGCGGCTCCCCATAACACAGCATAGAGAGTACTACCTACGAGAGAAGAGATACCTGTAAGCAGACATGGGGGCGGAGGGGCCGGCTATGTTATAGGCCAGCGGGTCGCCATCTCGTGCGAGCCGCTCGATTGCACCGCCGCCCGACAGCTCGATAAACTCCCGCAGCATCCGGATATTGAGATACCTCGCTCCCTGCGCACAGCAGCTACGTCAGCACATGAGAACGAGCTCCAACGCAGCACTAGCAGTAAGTCATCCAGACTGCAGCACCATCCGAGATGGCTACACAAGGCTTGTTCCTACTTTTTAATAAGGATGCAATAAATTATAACAACCGTTTTTAAAGTAGGCGGAAAAAAGACCTCAAGGGGCGACAGGACCTTTTACGTTACTATTTTTGTATTTCAATCGCAACATAGAAAAATATATTTGTGTATGTTAGCGAACGTACGTACAGATGGAAGGGGAGGGACGCCGGCATCCACCTGGGAGCAAAGAACGCGCCAATGCGGAAAAGTACAGGAACCGCTGGCACAGAAACACGTTGACAATGGCAACCCTCACCCTAACTAGCTGAAGTATTCCATTTTCAACACTCTCTCTAAATTAAGTCATCACTCAATGTCTCCCATGTTTCCACTGTCTCTCAAAAAATTTAATGGTGCTACCTAGAACTACCGTACTTCTTTAAAAATTTCGAAATGCGCAGGAGGACACGCACTGGTTTTATAAAAGATTGTAGTATATGGACGCTAGTCCGTGCTGACTTACGCGTGCTATGGCCTTTTAAAGCCCAGTTCACACTGAGGGCGGTGCAGCGCGTGGCCAGGCGCGTGTAAGGCCATTCTTCGAGATTTTTTTCTTAACACTTCGTTAGGAATTTTGGCATCTGTTAAGAACAGTTGATATTTTTCCGGTTTTAATAATGTACATGCAATTAGCAACTCATATGTAAGCCAAACTCTTGATAAATATTTCAGTAAGCCACCAATAAAAACCAGTCACTGCGCGCACTATGGCCCGACTGATCCCGGTACGGGTTCGCTACCCGCATGTTTTACACACGGCACTATTGACAGAAGGGCTAGAAAGTGCAGTAATTTCAATTATTTTGGTAATTAAATGGAGACCGATATCGATTTCATCTCCAACTTATAAAATAAAACCAAGGTCTCAGTTGTAAGTGGCAAACTGACATCAGCCGGGTCATTTTACTTTTGTGTCACCGCGAATGATTTCCATTGTTGTTTGCCCTAATCACTCATATAATAAAAATAACGACTTTTATGCATATATCGTATTTATTCACGATTTCATTTGTTTTTCAAACTTTTTCCAAAATCCCAAGATTAATTAAGGCAACTGACGATATCGTGGGAAACTCCCAATGTGAAGATGCCCACGTGCTTGGCCACGCGTTGCACAGCCCTCAATGTGAAAAGGGCTTAAGGCGCAGTCTCCTCAGCATTACTAAACCATCCTCTTGCTATTTATTATTATACATTACTTTCGCAAAAAATCATCCACACCACTAATGAGAAGCATACGCTAGATAATTTATATGATCATATAAACAGTCTGAAAACATTACACAGTATATAATACATTGATTCTTCAATGAAGAAACTCAAACTTATAACTACGTATATAGTTAAACTGTGGAGCAGCTTAGCTGCCGCAAAAATTAAATATTTACGTAAATATTACTGCTGTTATAGAAAGTAGTAGTAGTAGTAGTAGTAGTAGAAGCCGTCTTCTCCTGATTTAACCACCGCTGCCACAGAAGTGACCCACGCAGTAAGAGTGCTGCACAAATAAGAACTTGCCTTGTCTAAGGCCTCGCCAGGAGCATCGTCCGTGGAAGTGCCAATAATTGAGAAATCGTTGATGCCTCGACAGAGCACAAGCAAACAATGACCGCCTGACACCAGCAGGCAGAGAAATGGGAAATCCACCTGAGAATTAACCAAACTGTATCAGATATAATTATTTGAACGTCAAACTCTATTGGGTGACAGGTTCATACAGAGATGGCACGAAGTGATAAGTTATACAGACGAAAAAGTTGGGGATAGAAGAAAAATAGCTCGAGGACTCAACAGTAAAAACTGCGGGACTATAGTTATATAATATACAATTCATGAGACTAAGAGGAATGATTGCAAGGAACCTGTTACAGAAAGATTTGCTTTTCAACGTTAGCATCATTCGCAGCAGACACTACTGGACAAATAACAGAAGCATTCGAAGAACAAGGAAACATAAAATGACAAAAAAAATCTAAGTTTAATAACAACACATAAGATGATGGCGGCACCGTAAGACGTATCTCACCTGCTGCATGAGGCGGACGGTGAGTGTGTGAGCCTCCATGTGGTGTATGGGGATGAAGGGCAGCCGATGCTCCAGGGCGAGTTGCGTACCATAATCTCTGCCCACAGTCAGGGACATGGGCAGTCCTGCGCGTCACGAGCGAATGCCAACCTAAGTCGAGCTTTGAGTGTCACATCGGAGTTATATTGTTATAACGAGAGCACTCTGAGAGCGCATACCTCCGCCAAGCGGGACACGGTAACGAAAAAGGAAAATTGGTTCTGAAACTATGATTTTCCTTGTATCAACACCAAAATCTAATCATTTGTGCCTTTGAGCAGTGTAAAGATTTTCTGTAATTTTCTAGAAGATCCATTCATAACTTTTTGAGTTATGCTGCTAACAAACATTTCGACAAACATAAGACAAGCACACAAACGGACCAACAGACAATCACCAAAATTTAATCAATAATGTCTTTTAACATTACTAACAATTCCTGTAAATTTCATATAGATCCATCAGTAACTTTTTGATAACGCGCTTAAAAGCATAATAACAAACATAGCGATAAACAAACTAACAAACAAATCATCACAAAAATTTGGTCATTTACTCTTTGTAATATACCTAACAACTCATATAAATTTCATAAAAATCCGTCACTATCATTTTGAGCTTTGGCAATATGAAAAATGAGGCAGAAAAACAAACGGATGGACTGATCTTCACCAAAAGTTGATCATCTGTTCCTCTAAACAGGCCTAGCAATCCCTGAAAATTTCGTTGACATCCGTTCATAACTTATTGAGTTATCTTGGTGACAGACCAAGAGACACACAGAAGGACGAAAACATAACCTCCTTGGCGGAGGTAACGAGTAGTTTAAGCCTCCGTTTTCACTACAAAGGTGATCTCGATGAGCAGGAAAGAAAAGGCAAACAGCATGTCGACAGAAACAGGGAACCCATGCAAGAGGGTAGCTACCTCCACACAGGATCAACACGCAAGAGAACCGCGAGTCGGGAAAGAAGACGAACAGAAGAAAACTTTATCAGTATCAGTATGAAGCTGGAAGTAAATCAACATGGGCATGAAGCAAAGACGCCCCGAAGGTAGAGTTAATGCTAATATTGATATTAGAGACAACTCTAAATTTGCAGCGGCACTGAGGCTCACCTCAGACTCCATAAACGATAAATAAAAGGCGAAACGATATATTTAAGCACATTGTCAAACCTCAAATTGCTTTCTTCTTATAAGTACCACATTTTCTTCCTCCATTACCATCAACTTGGATAGACACATAAACTTCACAAAATCTCAAACTCAGGCTAAGTTCGAGTATCTCTGATGCTACTTACTTCCACACCAGGTGGAAACAAGATGATTACAGTGCTTTACAGTATCTACTTAGGGTTCAGCATGCCTGCCTTGAGTCTATACGGCTCCAGTTAAATTATAGATGCAAAACCTCACATTTCCACGCTGAAAGTCTACAGCCCAGATATTATACAACTAGTTACAGTAGTTCATGGCTCAGCAACAGCAGCGCTAACAGAGGGTGCACTTATTTTCAGTTCAATTCAAATAATACACCTTCTGGATTTTGTTTTTTATTTTCACCGAACTTTCGACGTCCGTCATTACCTCCGGCAAGGAGGTTATGTTTTCGTCGGGTTTGTTTGTTATTCTGTCTGTCAAGATAACTCAAAAAGTTATGAACAGATTTGAACAAAATTTACAGGGATTGCTAGGTATGTTAGGAGGAACAGGTGATTGACTTTTGGTGAAGAACCGTCCATCCGTTTCTTTGTTTGCCTTATTTTTCTCTATGCCATAACTCTAAATGGTACCTATGGATGGATTTTTATGATATTCACATGATTTGTTAGGTAGCTATATAACGAAGAGTAAATGACCAAATTTTGGTAATGATCCGTTTGTTTGTCACTGTATTTCATTTTATGCATGTTAGCACAATTTACTCAAAAACTAATGAATGGATCTATATGAAATTTTTTCTAGGAGTTGTTAGTAATGTTAAAAGACAAAAATGAGTAAATTTTAGTGGAGATTGGTTGGTTTGTTTGTATTTTTAACTCATGTTTGTCATAATGTTTGTTAGCAGCATAAATCAAAAAGCTATGAACGGATGGATCTTCAAGAAAATTGCACAAGATTTTATTACTATCAAAAGGCACAAATGATCAGATTTTTGAGTTGATACAAAGAAAATCATGGTTTCAGAGCCAATAAGAATTTTTCGTTAGCGTTGCCCCGCTTGGCGGAGGTATGCGCTCTCAGAGTGCTGTAGTTTATTATATGCAACTAAGTTGTATCCAAGCTACGCTTTACCATTTCCTAGCTATATTATTATATATTATATTATACTAGCTGGAACCAGTGGAAATTCCACACACTATGCTTCAGTGACATTCAACAGAATAAAAACATTGTTTCTCATTTATAATGCCCCCCGAACCCGTATCATGAACACGAAGTGCAAAAATTACACTGCGCGAAACTATGTTCCAAGCCAAACCGCCAGGTATTAGGTATTAGGTATTATAAGAAGATTTAAGCCTCCCTAAATAAGTACTAAGCTCTTCTAAGAGAGGAAAAGGAAGGGACATATAGTATGTCGACAGAAAAACGGGGAACCCATGCACGAA
>LQNS02278089.1:5451575-5470874 GCA_001587735.2 Parhyale hawaiensis | reverse complement strand
ATATCTTTACAGAGATGTGGCGACCAGAATTGAACAGCAAATTCTAAGTGTGGCCTCACTAATGCCTTGTACAAGGGAACGATGATGTCCTTGGACTTGTATTCGAAGTTTCTGGTGATTAAAGCAGTATCACTAGGAGTATGAAAGTGGAAGGAAGCAAAGTATGCACGAAGAAAAGGCCTCCAAAGGCCTAGCTAAGAGTCCTCTGGGGGAAGCTGCTCCCCATATGATAAGATGAGCGAACGTAACTCACCTAACCCTCTGGACTGTCACAAGCCCCTTTTTGGAGACGCACCATACTTGAACATACCTGGAAGTTGAAGGGCTGTTGATAGCCGATACGTAAACAAACACGAATTTCAGCAGCAGGTTAGACGATTTTGCTTCAATTTCATACATAACTACAACACATGTAGTAGCTACCTATGTAAGAATAACATTTCGCACTAAAAGCCACAAATCATTACAGTATTTGTCTACGGCTGGTCAAGTGCAAGGTAGGAGAGCAGCATCAAGACTCTTTGTCACCAGGACGGCCTTGACAGGCTGCAAACTCATCTGATAATTTCGCCAGAGTACCAACGTAAGTTTTAGCCTCTCGGTTGCAGGCCGCTTAAGCCACTGTTTTATGAATTAATTTGTCTTTCTCGCAAACTTACGACTATTTGTAATGTACACACCACGCTACGAGAGAAACGGTAACCACGTTGACGACCGACTACGAGTTACCTCGTAACCGACACTTAACGTGTTGAAACAAGCTGACAGTGAACGTGTTCATAGGCTTCAGAGCATCGGTGGACAAACACAATATGGAATTTTCATCACCCGCGAACGAAGTGAGAGAGGTGATATAGTTTTCGTTGAAAATTAAAGTATGCCTATATATTTGTATGTCTGCCCACCCAATTAGTGGTCGAAGGAGCTGAGCAATGTTCATAATTTTTTGTAGGAAATTTGGTGGGTTGACCCAGATGTGACCCATGCTAAAAATGTAGTCCTAGCTGGCCATAAAAAAATGACGGCGTTGAATTTTCCACAACCGGGTCGAATTTGAGTTCGCCGTGACAGATCGTCTCACACTACGAGGCCTCCCATTTTTTCCTATGTTATTATTAAGAGATCTGAATGGGGCGGTGAGCCCAGCGTCAGCCTTGTTGGACACAGTAACTATATGAGAAACTAGGATTAGCTGGCCATCAAAAATGAATTCGTTGAATTTGTTCCCATCGCGGGTGATGGTCTTACGCCACGAAGCGTTCTAGTTTTTGTTTCACAATTGACAAGGAAGGCGATAGCTCAAAGCTGTCACAGGGTATAATGAGTGCAAAAGCCCAAACGCGAGGAAAATTAACACTACAATTGATAGGTTTAACGGGGAAAGCGCCGAGCGTCGTCAGCAGCCAATTTTTCATATAAACTTCCTCCGATCTCATGCAACCAGAGCATTACTCATGCCGTAAATAGATTCAAATCTTAATTACCTCCGCCAAGGAGGTCATGTTTTCGTCAAGTTAGTCTGTCTTCTGTTTGTCTGTTATTCTGTCTGTCATAGAGATAACTCAAAAAGTTATGGACCGATTTTGACGAAATTTACAGTTGACTGTTAGGTATGTTAGGGGAAACAGATGATTAACTCTTGGTGAAGATCCGTCCATCCCTTTGTTTGTTTGTCTGCCAATTTTCTGTGAGTGCCATAACTTAAAAAGTAATGGACGGATTTCCATGAAATTTACATGAGATGCTGGGTTCATTATGGGAGAGTAAATGATCAAGTTCTTGTGATGATGTGTTCGTCCGTTCCATTGTTTGTCGCTGTTTGATTTTACGGTTATTAGCACAATAACTCACAAAATAATGGATCTTTATGAAGTTTTCAAAAATTGCTAGTGGTGTTAAAAGACATAACTGATAAAATTTTGGAGATGATCGGTAGGGTATTAGGTATTATAAGAAGATTTAAGCCTCCCTAAATAAGTACTAAGCTCTTCTAAGAGAGGAAAAGGAAGGGACATATAGTACGTCGACAGAAAAACGGGGAATCCATGCACGAAGGTGTTCCCACACAGGATCAACGCGCATGGGAACAGCAAGTCGGGAAAGAAGAGGAAGAACAGACAACAGTAAGATGAGTAGGAATATGGAAGTGGAAGGAAGCAAAGTGGGCACGAAAGACAGACGTCCCGAAGGCCTAGCTAATGGCTAAGGTAAACTACTCAAAACCCCCTGGGGGCGCTATTCCCCATAACATAGGATGGGCGAACCTAATTAACCTAACCCTATGGCCTATGGCCCATCCTATGCCCCCGGAGGGGTGATGATCGGTAAGACTGTTTGTGTGTTTGACTCATGTTTGTTAGCAGCATAATTCAAAAAGCTATGAACGGATCTTCAATAAAATTACAGACACAACTAGAGCACTCTGAGAGTGCAAACCTCCGTCAAATACGGCAACGGTAACGAAAAATTTAAATTGGCTCTGCAACCATGATTTCTTTTGTATCTACTCCAAAATCTAATCATTTGTGCCTTTTACCATTATTAACAACTCCTGTAAATTTCATAAAGATCCAGTCAAAAGTTTTCGAGGTATTACGTAACAAACATTATGACAAACACAACTGAAACCTAGAAACGAATCGACCGATCTGCACCAAAAATTTAATCACTCATGTCTTTTACCATCACTAATAATTCCTGTGAATTTCAGAAAGATTCACTCAAAACTGTCTGAGTTATTGCGCTAACAAACATTAAACCAAACACAGCAACAAACATACGAACGAACAAACAGATCATCAGAAAAATTTTGGTCATTTACTTTTTATGATATAGGTACCAAACAACTCGTGTAAATTTCATAAAAACCCGTCCATAACTTTTTAGTTATGGCATTGAGAAAAATGAGGCAGACAAACAAACGGATGGACGGATCTTCACCAAAAGTTAACCATCTGTTCCTCCTAACATACCCAACAATCCCCGTAAATTTCGTCAAAATCCGTCCATAACTTTTTGAGTTATCTTGGTAACAGACACAGAGACCGACAAACAAACAACCAAACAGAGAGACAAACAAACAGACAGACAAACCTGACGGAAACATAACCTCCTTGGCGGAGATAATTAATATTATCAAACGGCACAGTGATAAAAAAAATCATGGTTTCAGAGCCAATTTGAATTTTTTGTTACCGCCGCTCCGCTTGGCGGAGGTATGCACTCTCAGAGTGCTCTAGTTCCAGTTGGAAACAAATTTTTATTACAACCAGGGTTTCCCGCCATGTCAGACGCGAATACTACACAAGAGCGATCTCGTTGCGTATAGTATGGTTTAGAAATCAAATCAAACTTAAATGAGTTCTATTAGTTTAGTAGTGATCAGTGCGATACTATACTACTGACAGGAAACAAGGCGTCAAGCATCTCTAGCTCCACACAAGGCTCAACGAACACACTCAGTAGCTATAGCCGCACAGGGTCCAAAAAAAGAAGACTCTAAACCTAGGCACAGTCCCTTCCGTGGCCTCCACACGACCAGAAAATCTCATGTGATGGGTCGCCTACCACTATTCGGCGGCCAACCTCGCTGAACAGAAGCTAAATTATATGTATTTAGAGATCCTACCTAACCCTACAAACTAACTTTTACAACAAGGACTGTGGCCAGATGCAACATTCCCAGCGGAAAAGTCACTGAGGAACCCCCCGAGGTCGTAACGCCCACGATATACTGTCAGGGTCCGCCAGAATCTCCAGGGGCAAATTCCAATAGGAGAATATGAGGCAAAGAGTCTATATCATCCAGCATTGCCTTACAAACACTGCTTATTTTCTTGATAACTCCTAATTGATTCTGAGGTGTTTATTTAACGTAATATAACGAAGAATTATTACGGATATAAACAATAAATTATTATTACAAAATTATGGATCTTAACATCAGTCCGATGCGTCACCAGATATATTCACCCCACTGGAAATGTGCTTCTTCACATAGCGCTCCAGAACACGGGATATACTCTTCGGCTCACCGGCTCGCTTCCTCGACCTACGAGATAACTTCCGGTGATAGACTTTCCGAATGTCGTTTTTCACGATATTGTCATCAGGAACAGCGTCGGGATTCCTTCTAATTTTTCCCATCTTATGATAAAGTGTCGATAGTGAAGGCATCTGGAAAATGGAGAAGAGAGTTTCTCTGATCTGGAAACCACATCGATTGGCTACTGTGGGTATTTGCATGGCATCGTAGCTCCAGCGGAGACCTCGCGGTCGTTTACTAAACGACTGACAGGAAAAAAATTCAAACGTGGATTTAGGAAGTCGTGCTCTCATGAACCGCATGGCGTCTTCTTCAGTGAAATTGCTGGTGAATCCTTTGCTGTACAGCAGCTCTTCATTGCATTTCTTTTTGGCATAGGTCCTGCCCATAGAGTAGATGTGGATCTCCCGCGCCAGCAGACATTTCTCCACCTCAAGACGAGCGATGTCTTCTTCAACTGCTTTGCACTTATCCTCAACAGACATCTTGGGATCTGTAACAAAATCAAGACTAGACCGGAGCACATTTTTTTTCTTCTTAGAGAAAAGAAGTTATGGAAGTAACTCGACCTAATTTTCTTATCACTAGGTAGTTGTTCAGTTTAAGCCTCTATATTTTTTTTATTAAAAACCGGTAGCCTATTGGTAAAACATAGGAAAAATTAGGGACTTGAGCGAATCAGCGGCAACGAGGAACCCATACACGCGAGTGTTCCCACACACGATCACCGCACACGGCGCAACAAGAAGGGAAAGAAGAAGGAATAAAAAGTGGAAAGTATGCATGCAGAAATGGAAGGAAGCGAATGGTCACAAAGGAAAGACGTCCCCAAGACCAGTCTAGGGCTAAGAATACCTCTAGCATCTACCGGGCGTACAACACTCATAACATAGACTCAGCGAATTTAATAACATACTTGAAACTATTGTCTTAAATATAGATTGAAATACGACTAATAAACAGATAGCTACCTCAATTCATCTCAACGATCTAAACTGGGAGAAAAATATCTGCTCTCAAGACGAACGATGGCAAGGGACCCAAAACTTTTAAAAACAAAATAGACGAGCTATCAAAGAATCATGTGTAAAAAGTTGAAGAATCGGATAATTCATCTTTGAATAGTCATGGTAGAAAACAAATGAGCGTGGATATAACGCTGCCGGAGTAGACCAACTACAATAGGCTATCTACGGTACACCGACACACGTCTAGAGGCAAAATAATAGCATACCAGCACAGCATTGCCTGACCTCGAGTATCTTAACGATGAGAGCAACATTCGCACTTTGTCAGAAACCTTACTTTGGAGTATATGGAAATGGCAACATGCCAGAAAAACGCAGAAAATGAAATGAACAAGGTGAGGCCGCAATGAAGGACATTGCCAACAACTCCCACAGCTACTGTGGATATTCAAATCAACCGTGCTCAACAAATAAGGGGCTCAACAACACGAGGCTCTCAGTTTTATAAGTAAAAAATGGGGAGGAAATCGCTGACAAAATTTGAGTAGCTACACTAAAATGTGTAGAGTAACAAAAGCGAAAACCACAGTGCACACTGAATAATTTAAGTGTTGGTCAACTCGAACTATGAGACAGCACGGTGCGACTAACGGCTACAATAATTTATGAAAGCTCTAAATAAAGCATCCGAAGATACTGGCTTCAGAGCCACTTACCTAAAAATTCCATGGCAGCAACATCCGGTCCCGCGTCGGGATCGAAGGCAGGGGCTCTGTGAATAAGGTCAATATTTGTAAACAGCCGCGACTGATTATCTCCGCCAAGGAGGTTATGTTTTCGTCGTGTTTGTTACTCTGTCTGTCATCATGATAACTTAAAAAGTTATGGACGGATTTGGATGAAATTTAAAGCGATTGTTAAGTATGATATGAGGAACAGATGATTACCTTTTAGTGGCGATCCGTCCAACCGTTTGTTAGTCTGCCTCATCATTGTCAAAGCCATAACTCTAAAAGGTATATACGGATTTTTATGAAATTTCCATGAGTTTTTAGGTATTTTACGAAGAGTAGATGATCAAATTTTTGTGATGAGCTGTTTGTTCGCTCGTGTGTTTGTTGCTGTGTTTGCAATCAGGGGCATATTCTGACGGGCCCTTTCCCTGCCACAGTATGTTAAGGCATCACGCACCCAAAGGTACCGAGTGCCTTCTCCGCAGGGGATGTAGCATCTGGCCGCAGTTCCTGCTGAGAAGGTTAGGTTTGTAGAGTTAGGTAGGTTCTCTATATTTCCCCTTCTGTTCCAAGAGGTGGGCCGCCGAATGGTGGTAAGTGACCCATCCCATGGGACTCCTATCTGCTCCCATGTGGGAGGCCACGAAAGGGACCTCCCGCACGAGTGTTCGCTTTCTTGTGTCTTCTTCTCTATTCGTTTTTTTGGTCTCCTTTTCAGCACCGCATGGCTGAGCGATTTCGTTCGGCCCAGCCGTGTGGGGTTGAAGATGCTCGCGCCTTATTTCCTGCCCGACATGGTGCACCTGGCCAAGGTTGTTCTAATAGAACTCATTTGAGTTCGACTAAACTTCTAAACTACATCATAGAAAACTAGATCGCTGTTATATAGTCTTTGTATTTAATACGGCCGGAAAACCCACAATATAATAATAATAATGTTGCTGTGTTTGATTTTGTGCTTGTTACCGTAATAACTGAAAAAGTTCCAAATGGATCTTTATGAAATTTACAGGAGTTGTTAGCAATTTTGAAAGGCAAAAATGGTTAAATTTTGGTGCGAATCGGCTGGTCCATTTGTATATTTGACTTGTGTTGGTCATAATGTTTGTTAGCAGCATAACTAAAAAAGTTATGAGCGAATCTTTAAGAAAATTGCAGAAGCTGTTAATTCCTTCAGAGGGCAGAAATGAATAGATTTTGGTGCTGCTACAAAGAAAATCCTGGTCTGAGCACTAATTTGAATATTTCGTTACCGGTGCCTTGCTTGGCGGAGGTAGCCATGTACTCTTAGAGTGCTCTAGTTATTTATTCTATTTACCTATTGCTTCTGGCATACCCTCGACCAAATAGGGATGAGAATTTTGTACACAGACGAGTCTAACTATAACTTAAATGCTCAAGTTATTAAGTATGACAATGCAACGTGATACCTCGGCCTACTGCAGGCTATGCTGTATATATTGAGTATAGGGCCCATATGAGTTATGTTCATTTTTCGGCTACATTAACATCTGCACACTTGCCTATTGTGCACTAAAATAAAATACAGTGAGCTAAAGTGAGTGACGTCAACGCTCGAATGGATAACTAATAGCTGGGCAGTATCATTACTATTACAGTGGGAGGCATCACGCGCGCCTTGCGCCGAACACACAAGATCACGATAACCATAACCGTTACAGTCTTTCACAAATTCAACGCAGTGCCGAATCCAAGTCCTCCATCACAATAAAAAATCCATGATCCATCCGGGGACATGATCCCAGCCATTCACCTCATTTCTGCCATTACAATATGATTATCATGATATTGGAGTGAGATGGGTTACTAGCGCCGCAGGCATCACGTCCGCCTCGCGCCGAAAACAGAACACAAAGATATTTTCAGCTTCTACAGTCTGTAACTGGCTCAGCTTCTCATAAGTTATCTCCAAACCCTAGGATAGAGGTGCTTACTGAGATTAGGTACCTTCCAATGTTCTATTGGGGCATGAAAATCAAATGTAGGGGTAGAGGGAAATATTTGGAAAGAATATTGGCAACTAATGTAAGGAATACTTGGTGATGATTTGCTTACGATCAAATGGGGGCAGAAGGGGCCGGCTGTCTTGCGTAATCCGCTGGAGGCAAGGGACATGGACTCACTGACAATTA
The DNA here is from genome assembly GCA_001587735.2 of Parhyale hawaiensis. Taxonomy (NCBI): domain Eukaryota; kingdom Metazoa; phylum Arthropoda; class Malacostraca; order Amphipoda; family Hyalidae; genus Parhyale; species Parhyale hawaiensis. The sequence goes on along the minus strand of LQNS02278089.1, from coordinate 5,462,974 downwards.
ACAGCATTCGTCTACCATCAGCAATGGTGGTAAGCGGTAGTGTCGGCATGGCGCACAGATTCTTACTACTAAAATACAAAAGACGCGCCGAGGACATTACCTTGAGTCGCCGGCAGCCAGAGTGCGGCGCCTTAAGGTGAAGTAAGGCTCGTCAATGCAGCTGCTATACACGCCCATGGCGACCAGCTCTTGGCAGGGGGTGTGGCCGCAGCCCTTTTCTCTGAAAGGCACACTTTTGTGCTGGCACGGATAGCGGAGCGGCGCGTGGTCAAACAGCGTCGGTACGGCGTGACTGTACAGCTCTCTGCAGGTCACAACCAACAATAAGGTCACGAGTAGAAGATATAAAATCTATAGTAAGCGAGGCAGAACTGCACAGCTATATATCGTTAAGAACACCAGCTGTCACACCTCAAGATGAGCACGAAGTACTCTACATGTATACAGATAGTAATAAAACTCTGATAATCTTGTCGCTTGTATGTCACCGTGTACACAACCTTCGCTACAAGATAGTAAAAACTCGACGGTGGATTATTTAATGACACTATATCAAAGGGAGTTACCAAAGAGGGTCCGCCTGAGCTAGATCGTATCAATCGTATAAATGTTTACGTTCAATGCAAAGGTAACATATACGAGTATATTTGGACTTGCTTACATGCTGAGTATTGAATATTCCTTTAATGAACACTGAAGATGATGAAAGTGACCCAACGGGTCAAGAGCAGTCTAGCAACTGCTAAAAACAAAATTCAATAGCATCAGTAAACAACTGAGTTGTTGCAACAAGGCGTTGCATTCCGAAGGCAATGATGTGCTCCGAAAATATCAGCAAATCCAATAAGCACATGCAGCAGTAATGCAAAGTACCTGGAGGGCATGTTCGGAATATCAGGGTCAGAGGGAACAGAGAAGAAGCAGGAGTCTTCAAAATGACCGGTGCAGAGCTGGAAAGAAGTGGACGCCAAGGGGACTGTGGAGCTTAGGAGAGGTTTTGGCAGGTTGTCGGCCCCACAGTTGAGTAGCCACGCCAGGCACCTTCATGAAAATAATCAGGCATCAGAGTGCAGTTCCGGGCACAAAATTATAGGAAATAAGCCATTGGACTATGCAATCAACAGGAAGTCAGGTTTATGATTCGAACAGAAGTTTCTTCAAACAAACTATCTGATGATACCCGAACTGGCAACCAAAGAGCGACAATTTTTGCATTATTACAATTACTTGACTACAGGGACAACTTAAAACATCGATCCATCGCAATGAAAGTGAGCAACAACTCATACATTCGTTGAAAGGTGGATAACAAGCTGCTGTCAATGTATCATATCGGCTAATGTTCATAAGCCAAAAACAATATAATGATAATTGTTTTATTTACTGACATGCATTTCGTCATATGGCCGAATCTGAGTTAGCTACTAGACAGTGAAATACATTGGGCCGAAAATTGCACAAATAATTTTAGCAGGAGGATATCCATGCGTCATTCAGTGAAAAGCGGAGCAAATCTTGCAAATGCCGTCCTATGCTTCACCGAGTAATATAGCTACTGAACTCACTTGCTTCCATGCCTTGGGAAATTAACATAAGATTGGTTTTGGTGCTTGCACAGCAGGTAGCTGCAGCTGCCCATGTACTGCATGTCCACGGGCTCCATCTTTGCAACCCGCTTGCTGAAGCGCTCTGAGATACAAATGGTCGAGACTGAGTACAGCACAGCTTTGCTCAATGAGCAGCATGCATTAGAATTTGCAATAAGATGGCAAAATTACATAAATTATTGCCATAACACATTCAGGGATTGTGAGGTCTGGCATCTTCTGCTTACTCGTTGTGCTGTAGTCATACCAACGAGGTAAGTGTGGCGACTTGCTGGTGGTCCTTCTACAAGATAGTTATGTAAGATAGTTTAAGCCTCCCTAAATCAGAACTAAGCTGTTCTCAGAGAGGAAAAGGAAGGGACATATAGGACGTCAAGATAAACGAGGAACCCATGCACACAAGGGTATTCCCACACAGGATCAATGCCCGTGGGAACAGCAATCGGGAAAGAAGAAGAACAGAATAAAGTATCATCAGTAGGGCTACGGAGGAGCAAAGAACCAAAGTGGGCACGAAAGACAGACGTACCAAAATCCTATCTAATGGCTAAGGTGGGCAAAGCATTAGTAAGCAATCACCCGTGTTTCGCGGCTCCACATAACATAGGATGGGTGATCCTACCTAACCTCACTTTACGGCTTGTGGCCCATCCTGTGCCAATTAAGGGGTCCCTTTTTACTGGGAATAGCTATACCGAGTTGCGAGAAGACAATGTGAGGTCTGTTGTATGCTGTCAATGATGGGAATAATCGTTCCACATCAAGAGTAAGACTGAGGAGTTAAATTTGCAGAGCTGGGATTCGCTACTTTTTCTTTACCGCTGGTATCGGTATTCGGTAGATAAAAACAGGTGATTCGGTTCGGTATTTCGGCAGACTTCCAAAAATCTACCGGATGATTTGGAATTTTTTTGGTATTTGGTTCGGTATCATTATTAAAACTTCGCGGAAGGGCCTTCACGGACAGGAAGCATAACTTAAATGAAGCACTTTGCAACACCGGGAAGCCCTAAACGCTGCTTAAGAGAATCCAACAAAAAGTCATTTACAGCAGACATAAAAGAATGCAGGCCAACACGACCGAAGGCCGATGCCAGCAATGAGTTTTTAAACCTAACAGACCAGGGTACAAACACCAACCAAACTGATAAGTTCGGTCCCTAACATTCTCCGATGTGAAAGAGTGCGGACCGACCGCAGCACGTGTAATTCTCCGGGACAGAAGAATACAACCAACGCCTCTCATTATTGTACAACTTATGAAGCAGAGTTTGGCCACCCCCTCTCCTGTGGGACAGTTTCACCAGATCATTATCTGCACACAGCCTGCAGGCCGAATTAACAAGTCGGTCCAACAGACGGAAGTAACTGTCAGCAGCTGAAGTCTAGACCAGTGAACAATATTCCAACACAAGTAGCAAAAAAGCATAAAAGAATCGGCGGACAACCTCACTGTTACCAAACACAGAATTCAACTTACACAGGAGCCCAAACTTACAGGATGTGGCACCAGTCGCGTAACATATGGCTCAAAACAAAAGTAAGCTTCTCATCAAAGACAACACCAAGAAGCTCCAAGGAGCTAGACTCCGAAAGCAAAGCGTCATCTATCTCCAGATGTGGATGCTGCGGTACAAGTGTCCGAGACCGACTGACAATCATCGACTTGGTCTTACTAGCATTCAGTTCCATACTCCAAGTCGAGCACCATGCACTAATGCGTGACAAATCCCTATTAAGAGACATGAAATCCAGTAATGATTCGGTATTTCGGTAAATGAAAGTACCACCAGTACTACCGAAATACCGAATTAAATTTAGTAGTCCCAACTCTGGAAACTTGCTTAGCTTATAGGCGATCTAGCAGATGAAGAAATAAGGGACATACAGTATGTCAATAGAAACGCGGAACAGATGCACGCGAGGGTGTTCCCACACAGGATCACCGCTCATGAGAACAGTAAGTCGGGAATGAAGAGGAAGAATTGAATAAAAAACCATCCGTAAAAGTACTGGGGTGAATGGAAGCAACGTGGAAGCTTTTGGAAAGGTATGGGTTGAGTGAGCAGGTCTTGGGAGACAATAGTGGATTTCCATGAATCAACCGAGTAAAGAGGAGAGGAAAGGAGGGACTGACCCGAGGATGCCGGCGAGGGGTTGAGGGAGGGGGGGTTCTACATAGCTTGTCCTTATCAATATTTACCACCAGGCAGTGATGGTAAGCCAAAGGCGAGGGGGAGTGTCCTGGAAGTGGATTCCGGGCGGATTCTTTGCGGTGAGGGTAGGTGGGAGAGGAAGGATAAGGAGACAGGATAGTGAATATCCTGTCCGCAGTATTTGCTGATACAACAATAATTGTAAAGACGGAAGAAACAGAGGAGGAGGTGTGGGCAGTGAAGGGAGGAGAAAGAGAGAGAAGCGGAATAATGAGGAGGATTGGAGACTAGAGTTCGTGACGAATGTAGGGAAGAGATCAGGGCTTTGTGGGAATCGGATGGGAACAGATGCAGATGTAAGGAATAGGATTAGAATAACGGAGATTATATGAGATACAGCAAAGACATGGCTCAGAGGATCGAGATAGTCTAAGAGAAGGCAGGGGCAAGTGGTAACGGCATGTGTGGAGTGTGGGTGGCTGTAGCACTGTCCGGCGAGATGTTGGTAAGTGAGGGATCTGAATAAGCTGCAGAAGTGGATACAGTTGTTATAGGTAGCTACGTGTGGAGCAATCGCAATGGGCAGCCATCAAGACAAATGCAGGATAGACAAGTAAATACTGTATTTGGGATGTAAAACTGCGGGCGAGAGTGAGATCAGTTAGGTGGAAGGTGGAAAGAAGGCCTTGGAGAGAGCGGGACATGTGATGGACATGGGGAATGACAGAATGGTCAAGGCGACTGTGTTGGGATACGGATAGAAGTTAGAGGCTAGACATTGGGCAGAGGGTGAAGGGGTCGGGGTGAGAAGAAGAAGCACGAAGTGCAAGACGTGTGGGAGTTGGCTATGGAAGCCCAATATGGCGAGACATCAGAGGGGCTGCAGGGTGCGGGATCCGGGAAAAGTGCCAGTCTCCTGACGAGGGTGAGCGGTCAAGGGTGGGAGGAGTATGAGAGCAAATGGAAACAATGTGGGCAAAGAAGAAAGAACTCTATCCTCCCGACTGCTATGGTAATTCACCGAATCCACCTGGGGTCGCTGCTCCCCATAACCTAGTACAAGCAAACCTAACATACTTAATCCTATGGCACATCTTATGCCCCCTACGAAATTTGCATAACAGCAGATGCCGAATACAGTTATATTAGTCAGAAATAAACGACTCGGGACTCTAATAATGCAGAAACTAAAGCTCAAAATCGTTCACAATAAGTGCAATTTTTAATAAGACATTCTAGAGTGGTACATACACTATACTCACATTAATAGTTAAGAGTAGTTGAAGCCTCCATCTCCATTAATACAAAGGCGATCTCACGGTGGGAAAAAATGGACATAAAATATGCTGACAAAAATGTGGCACCCCTGCATAAAGTAGTTTCCATAGAAGACTAACGCATATGGGAACAGCAAGTCAGGGAAGCAGAGGAAGAACGGAATAAAGTACATAGTTATTAAGAGTATGAGTACGAATATGGAAAGGACGCCAAGTGGGCACGAAGGCCTGATATACCGAAGTTCACCGGTCTAGACTTCAGCTGCTGACAGTTACTTACGTCTGTTGGACCGACTTGTTAATTCGGCCTGCAGGCTGTGTGCAGATAATGATCTGGTGAAACTGTCCCACAGGAGAGGGGGTGGCATAAGATAATTATGCTTTTTCTTTTATAAAGAAATTATGAGAGACATGAATTTGTCCTGTGCATTTCAATAGCTACATGCCCATTATAATTATATACCCGCGTCTATTGCACTAAGCACTAATGGGCTATTTAGGGACTACTGCAGAGCTACGAATAACTAAAAGTCTATGACCCAGGAGAGGCCAGCAGCTACACTGGCAGCTTACCATGGCAGCTGGCAATGCGGCGGAGGATGGCATCTTTCTCTACATCGCAGTATGTGAGAGGAATCGCCAGAGGTACCGTCGTGTTGCTGCTGGGCCCTGCAAGTTTAACACAGAGATGATAATAAGGTCGGAACTAAAACCATAGCTTATGCTCACATTTAGTCATGTAGTAGTAAAGAACAATACGTTCAAGCCTAACAGTGCAAAATTACAAAAATATGGAGTGTCTTCTTTCAATACAGCGTGAATTGCATTTCATAGCATACAGAATGTTTTCTTTCTGACAATTCACTTACTTTAAAGCATTATATGTGTAAAAATTTTCACTTCAAAAGTTAACACAGTGTGATAGACCTAGTAGATACACCTATACTTTTGGTAACTACCTATAGCTATTAGATAAAGTTCAACAAAAACTTGAGAGATTCGGAAACATCATTTTGACACAGGATTAACTTTAATTTTTGGTAATTATATTAGATACTTAGGAAGAGTATATTACCAGCATCGTCACACTCCAGTGGCTGCAGAAGTCTCTCTGTGGCAACAACCTTCAGCTTACTGCTCTCCAGCAGCCCTTTGACGGGGGTTGATTCGATCTTGCCTGTAAGCCAGTGCAGTAAACTAGTGCCGAAATGTATAATAAAACAGAATAATATTAAAATAAACTAGCGATATGTACCTTTTGCATTCAGATGTTCGACTCAACACAAAGTGGCACTGCTACTCCAGCAGGTTACATCCTGAGTTTATAATTGCCGTTTGTAAAGCTCATATCACAGTACGATAAAAAACTGCAATCTTGCTAAATTATACGAGAATAAAGGTTAAAACATTTCAAAAAATATCTTCTCGGACACTAGAAAAAATAATAGTTTACCTTCAGTTTTATTAGCTCGACTAGAGCCGAACTTGCGCCGGACGGTAGGCACAGGGTCAAGAGAAGGCATGGCATTGAAGAGAAGATCATTGCTGTGCTCATTTACATAATAATCATCACTGAAGTGCAGGGAACAAAGTACAAAGTTGCCTGGCACACTGCCGTGCAGCTGCAGCATTTCGATCAGGTCCAAGCGACGGCAGTTCTTCAGCCAAAGCTGTAAACAAGCATTAAGGGGAGGCATTGAAACGGGTAGCTACTAACTGTAGATATTGTTCCCTGTAAGCAGTTCAAAGTGCTTACAAATGCATGCTTACAAATGCTACAGTGTGTCTACCAAAACAGTGTTAACTCGTCATGTCAGCTAATCGAGTGTCACCAATAAAGTTTTGGACATCTCTTTGAATAAGCAGGGATTTGGAATTCAGTCCGCAGTGTAATTTTTCAATGTTTACTAGATAGAATTATAATTGTTGAGATGCTCTGTACTGTGTACAAGGAACCAAGCTTAAGTAGCTCTCACACTCCACTCCACTCTTAACACCGTCCGAGCCCCTCAAAAGTTCGGAGGTTTTTACTGTCTCCTCGTCTGCTTGCAAATAACTAAGAATTTACAGCTTTAGAGCTCTCAAATTCACTATTTCAATGAGGTATTCAAAACTTCACTTGTATGAAGCCAGCTATACATCAGCTATCATGACGGCCAACATTTTAGTAGCAATAATATAAACAGTGTAGCTACAGCGAACAAGAGACCAAAGTAAAACCGGTTTTTTGCATTCACAATGGCTGAAACGACAGCCAATCACAGCAGTAATAAAAGCAGTGAAATACAGTCAACCAAAAGCTTACATTACTAAGCACTACGGTAACCGCGGTAGTATAATACAAGAAGTTATCATCAGAGGTGGGCGCACGAACCTTATTTTTTGGGTTCCAAACCTCCAAATAGCAAAAATATTTTTAAAATTTCGGTACAAACATTTATTCCAGACATTTGTCCGTAAGTCTTCGAATCTTTTAAAATTAACAAAACAAACCTTAATTCCGATACCTTCCGACCATTACCAAACCCAAATTTTACCAATTCCGAATCTAAATTCAAAGCTTTCCAATTGAAAAAAGTTTTTTTTAAGATATCTACATTACCTGTATTGATAAAACAAATTATTACTAGAAAAACAAATTATTAATACAAGACAGTAACAACCGGCGCATGCGCGGTGGCTGCGCATCACTAACAAGCGTCCTGATTGGCTGGCAGCCAGCTGCAGTTACAACATGAGTTTATGTGGTACAGATAAAGAACGAGTTATTAAACATCACGAGTAGATTTTCAAGTTTAAAGAAGAGCAGTCCAGGCAGTACTACACAGTCACACAGGCTTGCAAATCAAGCATATTTTGAGCAGTGGTCATTTGAGAGACACACACTTCTTGCTTAGCCTGAAAGAGAAGTAGAGAGAAGCAATAAAGTAAAAAAAAAAATACTAATGGTCATAGGCGTTTCTAGTTGTTACAGACACATAGGCGTCACCACATCTTAATGCCATAGAGAAGTTGAAAAGCAATGTTTGAGCATCTTCGTTTTTACCCCCGGGATTTGGAGGTTTGTATTCGCATAAAAAAAGACATTCCGAACCCGGAGGTTCAAAACGTTTTTGACGTCGGTAAGAATCCGGACCTCCAAACCCACATGCAGGATTTGGCCGGTCCGAACAAATCCCCGGATAACGGTTCCTGAACATTTGTTCGGAACGCCCACCTCTTGCTACAATCAGTCATAGGATAACATGGATACTGACAGCAGCAGTAAAGCTGAGTCTGGAAGCAAAGCACAGTAGCAACGGAAGTTAAGACTGACCTGGGCTGTCTCAGGATCATCAGGAAACTGGTACAGCACAGATGTCGTGCTTGTTGATACACACTGGGGAGCACAACAAGCAAAGTAAAATGCGCAGCTCTCTTCATCACTGTCGTCACTTGGGAAGGAAATAGGTTGTATTGTGGAAAAAATCTGACCACTCAGAGTACCCTGAAGAAGGAGAAAATAATTTCAGTAGCTGATCGTCATAGAAAAAAAGAACGTCTGCAGTCCTGGATCAATGACACCAGATTAGTCTTTAGCTTGTTAAATGTCACTGAAGGATGGCTGTAGGTTGTGGCACCCATTCCTACTAATGCGCTACCCTGATGAGGTACGTTCACACTCTAGTCTCTTGCTGCTTGCGTGCAGTATCAACTGTTTGAATATTTCATTACGCCCTTGCAAGAGCAACTGTACCGTATATCTACAAAACGAGTTGTTAGAATTAAGCTGTTGACTCAGTTTGTTTAGCAAGTGTCACCAGCAAAGTTTCCAACATTTCTCAAAACTGGCAGCGAAGTATATCTTAGAAATTGTCCACTTTTCCTATGTTTACAAGGAAACAGCAACACATTAGAGTTCAGGGTAGGTAATGCATAAGTACTGGGAATAAATGACTATGTACAGTATAGTGAACTTCAAGTTTCGTTCTCTTGCAGTATGTCGAGAGAAATATGGCATCCAAGCATGAAGGTGTTCCTACAAAGGATTGACTAATATGGGCACAGCAAGTTGGGACAGCAGAAAAACGAAACAAGGCATCATTAAGTGTCTGAACGGGGAAAGAGTAAAAGTGAGCATGACAGACGTCTTACAATTCCAGCTAAGGACAAGGTAACCTCTGTGTTCCCATAGAGCAGTAGCTACCTACTCCCCATAGCTAACACAGGCTAAGTAAATCTGTTTAACTTAACCCTATAGCTCCTGAGAGGTATTGGTATCACATTTTCCATACCTAGCTGTTTGCGTTGTATGGAGAGGTAACACATTTTAAACTTTGTTCTGAAATACCGGTACTGAGCTTGAGGATAATGATTCGAGGTATTTTTATACCTATTAACCAAAGGACTGGGCTACTATTTCACTTATCACCATTTATTATGCCCTCAGTTATTTATGTCATACATTGAGGTTGGTTAGATTTCAGTTTTACCACTGTAGCCGCAGCTCAGGTGATTCAACAGTGAATATCATTTTTTAATATTATGTCATCTGTAGGAATATTTTATCTTGGCATTCCTGCTGGAAGAATTCAATTTGGCTCAGTACGCTACTACTGGTGAGGAAAAAGCGCAAAGAATGGCAAAAGACACTCGAGTGGACGGCTCGCTTTGAGGCCTTCCACACGAGATAGACTAGAGATATCCCGCATACCAGGTCGGCTATCTCGATCGACAGCCCACCTCACGGAACAGAAAGAGGAATGTAGATAACCTACCTAATTTTACAAAAATAACCTCGTCAGCAGGAACTGCGGCAAGCTGCAACATCTGCGGATAAGGCACTGAGAAACCTTGGGTGTGTGAGGCCCAAATATATTGTGGCAGGGATAGGGCCCGCCAGAATATACCCCCGAGGGCCATGCATTGAGGTTTACTATCACATTATAGGTATATAGCTGACATACTATAGTAACTGCACTACTTCATTGGTTTCATAATAACAATGACACCAGCATGCTTCACACACTTCTTGAATTCGCCTTGTTTACCATGTTGAAAATATTTAAAAATTAAAGGAAATCCAATATACATATTGTAGCTAATTGAAATGAAAACAACAAATGTTTTAAAAGTACTGACATGGATTTCAACATATTACTAAGAAAATAATGCCTAATGATCACACAGATCTTACAGGTATATGCTGTGGGTCACCATGGCAGTGTTGCAAACAAAATGTGAAGTATGGGCTTTCTTCTTCTTCACCATTTCTCCTTTTTTCTATTTCATCCTGTAGTTCTTCATCCAATCTAAGGCTCTGGGTGATGGCTTTAATGATATAACTGTCATTTTCTGGAGAAGTAGCATTAATGGAAACAAAAATTATTAGTTCGAACTTTGATATAACTAGGTATATTAAGGAACAGGGTTCATCAAGGAAAAGTACACAATAGCTAGCTATACTTGACACATATGTGCAAATTTTCTATACCATAGCTATATTTCACAATCTAAATAAGAGTAGAATTACAAATTTAAACCACAAAAATCTGATAGAAACAACGAAGCTAATAGGCTAAATACTAACAATGACCATAAATATTATCAAGTATCAACATATTAAATAGAGCTGTGACTAAATGTAATTTGCATAGGTATGCTATTTTAGATATTTATTCTTGACAGTAGTTTAAATAACATATAGGTAGCTACTTAAAACAAATGCTTTACCATTAGAGTTTAGATCATGACACAGGAGAAAGACATCAACTTACTTAAGCCAAATGGCTGTAACGTTTCAACAAACGAAGGAGGACGCCCAACATCAATGGTAAAGAGCGTGGGAACAGCATTGTGTACAAGAGTTTGGCGTTCATCACTCATAAAGCAGCATCGCTCAAAGTGAACAGAGCAAAGTACGTAGTTTCTTGAAAAGTATTCAATGTCAACTTTTCCAAGGTACACAGATTCCAAGTCTCTCCTTCTGCAATTGATGATCCATTTCAAGCACCTAATAAAAGAAAACATTGCAAAGCTATCATTAGTATCATTATTATAATTATTGTCCCTAAGATGGCACATCATGAGTAACTAAATTTTTATTTGGGCTTCTCTTTGTATTCTTCAGTATTATTATAGGTATTGTTCCTACCAATAACATAAAGAATTTACAATATACAGCATATGATAATTGCTAGCTATTATTCTAGTACAGGTACCGTAAAATTGGGTGACGTCGGACGCGAGGTGACTTCGGACAGTTTCAGGAAAAGATTGGACAATAAACATCCAAGCAAATACTATAAATAGTGTGAAGAAACTATTACTTGTGAATGAAAGATTAATACTTGTGCAATCTTAGATAGATGTCTTGGGGT
>LQNS02278089.1:5382276-5405989 GCA_001587735.2 Parhyale hawaiensis | reverse complement strand
CCCTCCTACTGCCCCCTCCACTACACTGAAAGGGCACATGCTGCCCCCCTTATTGCCCCTCCACATGCTGCCCCCCTATCGCCCCCCCACTGTCAGGGCAAGGGGGGCGGTCGCCCCTCCTGCCCCCCCCATTCCGGCGCCCCTGTCTTGAAGTTTCTAAACTTCGGGCAAATTATGTCTTGTCCTCCCAGGCAAACTGCACCTCGTACGCCTGTGAGTGCAGGTGACATTTTTGTTGCGTTAGATTTCTGTGCCTTTTGCTAGTCGCATTTTTAACTAAGGATTAAGAGTGGTGAGTAAAAAAAGAGCTTAATTAAGTGATGTGAAAGTGTTTTGTTGAAACTCGACCAAAGTTAGAGTTCCCGAAAAAAAATTACATTGATCTTATGTGCCAGAGGTTATGGTGACTTGGCGCGACCCCTGGGATCGTAAAGCTAAGCTGATGGGTGTGAGGTATCGTCGAATGACGTGGCGAAGTCGACCTTGACTTGTCTGGAACATCAGCTCGGAAGATTACTATTGCCACTTTGCATCGTGTTACTGGTGTTGGCAGCAGCATGATTGTGCCTGAAAAGTCCATTTTACAATGTAGGATTAGAGTTTTTGGACGTCTGAAGAGTACAGTAGCAGTATGTAGACAGCTATAGTGTCTCGTTTTCGGAAGGAATCTGTCATAAAAAATGATAGATTCTGCAGCATGCTTGATTCATCTATATTCGAGGAACAATTTCATTGGCTAACGCCTTAGGAACTCATGAAGTTGTATGTAATGTTGAGTACACCAAAAATTAAGAGTTACTACATCTTGGTGCTCGTCAGCGGGCATGATGTCCAACGTTATTTGCTCTAACTACCGGCGCAGTATACAGTGTATGTTCAGGATTTTCTCAGATTCTGGAAATTGCTCGCTGTTACGAGACTGTCTGAGCAACACTATTGTAATTGATTTAGGGTTAACACCTGAAACTCTGTCCACCGGAGTGAAGCCAGCGCACCTGCGAACTCCGGGACAAGTCGAGTGGGTTTAGCTTCAGTGCAGCAAGTTAATCGATGACACCTTTAGTTTACCGGGGTCACTCCGACAAGAGTGCACTCTCCACAATTGCCCACAGTCAGGACCAGGAAGCAAAGAGCGCAACGGGAGCACTCACGAAAAATTAGCACCAAAAAGTGACGTCATCATCGACGAATCTGTGGCTGAGCAGCCTAGAAGTATTTTAACTAATTTAACCAGAAAAATCGTCTTAAATTGCGAATTTCATCTCTAGCATATAAATAAATGAAGATAATATATACTATTTTAGCAATTATCTATAGAAAATTGCTCTGCATGCTGGTGGAAACTTTCACAGCACCAGCGCCGAATTTGTTCCCTTTCGGTGACCTGATTTAATTTCTTTTTCTTGATTGAAGCCTTATTTATACTTCATATTCAGTTCACAGTGCTCTTCAGAGAACATATTAATCCTTACCAACATATATAAGCACCATTATAGCCAGTTCTGTACACGAGAGAAACCACAGTAACAGTTAGCTTATTGCTCGAACTTTCTGTACTTGGCGACAACATTTTTCGTTATTTTGCAGCTCAAGTAGCTGGCCAGTCATGAGCGGGCGATTCGATGAAATAAAAAAAATACGGCGATATGTTCAAGAAAACGACGTACGAAGGCCTGAGGTCCCACATCTAAACACTTCGACTCGTCGATGTGATGTAAATTTGCTACGTGCGGTCACGGCTATGTTTTATTTCAGTCCTATTGAGTCCTCCCGTTGCATTCTTTGCTTCCTGGTCAGGACAGTCCACCGCTCTACCCTCACGGCCCCTGAGAGGAAGAAAGAGTTACATCAGAGAAGGGGTGTGATGCATGCAAGCCTCTATCTTTAGCCCACTGTGTTCCTGCCTCATGACTAATCGCCTTAATTTGAGAGCCGTCTGCTTATTTCTTGCATTGCGCGTATTTCGGGACAAGCATCGGTCTATTGCTGATGTTGTTGCCTTGTATTTCCGGCGAGTACCCGCTTGAGTGCCACCAACGTAGATTACGTACTGTATATGTCACCTTCCCTAGGTTGTGCTGTGTTAGTCTTAGTTTCCCTGTTTTTCAGACTTGTATGTAGTACCTATAGGTCGAAGTTTTGCTTACAGAATTGGCTTGAGTTTTGTGTAGAACATTAGTCAAGTTTTCCTCCGAACAATATATCAAACTTCAGCCCGAAGAATACGCCCCTCTTGTGTCCAATAAAGCATATATACTAATTTTTTTACACGTTTTTTTCGTATATCTAAAAATTTTTGTATTTTCAACAAGGCATGTGCGCCTTTACCAATAGGATCAGGAAAAAAGTGTCCAAGGATAGTTCAGGAGTTAACGCAAATATTGAGTGTGAGAATTGGAAGACTTTATAATCTTTCGTGTGGCTAGTAAACTTTGCAACACCATTCGGAATACACTCGTAAGCTTGGGCAGTGAAATTAGAGTTATATGCATCGCACCAAAGGAGGCCCGGGTTCGATTCTCAGACGCTACGCTACGGATTTACACTCCGTGGAGCACTCCGGCACCGAGAGGCGAGGAAAAGTACGGCGAAGAATTCTAAACTGACTCTCAACACTGATTGCTTCTCCTGCTCTGCACGCCACCAGATCTTAAAAAATTGTAGCATTAAGGCAAAGGAAAACCTCGTTCGCTGTATCCACTGAATGAGAGATAATAAATGGTCATTATTGTATTGTCTAGGTACCCAAATTATGAGCCTGCCCACATATACGTGTTTCTGATTCCCCTTTATTACCTCCGCCAAGGAGGTTATGATTTCGTTGTGATTGTCTGTCTGTCACCAAGATAACTCAAAAAGTTCTGAACCGATTTGGACGAAATTTATAGGGATTGTTAGGTATGTTAGGAGGAACAGATGATTAACTTTTGGTGAAGATATGTTTATCTGTGTGTTTGTTTGTCTCTCTCATTTTTCTCAATGCCATAACTCAAAAAGTTATGGATGAATTTTTATAAAATTAACATGAGTTATTAGGTATATAACAAAGAGTAAATGACCAAATTTTGGTAATGATCCGTTTGTTCGTTCGTTCGTTTGTCACTGTTTTTAATTTTATGCTTATTAGCACAATAACTCAAAAAATAAAGAATGGATCTTAATGAAATTTATAGGGGTTATTAGTAATGTTAAAAGACATAAATGATCAAATTTTGGTGCAGATCGGTTGGTTCGTTTGTATGTTTGACTCATGTTTGTGTTAACGTTTGTTAGCAGTACAACTCAAGAAGTTATGAACGGATCTTCAAGAAAATTGCACAAGCTGTTACCACTATCAAAAGGCACAAATGATTAGATTTTGGAATTTATACAAAGAAACTTATGGTTTTAGAGCCAATTTAAATTTTTTGCTGCTGTTGCCTCGCTTGGCGGAGGTATGCGCTCTAGTTTATTGTGTTATTGCAATTGTTGTGTAGGACTGTCACCACTGCAGAGCTGTTGCTGTCTATGTGCGCCATATTATTATCTGCATCAACTTAAGATGGTAGAGCAATATCGCAGCAATGCATTTTGTCCTGTTCTATTTCTATCAATACGATAAAAACGTTAAGCCCCACCACTGGAAATCTACTTACACTGATTAGCATTGCAGTTAACTGTCCGCTAGACCCTAGAAGAGTATGCGGCTGCAGAAGATCAAAGGTTGTCCGAGCAATTGCGTCAGAGACGAAGGCTCGTGCAACAACTGCGAACCCCCGATCGTTCCCGTTTTTGGTTAAGTCATTGTCCTCGCAGTAGACTGTGAATGTCGGAAACGCTAAAGTAAATCTAGAAACCCGATTATGGAAGTATTCATCTCTCTGCAGTGAACGCGAATACCCGATCTAGAGCGTGGAAGTGTGTCCCTACGAGAAGCCTTAAGGTCCTGCCGCTGCTTGCTCTATCCGTGGACAAGATGTAATCCTGTAGCAGCAGAACTCAATAGGATTGTTTTCCTACAGCAAACCTGCCTTTACTGTTTTAGACAGTGAATTGTCCTGCGTTAGCTACAGCTTCGTCAACGTGGGTTGTTCGTTCTAGTCATTCATGCTCGTGCATCAGAGACTGAGCCACAGTACATCAGAACAATAAGTGTGGCTCATCACTGTGAGACAGAGCCACAGTACGGAAGCAGTGGCAGAGTCGTGAGCCACCCAAGCGTGGCTCAGCGTCCACAAGAGTGACAGGTGCAGCAGCTGGTGGAGACTCAAAATATCACCGGCCGCGCGCCACTGCGCAGTTATAGCTCCGCCGACTCCGCTCCTGCTAATTTTACCCCGCTCGTCTACAAACAACTGGCGGAAGACTAAATCTGCATCTCTTATCTCTCTGGCGCCTACACTTTGTGCTATTATTGTACACAGGTGTCATATATCGTGTTCTATTTGTATTTTAGTTATTTATATCCTTTTATTTACATGGAGTATAGAATTTACCACAGGTCGTACTTGTAACATCAAGGTATGAGCTTCGTATAGTACTATTAGCTAGGCTTTCGGAACGCCTGTCTTTCGTGCTCACTTTGCTTCCTTACGTTATCATACTTTTAATAATGTTACTTTCTGCTTTCCCACCTTTGTTCCTACGCGCGTTGATCCTGTTACTGGGGACACTTTCCCTCATGGGTTCCCCGTTTCTATGGACATGCTATACGTCCTCTACATTTTCTTATGTTAGACCGTCTTTGTTATGGAAACGGAGGCTCAAACTATTCAATAAAATAATAAAAATATCCTGGGTTCTAGTCGACATTCACATAGAGTTTAGAAAAGCTGAGACAGGTGACAGAGAGCTGAGAAACATAGACTCGAGAGAAAAAACTATAGGCACCACCAATTCGCTTTTCAAAGTCGAGACAAGCTTAAGTCAATTATAAGACTCGACTTACAGGAAATTCAAATGCAGGCCCTCATTTCACCTTGTTGAATCGGGTTTCAAGCATAAACTAACCCTTAATCGGATTACCCTTGCGACTTCCGAAAGTTCAATTCTATTCCGTAAAAAAGAGTTTTCACACGTCTGATTTATGATTTGACTTCATCTTAACCCCTGCAATAGTTGATTCTGGGTGTGAAAAGTGGCGAAACCAATTTTTCTGCCTGCTGACCCGGACTAGTCAAGCATAGCTGCTGCAGGCAGGTTTTTCTGCTTTGCTGGTCTTTTTCAAAGGATTGAGGATTTCTGCGCCGGTAGTTCAGACCAGTCGTTGGCTCAATGTACGATCTCAACGTTCTTCAAAGTTATGTGCCCAAACAGGAAAATATATCTTTTACTATCCTAAATGCTTCTTAAAAGTTCAGGTGCTGTTAACTCTATAAATGCAGTGACGTGACGGCTAAGATTTTATGTTATCCCTTTTGAATTTAATAATTAGCTTTTAGTTCCTACCTCGGATGCTCAGGAAACATATCCCCTCACTCGAGGGGGCAGTGCACTCTTTAGTTCCTACGAGGAATGCTCAGGAAACATCCTGTCACTGGCGGAAGAAGTGAGCTCTTTATTTTCTACGAGGGATTCCCAAGAAACATCCCCTCACTCGAGAAGAAAGTGAACCCTTACGAAAGATGCCCAAGAAACATTCTCTCACTCGAGTCTCGAGCAGAAAGTGAACCCTTAGCTCCTACGATGGATGCCGAAGAAACATCCCCTCACTCAAGGAGGCAGTGAACTTTTTAGTTTCTACGACGGATGTCCAGGAAACGTCCAGTCACTGGAGGAAGTAGTGAGCTCTTCAATTCCTACGAGGGATGCCCAAGAATCCCCTCACTTAAGGAGAAAGTGAACCCTTAGTTCCTACGAGGGATGCCCAGGAAACATTCCGTCACTCAAGGTGGAAGTGAGTGCTTTAGTTCATATAAACGATACCCCAGCAGACAGCTAGCACCTGGCGGTACGTGTGCCGCTGCTGTAAAATAATAAATTAATTGTTCAAGGCCAGACTATGCTGGGAGGCAGTAATTGTTTCATAATTTGTCGAGGATAAGATGACGTTTGAGGTCTTGGCTGCTTTGATGTTGCGCGGCTCTACCTTTGGCAGACGCGTTGCTTGTACTATAATACAGTGATGGTCCCATTCATATATTATAGTAATTAGATATATTGCTATTATTAAATCGTTACTCGAAATTCATAAAAGAAGTGTGATTTGTTATTTGAATGTAATTCCGTTACTCGAAGACTTGCTGGAAAATGAATTAATTGCCTACCTAACAATGTCAGGAACTGGGACTGTCACCCCTAAGGGCCATTGCTCAACTCAGTTTTGAACATTGTAAGCGCCTCAAACAAAGGAATGCGATAGATAGCAGCACTTGTAATAGTAGTTATATAGAGTTACTATAGTGCTTCAGTGACTACTTCTATGTGGCAACTCGCAATTATTTTTATCTCGGTATTTCTGTCGGAAGTATCAAGGTGAAGAGAACTCGCATCAATTCTACAAGTCTCGAGTTTGTCGAGAGCGCTACTGCCAGCGATATGAAAAGAAGCAAAGCAAGGAAGAAGAAATCTGTTTTACATATTATAATCAGGACTTGCGACCAGATGCAACAACCGCTGCAGAAAGTCACATATAGGTTGACCCTTGGGGTATGAAGCCCATAGATGTTCGGACAGGGACAGGAACCGCCAGAATATCCCCCTCAGGGGATTCAACGCAATAGGTTGCTTAATTTCACCAACGCATGTTGATTTAGTTACAGAATTTCAAATGAGATTGCAGTGTCTGGTTTAGGAAGTGCTTCAATTCTACGAATTGCTAATAGTTTACTAAGAGTGTTTGTCTTTTGCATGAACCGCAACATAAGTATTCTTATTATCTCACTGTGCGTCTGAGAGCGTGGGCTCGATCACCCGGTCACTACGTGTTCGTGTGGCTGAGCATGCTGGCAGAAATTATCGCACAAATTCGATTCTGTGCAATCCCCCTTAGTCTGCCATCAGATCTCATGTTGAGAGGTGCAACCAGTCCGTCCATCTAGATGATTTTGTAGTTTGAAGGACTGCCAGCACTCCGTATGAATTGCGCACATATTAGAATCTCTTTTATAATAGACTCAGACCTGATCTTAATGATATGTAGTCTTCTTATCCGTTGAAACTTGTACATTTATAGTTTTTTATCCATCTGTATATATCACCAATTATTATTATTATGACGTCATGTTCCCCAGAATTAGTTGACCGGGAAGGTCGAAACTTTCACTTTTAAGCGTATTGCTTAGGTTTTTGTCAGTAACGATTGTTGTACGAGTTTCATCCCTTGACCTTTTAATTTTGATTTAAACTTTTATGGAAAGTATCTTAATTTGTGTTATTATAATTGATTTAAAATGATACTTTCACAATGTTCGCGCAATGACAACAGCATGCCCACTTTTGTAGAAGTATTTTCAGTAGTTCTTATTTATTCTAATCGTTACCGCAGTAGAATTGTTTAAACTGAATATCCCAAAACCGAGAAAACTTCTGAAAGGGAGTCCCCAAAAATCTGCAAAAGTAATCTGTATACAGAAGCATCTTTTGCGAATTACAGCAGGAGCCGAATGCATATTGCGTAACCAGCAGAAAGGTGTAATAAAACTTGACTGGTAGTGCAGTCTACAGTGCAGTTTACGGTCTCCTGTGGTGTTTGCAATAGAAAATACAGATATTGCTTACTGTAAAACTTGTCATCTCGAAACTGAGACTCCTCCGGAACTAAGACAATATGCATGTCTACGTTTATTGAGTTCCCCTGTATTACAACTTATACTACGTACTTAGAGAACAACATTTCTCCAGAACTATATAGGCTCCTGTGACTGAAACTTGTGTACAACAGGTGAGTGATAAATTTAGTATACGGTGCTCTTATGGTGGTGGTCGTATATTTTCTAACTGATACATAAATCAGTCCTACCACGCATTTAATATTTTGCAGAATTCGGTTATGTATAACATGATAACTTTTTTCGTCTCTTTGTTATAGTTATCGCTGGCCGAAACTCGGGCTGTGGACTTCTCGATGACGGTACTAGTCAGCAGAGTTCAAAAATATCGTTGGTGAAAATTTCCTTAGTCATGCCAACTCCTACTATTCATGAGTGTTGAAAAAAGTTTGATCGTCCAGTCGGAGGTTATTGACGAGCTGCCTATGACCCTGCATTTGTACTGTGAAGATGAATCACATGGCGTGTCCAAAACTTCCCGAAGCAAGACAGCGGTGCGTAGAAACCAGCAGTGTCTGCTGGCGATGGCGTGGCAAAGTCAAGCGTGTGAGGTAAAATAAGTTCGGCAGGGACCTATAACAGTGCTGTGAGTCACGGGCAGACCCACGCGACAGTTTTGACTCATGTGTGAGTGTCCTATACTATGCCCTCCGGTTGATATTTACTTCTCTGCTCGACTAATGAGCACCATCAGCTGTGTGTGCGAATGCACCAGACTTGCGAATGGAAAATTGCATTGCACGTGTGCAAATTCAGTTTAACACATATTGATTTCCTTGAAGTAATCTTTCTTCGTTTTAAGATATGTAGGCTACAGTAATCCACTACATCGCGTCGGAGCAATCTTGAGGTTATGCACATGATGTAACAAGACCAACGTTATTCTCTGTTCATATTGTGTCTTATTTATCCCTTTTTTTGCTGGTCGGTAAGTCAAATATATCACGCGGAGAGTCATACCGTTTGAAGTTTCCCTCTGTTTTCATGAAAATAAATTACTAATAGGTTCCAGTGCTGACTGAGCTCAAATTGCATTAGCTGCGTTAACTACTCAAATTGCATTACCTGCGTTAACTACTCAAGTTGCATTAGTTGCGTTAACTACTCAAATTGCATTAGCTGCATTAACTACTCAAATTGCATTAGCTGCATTAACTACTCAAATTGCATTAGCTGCATTAACTACTCAAATTGCATTAGCTGCGTTAACTACTCAAATTGCATTAGCTGCGTTAACTACTCAAATTGCATTAGCTGCGTTAACTACTCAAATTGCATTAGCTGCGTTAACTACTCAAATTGCATTAGTTGCGTTAACTACTCAAGTTGCATTAGTTGCGTTAACTACTCAAAGTGAATTAGCTCTCAGTGAAAGAGAAGTCATACATTTTTTCGGTCATGCTCCACGCAAAGATAATGTTTTATTTTTTGTAATATTGAATAGTTAATACATAGTTTATAAATAAAAACATTTCAGTTGAGAGAAGTTTGCGTGAATCGTATAATTTGAGGCAACAACTTAGTTCTAACTTTAGTCGTATTTTTAGGATTTAAGAGTTTTCAAGTCGGTTATGGATTTTTTTAGCACTTCCTATACTTTAAACAATGGTATAAGTTTGAAAGTATATGCTAAATACAGAATATGGATTAGTTTAAAGATGAGATTCAGTTCTCCGATTTGCATGCGGAGTAGTGTAAAGTGTCTTGAAAATGTTAGCCGTTGCTGGCTAGCGGCGTTTGCCGCCATACTTGAAAGATTACTCTTCACTGGTAAGGTTGTTGCGTGTTCAGACGTTTGTTCCCTTTGATTTCATAGGGCGCTAATGCCTGCTTCGGTGATGCGCCTCATCCTAAACAAGTAAGTTGATTTCATACACAGGTAAGGAGCATAACTGCTTTTGCAATTTTAATACTACTTTGTATGTTGTACATATTTCCAGTGAACAGTTATGAAAATAGTTCTGATATATATATGTATGTATATATGTCATTATAGTTAATAATTTCTGGAGTTTGTAGTTAGGGCCTAAGTGTGTCTCGGCTGCCTATGCTAGTTGCTACTAGAAATTAGAATACTGCTACACAGGACATATTTCTTCCTTTAGCGCTGCATTATACCGGATAATATTTTTTACGTTGTCTATAACATTCGTACTCTTTGTACTTGAAGTACAAGATGTTTACTGTGCACCTTTACTTTTCGCCGTCATGCAGGCACACACAGCGTTCCTGCTCAACTGCTGGTTCGCCGTTGAAGTAAGGTTATCTCTGCAGATACAAAAAATTATGATTTTTATAACAGCGTGCTGCATGGTTCTTTTTGTCTGAAAACTTTAGTAATTTTTTACTTTTAACCCCCCCCCCCACTCAAATCCAGTATTTTTGTTGACATATATGTATAGGTAGAATGAGGGGTATTATTTTACTTTCACTTACTCATAATATTCATGATTTTTATTGTGTTTAGTATGTAAATTGGGTAAATTTAAGACAATCTACATGAATAATGTTTTCGTCGCAAATGCTTAGTTTTCGATATATATGACTTTGGAGTTCCCATTTTTTTTCTGTGGGAGGAAATACCAAGCGATCCCATACAAGCGAAATTAAGGTTGGGTTAGGTAAGGTAAGGTTAGGTTAGGCAAAGTTAGGTAAGGTTAGGTTCCTTGTAGGTCACTAGCAAGCCTGTGATGACATCGGCTATATTCTCCCATGGGAAAACAATGGGAACTTCAAATTCTAATATCTCAAAAACGAATTATCTTAAATTCACCCAATTAACATACTGAAAGCAGCAAAAGCCCAAAAAAACAAGTGTAAGTGAAAGTAAAAATGGACTATAATAAGGCATCCTAAGTTCCAAACACGTGGGTGCTAGCGAAATTGGCCGATCTCAATGGAACTCTTTCCGTTGATAATGCCTATGCCCGCGATTCTAATTTTTAGCAAATTAAGGCTATATAGATTAAATTAATTCTGGGTAGCGGAGAAATGGTGCCCTTGAAACCGAGAACTTTTCAGCCATCGCTAGTATCAAATTAGTTACTGCACGGGAGCGCGAGTAAATATGCAGTCTGTCAGACCAAATATGCCTGAAGCCATTGGCGGCGCGGCTGTCCTACTGATCTTTTCAGGTTTATTTCGCTAACAAGAATAGCTTGAGATAACGACAAGCTGCCGCTGTCGTGGCTTTGATGAGAGTAAACACTACAGCGGTCGTGCTTGGGCTGAAGCGAGGCCGTCGCTGAAGAGCCTTGCTTGGGTGAGGTGCGTGGGGTGGGAGAGACGGGCGATATGTGCGTGTGACGCTTCGGTGTGTAGGTGTGTGTGTATGTGTAACGCAGGACAGCAAGCAGAGGTTGCAAGCTTGCCAATAGGCAATAGGAGTGCTCGATTCGCTCCCTTTGATCGAGATAATTAGATTAGCTTTAGTTTGCTTTATACGTTAGTCGCAAATCGATTGCTAGACAGCCTTAAACTTCCAAGAATTGAGTTTTCAGAAAAATCAAGTGTAAGTTGCTTCAATTACCGCCTGCAATTCAATCCAGATTGACAAATCAATATCCCTCGATTGCAGTTCTTGTCAATTTAATACTGAGTAAGCTAAATTATATCTCTCGCAGTGTGGGAATTAAATAAATTTCTAGTTCAAGAAAAGTCAGTCTATCGTAGTACAACGAGGGTATATGGCCAAGAGAATTTGATGTAACATGGAAATTGGAGCTTTGTAATTCTGTGATTTCTTCACTGAACATTATCCTTGTGTTGCTCATCGAATATTTTCATTGTTTCTTGTTCACCATACTTTTTTATTCTCATTTATTTATGCATTTTATTTTCACTGATCAATTTCGTTTGACGTACTCACTGAAATTTTTAGTTTTTCTTCACTACATATTTATGAACATTTATTGTTTGTTGAAAATAGCCCTTATCTTGCCCACCACACATTTCCATCATTTCTTGTTTCCAACAACCGCCTTTTTTTTTTTCGCTGTATATTTTTACTATCTTATTAGCAAGTTTTTGTGCTGCCCTGTTCAGTAAAATTCTCGCATCTTTTGCTAATCGAATTTAAGTGCGAAATTGTGCATAGCTACTTCCAAATTCCGACGCTATCTCTGCCGCCAGAGCTCGAGATGGTGCCATCGTAGCACCTCAAATATCTCTATTAGACTTACATACCAGGAGCGGTGTATGTTTTATGGCGTTGTCGTTTTCTGTAAACAAGGTATCTCAAAATACCACACGAATCTGCTTCGCTCAGGTTAACCATCGATTCCTGTGCCAGTGACGTCAAAAATACCCCGAGTAGAGTGTTTTATGACCTTGTCTGTTTGTAGTAAACAACCCAGTCATCTGATTGCTTCTTTTTTTTTACATTGATTGATGGTATTTTCAGCAGCTTCTTCCAATACTCGTGTTGTAAACAATCGCTTCACAAGATTTTCTGTTTAGGTTGATGGGATTTTCTAAAGCTGCTTTCAATACTCATCATCATCTGTTAAATAACTGCATCATGTGACAAGGTTTTAGCTTGGACATATTCTCAGGAGTTGATTCCAATACTCGTTTGGTAAACAACTGTATCATATGATTTTTTTTCCTTTTAATTGGAAATAATTTTCAAGAACTGCTTTCACTACTTATGTATTTGCTACATGCCGCGTTATATCACTTATTTGTTTTTATTATAATTTTGAATTTTTTTTCAAAGTTGGTGGTGTTTGTAAAAGCTCTTTCCAATTATTATGTAATAAAACTCTTGTAGTGGTCAAAAGTGTCAAAAGACTGATGCCCTGATCTGTTTCTAGACTTGATGTTTTCCGCTTGGCTGCTTTCATCATTATTATATACTGTACAAGAATATACTTCCTAGCAACCATGCATGCTCTGTGAGCTTCCTAAGCACAACTGTCTATCCAAGTAACATTTGTCACCTGTTTTCAGTGTTATATAAGGGCGATGCAACTGCGTATTGCTGCGCTAGTAGCTAATTTCTTTAGTGTAATGTTGTAGACACGAATTATAAACGATCGCCTCTGTACGAGGGTAGAATGCGATATCTATTGCCATAACAGCTTGCAAATTATAGCTATAGTTTACTACAACATGATCATATATAAAATATATCGATAGAGCCTTCTTTCTGTTTATGCACTTCTTTCATCAGTAGCTTACTGTGCCAGAATATTGTGTTTTATGTGGTTCATAACCTACCGTTGTACCGACTAATAGAGACTTCATAGGTTTACTTAGTTTTTTTTAGGTCTTCGAAACATTTTTCTTTTGGTGCCCGGTATGCCTTCTACTTTTTTCCCACTCGCGCTAATAGTTTTTGAATCTCGTTTCCTCTTCTTTCTCGACTTGCAGTTCCTATATGCGATATTGTCCTCAGTGTACGAGCTCCTTGAATTGATTCTTATACAAAATGGCTATAATGTAGCTTTCTTAAAAATATACTTCACCGAGTAAACTACGGGCAGAGAAGGGAAATGGCACTAAGAAGATAATATTAATAATTATAATAACTTTGCACCTACTTCACTTTGGTGGCGACATCTAGCCGCGCGCACCTCTGCCAGTGAGGTGCAGGTACAGCCTCTGACAGTGCCGAATATTAGCGCCACTATTGACAAAAAGCATTGGGCTACACTAAGGAAAGATGTCTTCCTTCACATTTTTGTTTGTGTGAGTGACGAACGGCCGCCCGCGGTCAAGAATAGCCAAAGCTGGGGGCTCTTGACGCTTCCCAGAATGCATCTTTATTTTCTATTCATCACAGTATCCAGCTTATGTCGCTCTGGTGCTTACTTCCTGATGCCGGGCAGAAAGTAGTTGTGCATGTAAATATATCTCATGTGTCGATACAAGACACCTTAATTCATATGTACACCTCTTATTCATTTCATAACTGCGCTGCAAAGTAACAATAAGGTTATTAAGGAAGGCTCATAGAGGGCCGGGGCGTAAGTTCCGGTGTCTCTTTGGGAATGGGCCTTTTGGTTCGTCTACTGCCGCCTATTTAATCTGATCTTATGATATCTGTTAATAAGACGAGGTACACTGTCGTCGGATAAATGGCTTTAGGTTTTCAAAAAACATGTCAATATATCTGCTTTGCTATAATCATATGCCCATTTAAAAAACTAAGGAACAATTTTTTTTTTGGGGCAGGGTTGGCAAATATACGACCTGCAGTATTTTAGAGTTATAAGTTTCTTACGTCAGAATAATTTTCTTATGCTGTTATAACCTGTGTGCAATTTTGTTGTTACTCGTGTAAATCATTAATGTGAGAGTAAGTAATAGAACGCCTCTTGATCTATCGTATGTGTAGAAAAACAGATAAATACCCACTTTTTGATGTTACGAGCCACCTTTGTACTGAAATATGGTGATTAATCCCCTAGATTTTTTCAGATATGTTCGTGCGCTGAGTATTTTATCATGACTATTATTATAATTATGTACTGATTACACTTTGGGTCGATATTTACTGATCTAGAACTGTATGGAAAGAAAAAAAAATATATATCGCATAACTCTCAGGGACTAGAAATATTCAGCACGCTATCTTACAGATCACAATCCAATTAAAAATTTTCGGCGGAACAAGCGCGGCGTATGGGCGCGCTTGTCCGACCGTGTTTCACGGGCCCGATGCTGATAATAAAAAACCTAATTTAAATTATAAGCTCTCAAAATGGTAAAAATCAGTTTCTGGGGATCAATCAGAAACTGATAAAAATGTATCTCGAGTAACGTTTACTGGTAAATCTTAATTCGTTTTTTATCACCCGCGTGTTCACTTTCATTATTTTTGCCTATTCCAGGATTGAACGTTTGTTTGACATAGTGCGTTTCTCCCATTCATTCGTCACTTTAGATGGCGATTGTCATGGATAAAGAGGTTTTAAGTTTTGCAGATATGACAGTTATCTATATATATCAGCATCAATGGTTGCTTCTTGAACCTACCATGTTTTTTTTTCTCAAAGATTGACAGCATTTTTAACAGCTTTGCAGTTCGACAACTTTGCCAGATTTCATCCATTGCATGAAGTTAATATATACACCAGCTATTAGCTACTACCATTTAGAATTTATCCTATGCCAGTACGTGTACATGAAAACTTAGTAATTTGCACTTCCAGGAGCGGAGTGACCTCAGTGAAGAGATTAAAATTTCAATTGAAAGTCCTATCATCATTTCTGACTATGTTTCCGGTACAGTATATGGGCCTACCTGCCTGACAACATATTGCAGGTAAAGATAGGTTAGAATAGCTTATGTTAGTTGAAAATAGGCTAGCTTCTGTTCAGCTTGTTTTTTTTCGGTTTTTTGGTGCGGGGCATGTTCGATTGTACTTCAGAATTAGTCGCTCAAGGCATGACTTGTCCGAAACTTCATTTAAAATAATTTCCTTTTCCGAATAAGAAGGTTTTCGTCAATTGAAACTATTACAGCACGAGATTTGTAAACTAGGCCTAATTTAATACGTGATACAGTTAATTTACAATTTATTTCTTACACTCTGTGGTACTCGTGTTTGTGCTTGGTGGTTGACTGTATTTGAAGTATGGTCGGACAGAAGCTGCGGCTTTTGTCATTTCGAATCGCGTTGCCAGTGTTAGAGGCAACACGATTACATTGAGCCGGCTGAAAACTCCATGTTATAGAGCGATATAAGTTTCTGGGAGTCTCTAGGGTAGCCTATTGAGGGCCAATGCCTGAAACTCAATTCAGTCTGACACTGCCAGCGGACCTGCCTGAACTTCCGTACGAGTCAAGCCTCAAATACTTAATTCTGTTACCCAGCGAAACATGCCCTACTGAGGTGTTTAACCTAACTTATAGGGACACATATTATAGCTGAATCTAAGCTATAGGTCACGTAGTATGGCAGCGCCTTGACTGTTTTATGCTTGCCAGGCGGGCCGAGGTGCTCGTTCGTACTCGAACGCAAGCACTGCGCAGGCGCTGACGTGGCCCCGCCGTACGTGTTATTGCGAGAGGCTGATAGGATCTAAACACAGGAGCAGCTGCACCGAAATGTTTACTTTCGGTTGTCCTGCCCCTGTCTGCTGCTGGTCTTCAGGTGCCGCGTCGAAATACGCTCAAGCAAGAATGAATATTTTTGTTTTTCGGCTTCTGTGAAGGTTTCCATGACTTGATGTGGTACACGTGTTTATTCCTGGTGGTTGACTATAGCACAGCGTTCGTCGAGACCTGGAGCAAGTTGGCTGTGTTCTGTGATTGTGTGCTTGTGGTGACGCAGCAACAGGAGAGTATGCATGCGGACCGTGGTGTAGTAACAAGTTCAGATGAGACAGGTGGCAGTAGACGGACCAGTAAACCCATTCCCAGGGAGAAGCCGAGACTTCTGTTTTCCGTGACCTATTGCCGTTATGTTATATTCAAGAGTGAGCGTGCAGGTGTGATTAGAAGCAGCAGATTTACAGGGGATCTTGGCCGTTACCTCAGATGGGAT
Organism: Parhyale hawaiensis; assembly: GCA_001587735.2. Taxonomy (NCBI): domain Eukaryota; kingdom Metazoa; phylum Arthropoda; class Malacostraca; order Amphipoda; family Hyalidae; genus Parhyale; species Parhyale hawaiensis. The sequence continues at coordinate 5,389,746 of LQNS02278089.1, read as the reverse complement.
ATGTAGACGATGCAAACTGATCAGTAGTAGACAAACTTTACTAGCGCATCGGGAACACAATGTCTATATCACGCCGAACTATTCCTGTGATTGAACACTGGCTCGTGCGCCACTAGAACGCTAAGTATGCCTCTTTTTAAATTATTAATGATTTTTCTCGGCCAGTAGGTCTCCGGTTATAAACGAACTCGGATTAGTTCTAAGTGGTCAGTGCGCTACTGACAGAATAAAGGCGGAAGTTGTGCATCCCCAACCCTGGGCACGGCTGAACGCTTTCGCTCAGCTACGCCGCGCCACACAGGGAAAAGAAACGGAAAGAGAAGAAGGCATAAGAAAGAAACGCCTGTGCAGATGGTCCCTTCCGTGGCTCTCCGCAAGGGAGATGGTAGAAGTCCAGCGGAATAGGTCGGCCACCTCGATCAGCGACCCACCTCCCGAAACAGAAGGGGAAGTATTGAAAGCCTACCTAACTTTACAAAACTCATCTCGTCAGCAGGAACTGCGGCAAGCTGCAACATCTCCTGCGGAGAATGTACTCTGGTTAGCCCCTGGGGTTGTAAGGCCCATATATATTCTGGCAGGGAAAGGGCCCGCCCCAATATACTCGTGAGGGCGCAACAAATCAGCCTCTGAAGGAGTAAGACGTTTTGACTCAATTAGTGCTAGAGGAAGAGGTCGAAGTTATGAAGAGTTCTGCTCCCAGTGTTTCTCTAGACGATTTTTGAACGTGTTGACTGTCTCTACTCCGACAACGTCCAAGAGTAGTCTATCTCAAACTTTCACTTTGAAGCATGGGAAAAAACTGCTGATTTTCCGTAGTTTTTCGATATTGATGTTTGAGTTTTTGTCCGTCGTTTCAGCAGCGATCTTCAACGACTATCGAAGAGTCACGATGTTGGGACCTCGTTGAAGTCATTCAAGTACGTGTATATTTCTCTTAGTTGCCTATCAGTCGTCATTGTTCGAGAGAAATGAGGATGAGTCCAAGCTCCTGAAGGCGACGCTCATATAGCTTATGACGCAGCGAGGGTATCAGTTGTGTTGCTTTACAGTGAATCCATTCTATTTGATCCAAATCTTTGCAATGATGAGACGACAAGAACTGGACAGTAAACTCTAAGTGTGGGTTCACGAGTGCCACGTATTAAGGAAGTATTGTGCCCTTCTATTTGCATTCGAAATTCCTGATCATGAAGCCTAGGACTCTGCTTACCATTTTCACATCCGTGTTAATTTGCTGACCGTACGTTAGGCCTGTGTAATAGTTATTCTAAGGTCACGTTGCTGAGTGACCGATGCTAGCTGGGAGCCATTCATTTGCTGTCGTGCTGAGACGTTATTCGGTCCAATATGTATTACCGAGCATTTGTCAACATTGAAGCTCATCTGCCACGTTGCAGTCCATTCCATGAGGCGGCTAAGGTTTTGCTGGAGCTCTACTCTGTCTCTGTCGAATACGGTCGCTTGACAAAAGTTAGTGACATTAGCAAATTTACTAATTTTGCTGCGGATGTTAACACCAAGATCATTGATGTAAATTATGAACAGGAATGATCCTAGTACGTTGCCTTGGGAAACCCCGGGTTAATCAGGCGTCCAGTCGTTCGTCACACCTTGGGGCTGTGTGCATCCAGCGTGAACATTCATCCTGGCTACCATAAGCTTGCAATTTTTTCATTAAACGTTGATGGGGGACTATGTCAAAAACCTTCTCGAAGTCTAGGCAAACGAGGTTCACTGCTTTTACGTCGTCTTTGATGTCCGTAACTCTCGAAAAGGAGTCCAGAAAGTTGATTAAACAACTTCCTCGATTTCGGAAGTCACGTTGGCTGTTTGAATGAGATGATGTATCCTGAAATGGTGAGTGATGTCTTTCTTCAGATGTCATCCGATGGTTTTGCTGACGACGGAAGGAAGACGGCTTAATAGTTACTGAAAGCGCAAAAGTTACTGGGGCATTCTATTTCACTTGCTATTCTTAGGAAATTTGTTCGCCGTCAATCTGGTATCCTAAGAGCGTCGGATCGTTGCCAAGGTAGAGGGCGAATTCGATCGTGTTATGATCACCTAGCCAATCTAATAAGGGAGAACGACAACTTCACAATCAGGTGTAGTGACTACCAGATCTAGAATATGTCGTATCTAGTGGGTACATCATGTTTATTCTAGGGCTTTTGTGGATGGTAGTGCAGTAGCAACAGTGTGCGGACAGTGGTGCAGTTGCACGGGAGTGTGCGGACGGTGGTGCAGTTGCACGGGAGTGTGCGGATGGTGGTGCAGTTGCACGGGAGTGTGCGGACGGTGGTGCAGTAGAGAAGGAAAGTGAAGGAATGACAGCAAGTTAGCAGAGGGCTCAGCAGTGGCAGCAAACACGAGCGCTGGCTGCCGCCGCTTGGCGAGCTGCCTAATAAACCGACACCAGAATATGCCCCCTTGATAATATGAGGCCTGCACCTGCTACTGCTCATACTTGTGCTGCACCTGCTGCTTCATACTATGCTGCACCTGCTACTGCTCATACTTGTGCTGCACCTGCTACTGCTCATACTATGCTGCACCTGCTACTGCTCATACTTGTGCTGCACCTGCTACTGCTCATACTTGTGCTGCACCTGCTGCTTCATACTATGCTGCACCTGCTACTGCTCATAATTGTGCTGCACCTGCTGCTTCATACTATACTGCACCTGCTACTTCATACTATGCTGCACCTTTTGCTTCATACTATGCTGCACCTGCTGTTCATACTGGTGTTGCTCTGTTGCCACCTGCTGCTTCATACTATGCTGCACCTGCTACTTCATACTATGCGGCACCTTTTGCTTCATACTACGCTGCACTGCTGTTCATACTTGTGCTGCACTGCTGCGTCTGCTGCACATACTGGGGCTGCTCTGTTGCCACCTGCTGCTTTAAAGTATGCTGCACTGCGGAACCTTCTACTGCTCGTACTTGTGCTGCACTGCTACAGCTGTTCCATACTGTTCTGCACTACCTCACCTGCTTCATGCTGCTTTGAACTGCTACTGATGCTGTAGCTGCTGCTTCAATCTGTGCTGCACTGCTACAACAGCTCTGCTGCTAATTCATATACTGTGGTACACCTGCTGCTACTTCATACTGTGTTACACTATATATACACTCCTTTCATACAGTAGTGTACTACTACACTTGCTGCTGCTGCTTCATAATGTGTTACACCTGCTGCTTCTACTTCATACTGTTCTGCTCTGCTATACCTGTTGCTGCTTCATATCGTTCTGCACTATAACACCTGCTTACTTGCTACTTATGAGTAGTCTTCAAGGCTCCGCATCTGCTGCTTCATATTGTTCTGCATTATTACACCTGCTGCTGCTTCATATTGTCATGCACTACTACACCTGCTGCTGCTTCATATTGTTCTGCACTACTACCCCTGCTGCTGCTTTATACTGTTCTGCACTGCTACACCTGCCGCTGCTTTATACTGTTCTGCACTGCTACACCTGCTGCTGCTCCATATTGTTTTGCACTGCAACACCTGCTGCTGCTTTATACTGTTCTGTACTGCTACACCTGCTGCTGTTTCATTTTGTTCTGCACTGCTACACCTGCTGCTGCATCATATTGTTCTACACTACTGCACCTGTTGCTACTGCTTCATATTGTTCTGCACTATTATTCCTGCAGCTTCTTAATACTGTTCTGCAATGCTACACCTGCTACTCCTGCTTCATACTGTGCTACTCTTGCTGCTGCTTCATACTGTTCTGCACTATTACACCTGCTTCTGCTTCATACTGTGCTGCACTTCTACACCTGTTTCATACTGTGCTGCACTGATACACCTGCTGCTGCTATTTCATTCTGCACTGCCCTACTACACCCGCTGCTGCTTCATACTGCACAGCTTTGCTACACATGCTTCATACTGTGCTGCACTACTACACCTGCTGCTGCTTCATACTGCGCTGCACTGCTACACCTGCTACTCCCGCTTCATACTGTGCTGCACTACTACACCCGCTGCTGCTTCATGCTGCACTGCTTTGCTACACATGCTTCATACTGTGCTGCACTACTACACCTGCTGCTGCTTCATACTGTGCTGCACTACTACACCTGCTGCTGCTTCATACTGTGCTGCACTACTACACCTGCTGCTGCTTCATACTGTTGTGTACTACTACACCTGTTGCTGCTGCTTCACACTGTACTGCACTGCTACTCTTGCTACTGCTGGTGCCTGTGTTGCGCCATTAACTGCTCATGCTGTGCTTCTGTGGGTTACCTACTGCTTATGCTGTACCTTGATTGCGCCTAGGTTGTTGCCGCATACTGGTACTGCTCTGCCATTCCTCAGCAACGGTGCACTCCCATGCAGGGTGACCGAGTCTTGGTCGGCAGGGGTTGCAGTCGGCGTCGAACGCTCGCTTCTTCGAGGAGTAAGACTCGACAGAATTGAGTCTTTTTGTGCAGAAAAGAGGTCGGAGCCCATAAGAGTAGGACGTTTTGAGGGCTCAATGAGTCTTGTGCTTGCAGGACCCCCTGGCTCGGTATTTGTCTTCATTGAACAAACCCGCAACCTTGATGGCAATTTACTTATCTTACGGACATTTGTTTCCAATTACGGGCGTGTTTCCTGTGGACAGCTTTATCTCGGTGACTCGAGATGCAGGCCTGTCTACTAATTGCCGCTCTGCTGAAAAGTTATTGTTTGCTAATCTCTTCCTTTGGCTTACCTAAATGTTTTGAGAGCTTTGTGTCTCATCCTTTTCCTTTTTTTTAACTCTGCATTGCCGCGCCTGCCAACAATGATATTCCCACGAGAAAGCAAAGTTTATTTTATCTGTTTAATGTTAAGTTCCCGCGGCACACACCATAGTGTCAAGGTGCATTAGTTCGCTGTCGCTGCTGCAGTACCATTCGTGTATTTCGCTCCTTGCGCTGCAGGTCTTCACAAAAGGTCGCTGTCCTCCCGCTGCAATTGGTGCGTGCTTACGATATTCCTTCGTGTTGTTTCTTGTCTTATATCGTACGTGCAAAGCGTTAACCCTTGAACGGCCAGCGCGACTGAGAGGCTCGATTCAAAATTTAATTTAGTTATAATTAATCGGATATTATTATTCTTCTGAAATTCGATTACCATTATAGAGCTTAAGCTTCTACAGTCCATAATAAGTACAAATTTTCTTAAGAATAATTGTGCTTAAAGCTGGTCACTGGATTTGGAATTTAGCAGAGCAGAGTTGAAATGCTCCAGCGCATAAATTGTTTAAATGCAAATATATTTCTTTTGCCTGAGGAGCTCGCACATGTTCAGCACCAATTAGTCAAGTTTCTGGTAGTGGGAAGCTGAAGATGCAGTATACTAGCAACATGGATTACTTCGTGCTGGGTGCCATGTTACCAGGTTTCGTTTTTCGCCTGAATAAAATGACGTATGCTGTGTTAGATTATTTATGCTACGTTCAGTACACTGACTTCCAGACTTAGTGATATGCAGATACTTGGTTCCAAAGTTTCGTTTCTTTGTTCAAATGGAGTGAGGTATGCAGACTTGTTTGACGTAAATATATTGTGTGAAATTAGATACCTACTTGACTTCAGAGTTTCTTACATCACGCAGTACGTGTTACTTGAAGTTTACTACATTTAATTGAGGCATGCAGCTGCCATGTAAGCTGCTGTCATACTGGTGAAATAAACCATTCATTGTTACATGTTGGCCAACCTTATCATCTTATTTCGCCCTTTTAATCAATAGGCGTGCTGAGTGCATATACCACTGGATTATTATCGAGGGGATTTCACTACCCAAATTGGATCGGTTGAGCGATGTTCAGCTTTACATTCTGGCGCCGGGTCACATCCCGCGACCTAAGGCTCAGAGCACTTTTCGAATGATGTGCGCTGTTCCAAGCAGAACGCTCTTCTGGAGGGTTCCTGGGTGCAGGTGGCCGCACTTCAGCTCTTGCTGGGCAGTCTTGAGATTCTTGGACATTGCCCCCAGAGCTCCGATGGCCACTGGAACGACGTCGACCTTCATCTGCCACAGTCTCTGGAGTTCGATGGCAAGGTCACGGTACTTTTCCTTTTTCTCCGTTTCCTTGTCGATGATTCTGGAGTCGAAGAGGTTTGAGACGTCGATCAGTTTGGCCGACTTCTCCTGTTTGTCTTTCACGACGATGTTCGGTCAGTTGGAGTGAATTACTCGATCAGTTTTCATCCGCTTGTCCCAGTAGATTTGCACGGCTTCGTTGTTTCGTTGTTACGGCTTCATTGTTATGATTAATTTCGGTGAGGACGGCATGTTTTTGTCGAGGTTGTATGTTGGTCTATCATCAAGATAACTCCGGAAGTTATGAACGGTTCTTTACGAAATTTACAGGGATTGTTAGGCATGTTAGTAGGTACAGATGAATGGGATGATTAGCATTTCAAGCATTTGTTTGTTGTCTGTCCCGTTTTGTAGATACCATAACTCAAAAAGTTATTTACGCATTTTCATGAATTTTGCAAGAATTGTTAACTCCGCCAAGGAGGTTATGTTTTCGTCGGATTTGTCTGTCTCTATGTCTGTTTGTCTTTTATTTTGTCCGTCTGTCTGTCATCAAGATAACTCAAAAAGTTATGAACGGATTTTGATGAAACTTACAGGGATTGTTAAGTATGTTAGGAGGAACAGATGATTAAGCTTGGTGAATATCCGTCCATCCGTTTGTTTGTTTGTCTGCCTCATTTTTGTCAATGCCATAACTCAAGAAATTATTGACGGATTTTCATGAAATTTGCATGATTTGTTAGTTTTATTACGAAGAGTAAATGACCAAATTTTTGTGATGATCTATTTGTTCGTTCGTGTGTTTGTGACTGTGTTTGATTTTGAGCTTGTTAACGCAATAAATTAAAAACTTCCAAATGGATCTTTATGGAATTTACAGAAGTTGTCAGTAATGTTACAACACATAAATGATTAAATTTTGGTGCTGATCGTTTGGTTCGTTTGTATGTTTGACTTATGTTTGACATAATGTTTGTTCGCAGCATAACTCAAAAATTTATGAATGGCTCTTGTAAAATATGACCGAAAATGTTAATACTATCAAAAGGCACAAATGATTAGATTTTGGTGTTGATATTAAGAAAATCATGGTCTCAGCACCGATTTGAATTTTTCGTTAACGTTGCCTAGCTTGACGGAAGAATGCACTCTGAGTGCTCGTGTTTAGTTTTATCCTCATAATTTACCCAACGTCTAACGAATTCCGTTTGCGAAGCTGCAAAATAAATGCTATCCGGCATGAGGCAAAAACACAATCGAACTATAGCTACTTACTGTTCATCTTAAATACTATCGGCATAGTATATAAATTTTATATATATATATATATATATATATATATATATATATATATATATATATATATATATATATATATATATATATATATATATATATATATATATATATATATATATATATAT
>LQNS02278089.1:5341430-5353662 GCA_001587735.2 Parhyale hawaiensis | reverse complement strand
GGGGGGGGGGGGGGGGGGGGCAGGCAGCCTCAATGCAAAATATCGCTCACCTATGAGATATTAGTGATGATTTAGTGGCTGGTGCGGTGTGTTGCTTTTGGCAGGCGGTGCTTAGCTGCTTGTGCGCGGTATACGCTGCTGTGGGTGTGAGTTGTGGCTGCTGGTGCAGTGCGCGGTATACGCTGCTGTAGGTGTGGGTTGTGGCTGCTGGTGCAGTGCGCGGTATACGCTGCTGTGGGTGTGGGTTGTGGCTGCTGGTGCAGTGCGCGGTGTACGCTGCTCTGGGTGTATGTTGTGGCTGCTGGTGCAGTGCGCGGTGTACGCTGCTCTGGGTGTATGTTGTGGCTGCTGGTGCAGTGCGCGGTATACGCTGCTCTGGGTGTATGTTGTGGCTGCTGGTGCAGTGCGCGGTATACGCTGCTGTGGGTTGTAGCTGCTGGTGCAGTGCGCGGTATACGCTGCTGTGGGTTGTGGCTGCTGGTGCAGTGCGCGGTATACGCTGCTGTGGGTTGTGGCTGCTGGTGCAGTGCGCGGTATACGCTGCTGTGGGTGTAATAATTGTAGTTTTTGGGTTTTGGTGTGGCCCCAGCCGTATCAAGCTATTCATCTATTCGTACCACTTTCAACCATTACGACAGAGTTTCTTAAATTAACCAACAATAACAGTTACGTATGCTTCCCCCTCTTGGAACTGATGCCGCTCCCTCCGTTATGAACTATTGTGTTGGTGCGTCTGCTGATTGACGGTGCGTTTATTACAATGCTCAGTCTACTAGTTCTTTGCAGATGTTTAAAAAGTATGGAAGCATTGCTAGGTTTTGGTGGAAAATTAAAAAAAAAAATCTTCGTAGAGTATTATTCCTTTATTTAAGTGCATTAACGGTATGATCTCCCTTATTTGACTGTCAACTGCTGATTCTGCAAGTTTATTTTCGAAAAAAATTGATAGACACGTTATCGAAGGTTCCTGCTGTAGATGCTGCCGCCTACATCTAACTCAGGGATTCGAACCCTCATCAGAATCAGACTGAAATTAATTAGAAGCCTCAACCGTTTGTGTTGCGGTGACACGAGCTTGTGATTGAAGTTAGTCATATTGAACACGGTTCGTATTTTCGCTAATTGATATATATACAATAATTTATCGAAATTTATTTTATACCGTTTTCATTAATCCAGCAACAGTTTTTTGCATAAAACATGTAATGTGTTAGCTAATTTTTACATTAATCCTATTCATATACGGCTGCGTCGTTTTGTGCTACAAGGGTTGGCCCATAGACCGTAACAGTACTTGACTCTTAGGTCTGACGCTGGCGGCCAAAAGTCGGCAACGGAAAAATGGGATTTTCTCAAGAGCTATTCTTTTCCCCATATCAAATACTGAAGAAAAAATTCCAAAGTACCCAACATTTTTCTTGCGGAGAAGGTGTCTTGGATACGGCGGTGACGCACTTGGGCACTTGCCTGTATGACCGTGTCTGGGCATGTCCATAATAGCTTGTGAGAAAATCCCATTTTTCCCATTTTGGCCGCCAGCGTCAAATGCCACTTGGACCTAAGAGTCAAGTACTGTTGCGGTCTATGGTAGGCCCTATGGGGAAGAAACAGCCTTTGCAACGAGGGAATGTAGCCTGGTGCAGATGGGGTAAACTTTTAGTAAAATGAAATAACCAACTTGAGTCTTTCCGTTTTCCATACTCACTGATTAGACATTTGAATGTCACTACAAGAGAGAAGCGAGATTGCGGCGGGAATAGGTTCATTGATAGCTCTTTTATTTCAGATGTTAAACCCAAACGAACAATTTGATCTGCTGAATCTGTGTAGTCTGAGCTAGCTAATGGTACACAACACATCGGTGCTGCTGTGCTGAAAAGTGATGGCCTTTGTGGATAGAATTTCGTGACAATTCTTGTGCAGTATCGTGAAGTGAAATTCAACATTGGTATAAAAAATTTAATCCTTTGATATAATTATAATTTGAATTTGTATAAATAACTGAAATCCTTCCTAAAAAAATGTTGGTGTTAAGGACTTTGAAGTCTGGATTGTGTTGAGAGGTTACGACACATGAATAACTGATTGAGAAAATGCGTGTGTCAAGTGTTTTTGTAACTTTTTGTACCTAATTTCATAGTTCGCCGACACGAAGCAAAGCTGTTTTAAACTTTCAATATTTGTTTGAGATATTCAAAGTAGAAGTCGGTAGTAGATTATGTAGTTACTCTACGAGTCAGCTTCATGGTTTTAATTCAGAAAAATCCCTGTCATCTACGAGCTTCAGGTGTGTCGTGCACCTCTGAACTGCTAGCAACAACTGCAGCAGGTCTTAGCTTAAAGTGCAGCGTAGCTGCGCCGCAATGCGAGTCAGAACTACAGGTTTATAGCTCAATTTTCAGGCTAGCTACATGCGAAAGAATTTTATAACAAATACCTATAGCTCTGTATTGCTCCAACCGCCTAGCATGCCCATTGCAGCCCCCGAAAATGCTTGAAACATTCCCTCATTCACCAAGTGAGCACAACCGTTCAATGAAAATATTTGAGAAGGTTGCCGCTATAGCACGCTGAGCTACGCAGACAGCGACACGCGCAGCAGTAGCAGCAGCAGCGAAGTACCGAGCGACGGAGACGACCTTGCAAGGATCGTATCGAGATTGTTATAACGAGCAAGAAAAACTTGAATAAAAACTGCAATCGCTGGCACAATGCCTGGTGTTTGGCGGAGTGCAGACCTCGGCTTCCCAGCCGCTTGGTGTGTTTGGTGCTCTGCCTGCTGTCTGCCGCCCTGCCCTGCTCACTTGACTTTGTGTCACAGTCTGCCGTTGTTTGACTTATTTCCTCAGTTTATAGTGGTTCTGACTTGACTTATTTCCGCAGTTTACAGTGGTTCTGACTTGACTTAATTATTTCCACAGTTTACAGTGGCTCTGACTTGACTTATTTCCGCAGGTTACAGTGGTTCTGACTTGACTTATTTCCACAGTTTACAGTGGTTCTGACTTGACTTATTTCCGCAGTTTACAGTGGTTCTGACTTGACTTATTTCCACAGTTTACAGTGGCTCTGACCTGGCTTATTTCCGCAGTTTACAGTGGTTCTGACTTGACTTATTTCCACAGTTTACAGTGTCTCTGACTTGACTTATTTCCGCAGTTTACAGTGGTTCTGACTTGACTTATTTCCGGAGTTTACAATGGTTCTGACTTGACTTCGTGTCAAAGTCTACCGTCGTTTTACCTTATTCCCGCAGTTTACAGTGGTTTTGATTTGACTTCGTGTCAAAGTCAAAATCTGCTGTCGTTTTAACTTATTCTCGCAGTTTACAGTGGTTTTAACTTGACTTATTCCCCCAGCTTACTGTGGTTCTGACTTACTCGTTCCCGCAGTTTGCTGTGATTCTGACTTAATTATTTCCGCAGTTTATTGTGGTTCTGACTCGACTCCGTGCCAAAGTTTGCTGTGGTTCTGTGTTGACTTTGTTGTGCAGTCTGCTGTGGTTTTGACTTGGTCCCACAGTCTACGGAGGTTCTCACTTGACTTACCGCCGCAGTATGATATGGTTTTGACTTTATGCAATGCCAAAGTCTGTTGGGATTCTAACTTTACTTAGTGACTCCGCTTGCAATGGTTCTGACTTGATTTAGTTCCGCCGTCTGTCATCGTTCTGACTTATTCCCGCAGTCTGTTGTGGTTCTGACTTCACAAAGTGCCCAGTTCTGCTTTGGTTTTGTCTTGACTTGGTGCCGCAGTTTCTATGGTTATTGAATTGATTGAATCCCATAGCCTACTGTGGTTCTGAGTGGTCTGTTGAGTGGCTTTGACTTTACTTTGTACCAACGTCTGTTGAGGTTCTAACCTCACTCCTCAGTATGTTGTTGTTATGACTTGACTTAGTGCTCGAAATCTGCTGTGGTTCTGCCTTGGCACATTTCTCATTCTATTGTTGTTCTGATTTAAAATAATTTGAGGGACTGCATTTTCAATCGTTTGCAGCATATTCTGTTTGCATTTTAACGCCGAAATTTGGCCTCAAATGGCGAATCGAACTCTTGGGATCAGAGCTTTGGATAAGTCAGTGCTAATTGAAATAAATATAAATCGAAATTAGCCACTCGAAGATGCCGCTAATGTATTCCAACTTCAACGAAAGAAGACTTGCTGTCACGAACTCGGTAGTTGAGATTAGTAGGATCTGAGTATGGTGGTCAGTGGTTTCCAGGCCCTCGTGTGACTGACGGGCTGTGCTGCTGTGGGAAGCTTGTTCTCATTCAGTTGTCGTGTGGGAGCTGTAGCGCATGCATCTCTACAGCCCGCTGAATTAAAGCGAAAGCTGTGCTGTGTTGACGACAGTGCACAGGCGGGACTCTCTCTACTCGTGTGCTGGCGCCTCGCGGGCTATATCTGGTCTGGGTCCAGTGCCCCTGAGACCTTGTCGTAAAGGTAGTGCTATGCTGCGGGCTGTGTGTTTCTGGAAGGACCATAATAATATTTTGTTCCGCCAATGTAGTCGTTTTTTCTGCAATAGATGACTAGCGACTTGAAAAGAGCTGTTTTAGCATTTACATGTTAAAATAATATTAACACAAATTTTTCTGTTCCTCAAGTTTTTACATGTTGTTTTATTAAAGACACTGACTCTACTGTAAAGTGTAACGGACAGTACCTACACCAAGACGCGCTCTGCATCTCACAAGGTCACCTAATATCTCCTTAGGTAGCGGCACACCGGCTGGCACCAGCATACGCCTGTAATTAATTTTATGCTGCTGTAAATCCCGTCATAAAACCTCTGTTTGAAGTGAAAGAGATTATCATAGTACAGTGAGTGTTTATTCATTGTAGTTCTGCAGTGCATATATTTGAAGCCGTACGTATTATTTTGTTTTGCGGTTTGGTGGTACTTTGATCACGAGTGCTATATAATAATTCACGACGTGCTTTTATCCATTTCTTTCCCAAAACAGTATAATAAATGCCGTCGTGTGTTTATATGTTTATCTATTTTTATATTTATATGTTCCTTGTCACGCTTGTAACAAAATAGATATGCGAAAAATAGGCCAGGTTATAGATTTTATAATTAACTTGCACGTTGATGGGGATCGACAAGCGAAAACTAGACAGGTGTCAGTAGATGGCCACACTTGGCTTGAATTTTTATGCTTTTAATTGAAAGCACTCCTTGCTCAGCCAACGTTGAAATCCAAACAATCATGAAGATACTTACAGCTGCGCTTATAGCTGTCAGGGAGTCTGATTATTTATTTTCTCCATGCATTGAAACTATATTTGCTCTCAGTTCACGATGAACAAATTCAGTAGATGATCAACTAAACATAGGAGAAGCATTTCTCACCGACCGAACTGGCGAGTTTGGCACCTAACCGTTCCTAAAGTAAAGGGATGGGCAACGGACGCAGCTCGCGTGCTTCCTCCAAAGACCCTGGAAGCAGAAACAGAATAATATAGCCAATGTTTCTCATTATTGAATGCCTTATAGAACATGTAGAGGCAAGCAACTCCCCGTCTATGGGACAGGCCTACCAAATTATTCTGGGCACACAGCCGACTCGCAGAGCTAACAAGTCGGTCTATAGACGAAGATGCTCTCATGTCCCTTTAGTTTCTTTCGATTGTTTTACTTTACTTCTGTAATGAGTAATTCAGTTGCTCTTTGTATTTATTACTTCCTGGTATACTGTTTCCTAGAGCTGTTATGCTTGTGCGTGTGTGCTTCCATTTGCTTGGTATATTGCATGCCCCTTCTCCCTTCTTCTCTGGTTATCTCACCGAATTCGTTGGGCGAGGCAGCTTAAAGAAACCTAATAATAACACATTCTGTGTTTTTGCCTCGGTCAACCTAATAATAACACATTCTGTGTTTTTGCCTCGGTCAACCCATAGGTCCTCGCTTGCTCCCTATGCGTTAAGTACGTGCAGTGGGACGAGGGCTGGAAGGTGCTAAATGGGAGGAGCAATAGTCGAACGTTTACACTCAATGCTCACTATTTATCTGTCGCTCACTGTTCACCAGCTCAGTGCTCAATAACCTCGCTCATAAGTTACTCGATAAGGCTATACGCTCATAAGTTGTTGAGGTGCAGGTATAGTACTGTATGTGGCTGGCCTCAGAGTATAGCTTAGGTTAGGTTAGTTATGAATTGGTTAGGATAGGTGCTGTTCTGTTAGAATAGGTGTACACATCACCTAGCTTATTGGCACACATAGTATACCTACTTGAATTTCAGGTATGCCAAATACTACCTATGCCTATATTGCTGTTCAGTTGTACTCCAAACTTGACATTCAGTACTTAGGATACGCCAGCTCCTAAGTATGTACAGCAAACTATGAGCTCAACGCTCATCAGTTGCTCGGTGATCGCAGTATACCATATGCTCGCAACTGATTAGCTACTCAACTCTTATTGTTATTGTTGTTATGCTTATTATTATTATTAAAGCTACACGGCCGGACCGCCATGAGCTGGCAATGAAACCCAAATGACGTTTTACGCAACACCAGGAAGCCCAAGACCCTGCAAAGAACAAGCCATCAAAAAACCCTTCACAGCTGACTTAGAGGTCTGTAAATCAATATAGCCGAGCACGAATCCCGGCCACGATTTTAGGCATTCTACAACAGTATCTTTGATCGCTACGTACGACCGCCACTTGCTCATGTAGTACACCGCCGTTGCTGCACCCCAGCTGTGTTGTATCGCAGCCGCCAGCGAGAACAAGGAAGTTGGAGTTTTTGTGTTCCCTGCTCAGTTTTTATGCCCAGAGTCTGTAATGTAACACTACACGACTGACGCTCTGCGGGGTGTGTAGGCAATAGACAAGTATGCAGTATGTCATGCATCGGGGCTCACTGCATATACTATAACTAGGCTACCATAATTATAATAGCTTTATTGACCCTTTACGAAGCCATTAGTAAGTTTCTACAGAGAGGCATTTCTTTTTCAATCATGTATTTTTTATTTGTTGTTATTTTTGTACTTTTTATGATATGCTGATCTTATGTTTTGCTGCATTGCCCTTTTCATGTTGTTATTTAAAGGATCGTGCGAAAGAACAGTTCTCATAGCTTAAGATCGACGGCTCAATTAGGAAAAGGTCATTTAGGTAAAAAAAACCGTGTTCTTGCCTCCGTCTGTGAAGATCTAGAGAAGTCAGTCATCTTTACAGCGATTTGCATCACATTACCTACTCATGCGAGTATAAGATGACATCCTAAGGCTAATTGGGAGACCCCGAGTAAGAAGAGGAAATGAATATAATTAACCTGTGCCTGTAGGGAGCAAACAATAACAGGAAATTCTTAAGGACTGAAACAGAATTGGCCGGAAGCCCGAAATGTCATTTCAGTCAGAATGCAATCACTATAAGATGCTACGTGCAACCGGAATAACTTCATCGAAATAAGTTTCACCATAGACCACACCATACATTGACTGGACACTGTAATCGGGCCTCTCGCAATTGGGCCTGGAGGCCGGTTTACGTAAGTGTTAATGAAATGAATTCTAATAATCACAGAGACCTTAAACAAAGAGTAATTTTTCCGTCGTACCTTAAGGAATGTGTTGCAGAGCAGGGAATCTAAATTCACAATCATATATCTTCACTAGGCGATATACATCATACGTTCAGACACCAAGAAAAATTGAAAATTCATTATAATTTCTAGGAATATTAAAATTTATAGAAAAAATTGGCTCACGGATACTACACGTAATGTACTTTAATATCACATTGACTTGAGTTTTTTTCCAATCACGGAGTTGAAGCAATAATCTCAGAATTTGATGCATGTAGAGCTTCGGTAGACCTCATCCCAAAAGCCGGCTGCAACAAAAGTGAAGTTAAGAAAGCCCAGTAATGTTGAAAAAAAAAAGGAATTAAAACCACAGTAATACTACATTGTGACCTACCAATGAACTAAAAATACATGTTTAACTATGAGATAAAGATACCAAGACAGTCGGAAAATGATATTAAAACATAGAATTTATGGCTGATATAACCCTTCGTTAATGGAAGCATCTAAAGCTGCATATAGTGATAGTCAATATCATGTCACATAACTGCCTAGGTATATTTCATCACTTAGTGGTTGCCTACGATATATCACTTCATGGTTTCCTATGTTGCATCGCTTTTTGGTTGCCTAAGTTGAAACACATCATGGTTGCCGGTGTTAAATCACTTCACAGTGGACTACACCACTTCAGGGTGGCCAATGATATATCTCTTAACGGCTGTCAAAGCTATATCACTTCACGGTTGCCAATGCAATATAATTTCACGGCTGTCAGTGCTGAATCACTTCACTGCTGCCAATACTTCATCACATCATGGCGGCCAGTGCTTCATCATTCAGATCACTTCACGGCCACCAATGCTTTATCACTCCACTGCTTTCAATGCTAAATCATTTCACTGCTTCCAATGCTAGATCACTTCCTGGCAGCTAGTACTGCATCACTTCACTGCTCGCCGGGCTCTATCACTTATGGCTGCAAGCTGCTCCAACTCACTTTTCAGCTCTGCTGCCTGTTCTAATTTTCTTGCTTAGCCTGCATACCAAATGTATATCATTAACATTTCCATTAACTTTTTACTTGGCATTTCATTACAAATCTTGTATACCACGAATTTGAGAAGCTTCTGTTGTACAAAATGAGACTGTTTATTTTACTAATTATTGCGAAATAAATTCACTGCAAATATTAAAGGATGTCATAAATAGTTCCTCTACGTAATTACACTTCAAGCCTTCATATTTTTGTGAATTTTTTGCTTATAAAAAGTTTTAGAAGTATGTACAGGTATGCCAGCCATTGCTGAATGTAAAAGAATTAAGTCAAATAGCCTAAACAAAGTATGCCCGGGAGTGGGGGCTTTAGAATACCACTTCCGTCCTGCACGTGGCGTAAGTGGCGACCAATGCATGGTCATTCCAAGTGACTAAGCTTGAATCCCTTCTCATTGGCCACCGGCTGTTGCTTGACAAGCGAATAAGCCTTGAGAAGGTGGGTTGTGGGAAACCTCATGCGAGGAAATGCGTATGAAAGGCGGTTGAGCCCCAACGAGCCAACGGCAACCAGAGAGGAGATCACCTGGCTGTTGCCATAGCCGTGCGCCCGGCATTCCACAGTCAGCTCCTCTCCCTACCTCTCGATGGTGCAGTCGAGTCCCTTTCTCTTTTTCTTTTTTCTTTCTTTCTCATCTTTCTTCCACTTTTTTGTTTTTTCCTCTGTGCTAATCCCGAGCTATGAGCGGCAGGGCCATAGGAGGTTGGTGGAGGCACCCACATGTCAACCGTGACTGTCGTCCCCCATAACCTGGCGAACATTGAGCTTGTTCTGTAAGCCTTACTCGGTAAGCAGCTCTGCCGAGTGGACCGTCTTTCTGCCTCTGTTTTGTCACTTGCAAATGGAATTCTATCTTTCTTCTCCTCTGTATACGGTATTTCTGTATATTACTGTATATATATGCTCTTTTTATTTTTCTTTTGCTTCTGTGTGGGGATGTTGAGAGTAACCCGGGACCGGGTTGGGCTCGAGGGTGTCGTCTCCTCTATTGCAATATTAGAGGACTGCTTGCGAACCTCGCGGAGCTTGACTTTGTGTTCCGTGGTGTGGATGTCGTGTGCTGCTCCGAGACATTGGTGACTGGCAGAAGGCACGACACTGAGCTTGCCTTGTCGGATTTTCAGTCCCCTTTTCACAGGCCGTGGGGATCGGGGCCTGGATTCCGTAGAATGGCCGTCTATGTTCGGAGTGGATTCTGCGCTTACCGGCAGACAGTGTACGAATGCGCCTGTCATGAGACCATTGTTGTAAGGGTGTGGCCTACTGGATAATTTTTATTTATTCTCCTTATATCGGAGCGTCGCAACTGATGATTCTCTTTATGTCTTTATGACTGTTTGTTGATGGCGATGGCTTCGATCCAGAGTACGGATCCTAAGTCAGCGCTTGTTTTTGTGGGAGATTTTAATGCACACCACAGGGACTGGTTGGGATCTGCATCACCTACTGATTGTCATAGTTAGGCTGCATTGGACCTTTGCACCTTGTCTGGTTGTGCGCAGCTAGTTCATGGGCCCTCGCATATTGCTGGTAACTGTCTCGACCTCGTCATGACTGATGTCTTGGACTTGATGACGGTGTCAGTTGGCTCACCTATTGGCTTTACAGACCACTTACATCATGTTGTGTCTTGGACCTGAACCAGGTTGTTCCTGTGGTAGACACTAGGAGAGTGGTGTTCGTTAAAAGAAGGGCTAACTGGGTGGCTATTATTTGGGCAGTAAGGGCGTTACCTTGGCACCGGATTATTCACAGCGAGGAGCCTGTCTCTGAGCGCAACGACGTGACTGTGACCATTTTAGAGAGGTTTGTCCCTAGGAGGACTATTCTGGTGAGGTCTCGGTATAAGCCGTGGTTTGACGACTAGTGTCGGTTAGCTTTCGAAGCTAAACAAGCGGCTTATCGGGCATGGCGGCGTTCGCAAGACCGCACGTTGTGGTAGACCTATGTTGATCGTAGGGCCGAGGCTAAGCGTGTGTATGAGGAGGCACAACATTGTCTGAGGCAGCGCTCCAGGGAGTCTGCTGAGTATTGACCATCCACATCGTTGGTGAAGTGAGCTAAAGGGTTCAGTGTTCGGTGCTGAACCTTCGTTGCCGCCCATTGTTGGTTCCGGTGGAGGTATCATTACTGATCCCTTGGCTAGGACGGAGCTTTTGTCGGCTCACTTCGATGAAAAGCAGAGCAGAGATGTGTTCTCATTGCCTCATGGATGTCACCCTGAACCTTGCTTGACCTCTTTGGCGTTCAAATCTGGTGCAATCAAGGTGCTGCTTGAGGGCCGTGATCCGTATGGAGGTGTGAGTCCGGTGAGCATGTTTTCTTTGTTTTATAAGCAGCTGGCTGACGTTTTTGCCCCAAGCTAGCAGTGATCTTCCGGCGCCTGATACGGTTAGGAAATTTTCCTCGCTGTTTGCGTACTGGGAATATTACTCCCATTCCCAAGGGTCCAGTGTCGCCCTATGTCGCTAATTATCGACCCATCACACTAACGCCCATTTTGTCGCAGGTGTTCGAGAAACTGATCGCTTGTAAGCTCGGTCGTTTTGCTGAGGTTACGGGGTTGCGCTGGTCAGTTTGCGTACAGAACTGGCTTGGGTTGTTGTGACGCTTTGTTGTCGGTGTCACACCGTTTACAGTCTGAGCTGGTTTGTAGGTCGGAGGCACGCCTTGTCCAGTTGGTCTTTGGCGCGGCGTCTGACAGGGTTAACGACAGGGGTCTATGATAGAAGCTGGAGTCCTTTGTTGTGGGTGGCAGGGTTCTGTCCATCATTCGCGATTTTGTTCCTGAGCGAACGCAGAGTGTGTCTGTTGACGGCGTTGTGAGCGCCTCAGTCGCGGTGGTGTCTGGTGTCCCTCAGGGTAGTGTGTTTGGCCTGCTGTTGTTCGTTCTGCATACTAGTGACATCTTCTCTTCGCTTGAAAACACGATGATCAACTATGCCGACGATTCCACTTTGATAGCAGTGATACCTGCTCCTCGCATGCGTAACGCTGTCGCCCATTCTCTGAATAGGGATTTGTCACGCATTAGGGCATGGTACTCGGCCTGGAGTATGAAGCAAAATGACAGTAAAACGAAGTCGATGATTATCAGTCGGTCTCGGACATTTGTACCGCAGCATCCCCAACTGGAGATTGATGACATTTTGCTTCAGAAGTCTAGCTCCTTGGAGATTCTTGGTGTTGTCTTTGATGAGAAGCTTACTTATGAGCCACATATAAGGAGGTTGGTGTTACGTGCTTCCACTAAGATTGGGCTCCTACGTAAGGTGAATTCTGTGTTTGGTGACAGTGAGGTTGCCCGCAGATGCTTTTATGCTTCTTTTCCTGCTTGTGTTGGAGTATTGCTCACCGGTTTGGGCTTCAGCTGCTGACACTCACTTGCGTCTGTTGGACCGACTCGTTAGTTCAGCCAGCAGACTGTGCGCTGATAATGATCTGGTGAACTTATCTCACCGGAGAATGGTAGCCGAGCTCTGTATGTTTTATAAGGTGTACAACATTGCGTGTAAGGGATCTTAAAAACGCATCGATATTCATTTCGATGTTAAAACACTTGTACTTTGGACGTCAAACTTAAAAGAACTACATGTATATTATCACAGCAACGTTTCGATATCA
>LQNS02278089.1:5323869-5340283 GCA_001587735.2 Parhyale hawaiensis | reverse complement strand
ATGAACTACAGATTTTGTATGCTCGGTTTAGGTAAGTGCTTATGAGTCCCTGCTTGTACTGCATAGGTGCATCTGAATCAAAGTGCAAGGTTTCTCCGGAATTGGTAGCTTTGGTATATACGGCTCCTGCCGCCATTTGTTGTTGGGCGGGCATGCGAGTAGCACATAGCTTCTAGCTAGTGCAATACGTTTGTGACGATAGGGTGCTCCTTTACAGTTTCTAGTCATGTTTATTCATAGATTTGTATATACTCTAGCGTACTGATAGTCTCGTTTATTTAGGTGCTTTAATTTTACCCTGTACATTTCAGATGGTACNAATATACATGTAGTTCTTTTAAGTTTGACGTCCAAAGTACAAGTGTTTTAACATCGAAATGAATATCGATGCGTTTTTAAGATCCCTTACACGCAATGAACTTGAACAATATAGAGTGGCTGAGAAGTGTCAGAAAAAGGTGTACAACAATGACAGACATTGGTTATATTCTTCTCTCCCTGCCCTCAAGGTCTTTAGGAGAGAGACACATGCTGCGCAAGGCGTGCTCTCTTTTACGTGGGAGGATGTTGGATGTCGAACTAATCAGTTCGGTCGGTGCTTCGGGCCCTAGTCGGTTAAGGTTTGGAATTTTTTGCCTGCATCGGCTTTCGGTCGTATTGGCCTGCAGGCGTTTAAGTTAGCTGGTAATGTTTTTTGCTGGATTTTCTTTAGCTGCATTTTGGGCTTCCCGGTGTTGCAAGGTGCTTCATTTGGATTGTATTACCCGTCCGTGGGAGCTCAAGCGTGAAGTTTTAATAATAATAATAATGAAAAAGTAATGGGAGAACGTATAAAATGCGTCTGCTGCACCGTACAGTCAGGCCCAATTGCGGGACCGAAATCTGCCTTAGGCGCTAGTGTCCAGTCAATGTATGATGTGGTCTATTGTATTGTGTGGTCTATGATTTCACTATTTCAACAAATTTGACTTCTTTGTAGTCTACTGCGGTCATGAATATAATCGCACTCTGTCCTAACAATTGGTAATAAAGTTGTATCACAATGGCTATCCGTTTTCGAAAGTTTTGGCCTAAAGTTCTCTCTTGGGCCCTGCAAGATCAACAAAAACATAATATTTTACCTTTTATTAAAAGTATTGTTGTTAGAAAAATATGAGCCATTGCAACTCTAAATTGTGAAATTAAATTCTTGAAATATTTTTGTCCTGCTACTTGCACTAATAAACTAGCATGTGGACGCCATCGGAGAACAAAAAATATGAGCAGCACGAGCTGGTAAGTTTACTTCTTCGAGGGGGTTCGCTCATATACAGGTACTACGACTGTGCTGCTACCTGCCACCTCTGCCTGTAATGTGTCGAGGAAAGTTATGTATTGAGGTGCTGCGCATTCGACAGATGAGGCAATATATCGAGTAAATCTATGGCTTCTTGCTGCTGGTGACAGTGTTGGTCATAATGATTGGTGTGGTCACTGGGTCGTGAGATGGAGTCATTATGACGCTGGTGTGGTCTGACTGGGCCATGAGTCATAATGACATTGGTGCGGTCACTGAGTCGTGAGATGAAGTCATTATGACGCTGGTGTGGTCACTGGTTCGTGAGATGGAGTCGTTTTTATTCTGATGTGGTCATAATACTAAAGTGGTGGCAATAATCATAGCACAATTCAGAATTTTTCGATAACTTAAAAAATACTACGCCATATTATGTGAAATTTTGACATAAAAACTTTATTTCAACTAGTTACCTATTTCTTATCTTAGTTTCCTTATAAACTATTTAATTACACTTTTATGATGAAAAGTATAAATTTGTGTTGGAATTTGGGCGGAAATAAAGGTAGCACAACTTGAAAGAAATTAAATTTCCGCGTTACTACATCCAGATTAGAGAAGAAGAATACCAAAACAAACCGGCGACGCCCTATTGGACAGTTGCTCCCCACCTTGCAACCTCTATATTCGGAAATTAACCCATTTCTTAACATGGGAAGACAGTGTGGGTTATCTGAAATGGAAAAGGGTCAAACAAGCGCATTAAATGAAGAGGGATACGCTACATCTGAGATTTCTATGAAGGTTAGCAGATCTAGAAAGGTGGTAACTAACTTTTTGAAGAACCCAGAAGAATACAGAAAAAAAGAAGTCTCCTCGCCGCCCTTCAAAATTGAGCCCTACAGCCCGCCGCCGACTTCTCCGTGAGGTGTCTCGGACAGGAGAGGGGTCAAAAAGCCAGCAAACATCCCTGCAATTAAATGTTATACCGAGAAGGGTGCGACAGATATTGGGTTCATCTAAGAATTTCAGTTATAAGAAGAGAAAAACTGCACCAGCACTCACGAAACCATACAAGGCAAAACGCGAAGAATGGGTTTGAGAAAAAGTGCAATGAACCATGTTATTAATGTTATTTTTTTTCCGACGAATGAACATAGCCAGGCAATCCATTAATATTTTTGCAAGAAAATTTGCGACTTCCTCGGCCCGGTTTCGTTTACTTTATACATTCGCCGACAGGATATCGGCTTTTTGAAGACGGCTCTGGCCGTGAAAAATTTAGATGACGTCGTCGTACACGCTGAAGTCTGAAAAGCTAGAAAAGAGCTACAAGTACCGATCTGTAATGAGTGGACATTCACCAGAATAAAAGCACTGTTCGTCAATGACATTGCAGACATGTATCGTGCATATGAAGTGTGAAAATATTACCAAGTCAGACTGGAAATCTTCTACAATGATCTGTGTGCAATGGCAGCTTAACAAATGAAAATTTTCGCTTCTGTTCTTCTTTACTAAAATGGTATCAATGATGCACTAATTTTTCCCTATCTAATGCTGAGAGCGTAACTGTCGTACTGACACAGGAATCAAGAAATGAACTAATCAAAAAGTGTAGGGAAGAACAAGCAGAATTATAATATGATATAGCTATATTACATTTGTTGTGTGGTAGGTAAGTTTGAGTTTTCACACAGAGTTAGAACCCTTACCGTTGGCAATATATCTTGGGTACACCCACGTAGCATCACCAGCTTCCTTTCCCAAATCATCGTTTATAACATCATTTTAACTAACACGAGCAGCTTCGAGCCACAACCACCACCACCACAATCAACACATCGTCACTACCATTCTCACCGCCGCTCTTCCTGGTCCGCAAATAACCACTTGTGATGTGCCTCATCTCTTGTTATTCTCTGCTACGCGTGTCTTGTCTCCTTCCCTTCCTTACTTCTGTTACCTGCTGCTATTTTTGGCATTGCATCGGCTGCGTTTCTCTTTGGTTCTGCGCAGTTGCTCTGTGCTGGTCTGGATCCTTCCCTGCTCTAGTGGGCTGTATCAATTATCCCCGAAATGGCTCTACCTCCCTCCTGAAGGTAATCGAAGAAGCTGAAGGAGTGAAATGAAAAAGTTAATTATTATATTATCAATTAAGTGGCGTATGTCCGCAGGTTAATAAAAACCCTCTGGACATAACTAACACAAGAGCCAAGGGGGCGTCAGCCTGAAAATGCAAGGAGATCAATACTCTTTTTTTAATCGATGAAAATAAAGGACATCCAGGTTCCATGTATTTAATTAACATAAAATAATACTTCTTCTGGATAACGAATTTTATTTTTACCAAGCTTTCGACATTCTCAGCGAATGTCGTTGTCAAGGTGGGAAACTTCAAAAGTGTTAGGCCCGCTAATTATGATATGGAACTAGTTAGTGTCAAAGATACGTTTGAAATTTTAACACTATACATAATCAGAAATCTATAGACCTATAATAAACAACTTATGAATTTTCGACCAGCCTCTCTAATTATGTATAGTGCTAATATTTCAAACGTATCTTTGATACTAACTAGTTCCATATCATAAGTAGCAGACCTAACAGTTTTGAAGTTTCCCACCTTGACAACGACATTCGCTGAGAATGTCGACAGCTTGGTAAAAATAAAATTCGTAATCCAGAAGAAGTATTATTTTATGTTAATTAAATACTCTTTTTTTTATGTTGAACCGTGAAGAGCATGCACAAACTGGCTCTATTCGTAGATTATGTTGCTGCTGGAGATGTTGACGGACACAGTTTCCTCATAAAGATACAACGATCTGTTTCATTAACAAACGTGTACCTTAATCTGAAGATATATAGGTTATATATCGGGAGAAGAAACTGCATGAGGTGAGCTTCATTAGATGCATGGTGGAACATAGGAAGGTTCGGTCATTGTAAGGAGTCAAATGATACAATGACTGTATCTTTAAGATGTTCAATTGAGTGGCACGATCTGGGGAACCCCATTTACTTTTCTGGAACTTCATTTTTAGAGCGCTCGACTCTCTACGTTGGAAGGTGTTTGGGGGTTTTTCTGGTCCGGTGGAGTTGGCTTCAATTTTTAGCCATCTTATATGTATACTAGTGTCCCGAGCCGTCATTGTAAATGACGGCATATTGGGTTATTAATGACTGGTGCACGTGTGCGATAAATGACGGCAGTAAGTTAGCCCTTCAGGAAAACCCCCGCTGGCNGGTACTCAACTTTTTTTTTCGCCTTTTGAAATCTGAATTTTCTCCTATCTTATTAGTTGTATTTTTCCCCTATCTAATACTGAAGAAAAAGATTGCAAGGTACCCCACTTTTTTTTTTTTTCGCCGAAAAAAATTGTAAGGTACCCCACTTTTTTTTTACATTTTGAAATCTGAATTTTCTCCTATCTTATTCCCATAGAGCGTGACAGGAAAGGTATAAATATATAAATAAATAAATAAAAATACGACGTGAATTATTATATAGTAGATACGCTGGTTGATCCGCGATAATGCCAGAAACTCACTGCAACTCAGAGCGTTGGATTTTTTAAAGCTCTGGGTTTAAGTTAATCGGGTTAGATTATCTTGCTTAAGTAGGAAAATCGAACAGTCCTTCACTGTGATAAACTGTACGATTTTTTGACGTTGGTGACGCGATTCACGCCATGGTTTCTTCCGTTGGAAGGCAGGAGTTGTTATCGGAGCAGAAGCACAGCGGATAACAGCAGCGTGGAAACTGTTGCTTCTCTTAGTGCTGATAGGTCTTAGCGTAGGCTGACTATGGCATCAGGTCTTAGTGTGTACTGGCTGTGAGAGTAGGTCTTAACGTCTTCTGATTGTGACAGCAAGCCTTAGTGTGCTGATTGCAATAACATGTCTTAGCGTGGGGTGACTGTGGCGGCAAGCCTTACTGTACTGATTGGACAACAGGTCTCAACGTGTACTGACTTTGACAGCAGGTCTTAGTGTTAACCAATTGTGACAGCAGGTCTTAGCGAGTAGTGATAGGTAACTGTAGGTCTTAGCTTGTACAGATAATAAGATATTAACAGCAGGTCTTAGTGTATATTGCTAACAACAGCAGTTGTTAAAGGGTACTGTTTACAGTTAAAAGAAGGTTTTAGCGAGAACTGATAGTACCTCTAGGTTTTGCCACGACTAGTACAGTAAGAATAGGACGTAACATCTAGTGCTAGTAACAACAGGTCTTAGCACTTGCTAATAGTAACAGCGGGTCGTAACGGGTGCGTGGCAAGTATAGCAGCTATCGCACCATCTTCCCTAAAGCATCGCTTAAGGAAATCTGTTAATCGGAGTGTGGAGGGACGAGCTGCTGGCTGTAGGTGTCGCGGATATTTATGAGAGCATTAAATAATTCGATACCTGCCGCCTTATTCCTCTGGCTCTCAGTGAATGCTACGGTGCACTGCTAAGGCACAGTAGGTATTGAGCTTTATTATTTTCGTGTTCCGTGCTACTGCGTTTAGTCATGAAAGGAATGTTATTCCCTTTATAGGTTGATATTTTGTTACTGTCTCATATTAGGTTTATATTTAAATAAGGTTCTTATATACCGCTACTAAGTTCTGAGCTGTGCAGATTAAATGGTGTTATCAGGGTATTATGGCTCTGCGTACTTCTATTATGTTCTCTAAAACAATACTACAATACTGAACTATATCCGCCAGTCAGAAAAAAAGCGAAAATACATTGCATTGACGCCCCTTCATTACTCATAGTCGTGGCCGCTGTAGTCATGTTGTCCAGAATACATTGCGCTTACATACCTATGCTACAATGTAATACATATATAGAAAAGAATGGACGTCACTTCGGTGTCCATGTCAGCTTACATTTTGTGTCGTTGACGATTACCTCGAAAATAATTTATTTTTCTTGCTATCAAAAGTTACTACGATAGTGAAGATCATTTTTTCAGTTGCCGTAGAATTAATACATCCAGTATATATATATATATATATAGCAGATTGGGGCACCCAAGGGTGAACAACTTAATGCAGACGGGCGACATCTTCGCCGATTTCGGACAGACAAAATTGTCCAATTGTTAAGTTTTGCTCGACATTTCAATGCACACGTAGCGGCGGAAACGTTTTTGCAGCGGCAATATCCTAGCGTAACATTTGTTGCATGGAGAAGAAATTGAACATTAGTTAATTAACAAAATTTTATTGCTTCTCTATATATAAGCTCGTTTTTAGTCAATGTGCATAGTACTCAGCAACTAAATGTTTTATGCTATCTACCATCACTTTAACAATCAGAATCGCTGTATTGCCGTTTAATGCAGGAAAACTAGTTGAGCTGAAAATGTTGTACCTACTTTGATACGACAAGGAAGCGGATTGCTGCGTGTTGAGTTCAATTTTCTCGGTTTATCAGGCTCTAAATATTTTGAAAATAGCCTGTTTCAATAAAACTAAGGCTATGAAATTATTGGATACGAATGTGACTTCAAACCGACGCGAAATATACGGGAAAATTTAAAGAAACGAGATCATATCTGGACGCGCTGTGTCATTCATTGTAATGAAGGTCGCTCCTACGTGTGGACAGCAACAGGCAAACTTGACGCACAGCTTGTGTTCATTTTCGTGACTGAACGCGTTACAATGAGGGAAGTGGGAACTGGCCCTTAGATTCTTAACAAAATTTTCAGACATAAGATTTTTGCGGTTATCATCGTTGTAACCTGGAAACATATGCTTTTTATACAGCATGTTGACATGCAGTTACAATCGCCACCATTTACGTGAAGTTGTAAGAAAAACGGAGGCGTTACATGCCATAGTAATCAACAGCTAATAGGAAAAACTGGACTGTAAGTTGCTTTGAGTTGCTCCAAAGCTACGAAAAAGATTCGCCTAGACGCATCCTGCTGAACTCGCTCTTCAGGCAACTTTTTCGCCGAGTCCGGTGGAGCATGTGTTGGCGAAATGCAACTCTCGGCAATTTTCCCTTCTCGTCTGCATTGGGCATAACAGTTTAACTCATCGCTTGGCGCTTTTGAAACGGTTCTGCGCATCTCCTTGCGTGACGGGTGAAGCGAAAGCTCGTGAAGAACGTCGGTGTTACGAGCGTGTCAGTAGTAATTCTAACGCACTTCTACGATTATTTCCATTACCATGTGCTTGTGCTCGATGTTCTGCTGTTCTCAAGATGGAAAAGAGGATTTAGTGAAGCTTTTTTGTTTTCCTGAAGGTCCAGAGTTGCAAAAAACTGGGTGTTGACGGGTAAAAGAGTAGACTCATTTTTCGCTGCTGCCGGCCCGTCTACTCGAAACATGTTTCGCCCAGTAATATGACAGACGCTTATCTCGTACGAGTGCAATGCATCTGCGTTGTATCTGTGTGTTGATATAAGTTTTTTCTAGTTTTTATTTGGTTTTGAAAAAATGCCCTCAGGGTGTAGAAGTCAAGGTTGCCTAATTCTTAGCATTCTTCTATTTCTCTTTTCAACTGTACAAACAGTACTACCGAGTAATTATGAGTAATTCAGTTTTTCTGTCAAGTTTTCCGAAGTGCCCCAGGCAACAGTTATTTTTTAAGAAGTTTACAATAATTATATAAATCTCTTTTATTTACAGTAGGCTGTGAATGCCCGTCAAGCAAATATGGCCGTCAATATTACCCATTTTTCATCAACTAAAAAATAAAAACTGGTACGACTACGAGCAAAGTGTTTTTTTATTTACAGCAAGCATTTCGGATGACTGGAAGATATCTATACTTAAACTAGTAAAAACACTACTTTGCCTCAAAAATGGTAAACTGCTGTGATTGTGCGAAAATTATCATCCTTCTTTCTCCTTCATGAAAACCCACGTCCACCGTATGTATACAATGACAGGAATGAACGAAGAAGCACGATTTGCTATCGCTCTACGTCACGTCACTGTGGTACAATCCAAACGAAGCTTTATGCAACACCGGAAAGCCCGAAACTCTGCCAAGGAAAATCCATCAGAAAGCGATTAACAGCTAACTTCGGCAAACACGACCGAAGGCTGATTCCGTCAATGAATTATAATTATAGACCGAAACGGACTAGGGCAAGATACCCCGACCGAATTGGCGAGTTTGGCACCGAACAGCCTCCAATGTAGAGGAGTGTGCATCAGCCACAGCACGTGTATTTCTCCCAAAGGTCTTGGACGGCCAATACGAGAACGCCTTAGATTATACCTAAGGCGTTACTGTACTAGAGATTTTAACCCTCCAATTATTCCCGCCATTAGGCGAAACCGTAATGATCAAGAGTTTTTCAGAGGATAGGCATACTGTACGAATGATTAGTGTTCTACCAAACAGATTATATATAACGCATAATTTTTTATGTGTTTGCTTAAGTGAAACAAGCAAGTAATATACGGTACTATAGGTTCAATTTCTTCAATGCCCAGCATCTGGTATATCGCGACAATTTTTTTTCTAGTGGCTCTGGAAAGGTTGTATATTTGTAAGTTTAAAAAAATAGTTTATAAGTAGAACTGAAGTATCTCACTTAACTTCTGCATTAGATAAAATCGTATGTACCATTAATATTGTACTGCAAAAGTAGGATGTTTAAGACTTCGATTATTATTTACTAACCCTTTCGTGCTTACTGGTCTCACTTGTCACCGTTATAAATAGTACCACTCCTAGAAAAAAGTACTATTTAGTTGCAGCATAAAAGGATCCAACCAGCAAATTACCCACTTTACGAACGAACGATCTGTTCCGTACGTAGCTCAGACGCTCACGATCTTCGTGTTAGCCTTGGTTAGTATTTATGAAGCCTGTAAATTTAGAAAGTGGCCAGATTCATGATGAAGCTGGGGGAATTTAGGAGCAAAAGCGAGCGCTATACGAGGGTCGTGCGTGTGTGTGTGTGTGTAGTGCCAGGCATCACAGCCTGTCGCTCGTACGAATTACTCTCTGGTGCGGCACTGGTGCGTGACGGTCTCTTCGATACGCCATTACGCTAGACCGAGTCCTCTTTTTTCCCGTCCCGTATCTGTTTACATGATGTTTCTTTAACGGCACCTTTTTGCACTATGACACTTTCCGTGTAGCTTTTGCTAGTTTTTTCCACGATATGACTGTACATGGTATCTTGTTGCACATTATCTCTTACACGGTATCACTTTACGCGGTCTCTAATGTTATGGTATCTCATAACGTGACATCTTTTTACACGGCTTATATGAGTTATATATATGTACACATTTACCTTCAACATGATGTCTTCTTAGAAAATACATATGTTTCACACTGAAGCTGTATACACGGTGTATCTTCTCTTTAGCCGCTATGCTTTGACACCGACTTTTTTCACTCTTATGAATAGAATTAGTTCCAGAGCACATACCTAGTAACACTTTGTTAAATTTTGTTTACTTGTACAATATTACGGAAGGCGAAAGATAATAAGCAACTATCAGAAAATCATCGAGTATACTTCTAAATGAAAGCTTCACTGCATTTTTTTTTACACGGTAGTTTTTGTGCCGGTAAAAGTAGTTCCTGAGCACCTCTACGCATTTTACTAAATTTTGTTTAGCTGCATAAAATGGCGGAGTTTACCTTCAGCGTTGAAATTTCTGCTGTCTCAGTGTAAGCAACATAGGAAAACATCTAAGCATGAAATATAGAGGTCTGTTATTTGCTGAAGACTCTTATGTTGAGGAAATCAGTTGTAAATTAAACCGCTTGTTCTTCGCTTGTTGAATTGGGCTTTTCCTGTCTCCTAAAGTTTTAGAATGAACAACTTCATCTAATTTATGTTTTTTATTACCTCCGCCAATGAGGTTATGTTTTCGTCGTGTTTGTCTGTCTGTCACCAAGATAACTCAAAAAGTTATGAACCGATTTGGACGAAATTTACAGGGATTGTTGGGTATGTTAGGAGGAACAGATGATTAACTTTTGGTGAAGATATGTCCATCCGTTGGTTTGTTTGTTGTCTGCCTCATTTTCCTCAATGCAATAACTAAAAAAGTTATGGATGGATTTTTATGAAATTAACATGAGTTGTTAGGTATATAACAAAGAGTAAATGGCCAAATTTTGATAATGATCCGTTCGTTCGTTTGTCACTGTTTTTAATTTATGCTTGTTAGCACAATAGCTCAAAAAATAATGAATGGATCTTGATGAAATATATAGGGGTTGTTAGTAATATTAAAAGACATAAATGATCAAATTTTGGTGCAGATCGGTTTGTTCGTTTGTATGTTTGACTCATGTTTGTCATAACGTTTGTTAGCAGTATAACTCAAAAAGTTACGAACGGATCTTCAAGAAAATTGCACAAGCTGTTATTACTATCAAAAGGCACGAATGATTAGATTTTGGAGTTTATACAGAGAAAATTATGGTTTGAGAGCCAATTTGAATTTTTTGCTACCGTTGCCTCGCTTGGCGGAGGTATGCGCTCTCCGAGTGCTCTAGTTTTGTAATTGAACTGCACCGTAGGCCTAACTGTCAACATCCCGATTTATATCACTGAAATTTTTCTTTCCTCACGCTACCCTTGAGACAGGCTCTTATTTATTCATTTACATGAATTTACTTTATACGATATGGTGTTACTGTATACTAAGGTCTTCTACGAGTACGGTATGTCACGCAGTAATGCATTTTAGAGAGAAAACTCTCCTGACAAATGCCTGTCGTATGCATAGTTGGATATGATCTCTTCCTCAAACGCTCCGCCAGTACAGCTTTCGGCAGTGGATGGACTAATTACGGATAAATGAACATTTGTCTGTGAGCCGGATGGTGATGTAGTTTGTTATAATCGGTCTGTTGAGCGGTGTTGAGCGATGTCGATGGAATCATATCTCAGCACATCAGGTAACTGTTTCAGAACTGGTGGCTTGAGGTGCAGCGTTGTCACAGAAAGGTCGTAACTGCCAGGAAATAATATTGCCTTGCGATGAATTTCAGTTGTCTAGGTCACTAACAACGTATCTAATGGCCTTGTGCATAGTTCTATATGGTAGCGGAGGTATGTGTATATATTTTAACATGTTGCATCTGCAGCGAAAGGCCCCGAGGGTAAGCTGTAACTAACGTTTCAAACAATGCATTTCTGCTGCTCTTAGAAAAATTGTGGTTTGGCTTTATGGATTTAAATTATAACGGGAATCTATGATATTGTTCTGCTATGCAGTCGATTTGCTTATGACTTCTCTTCCCGTAAGTCGTCGAAAACGAAGCAGGTTGCATCATCATCAGTTAGTAAGTGACCCATACAGTCTCCGGGGTTACATTGTGCAGAAAACTTCCCCCGATAGTTGAATGCATAAACCAAAATTTCGTAATTTTCTAAAAGTGAACGAAACTTTGCACCAAGTAAAAAAGTACTCTGGAATTATTTTTGTCTGTGTAGCGAAGTTTGGAGAATTAGAGGATATTGCTCACGCTAAATGTTTCTTTTGTACTATGTGCTACCAATATATATATCCAAACATGGATTCATCGTCTGCGACCGCTGCAAGTCAGTATTGCTTCAGGACCCCAGGCCTGTGAAATTCTTTCAGTCCCGCAGTATAACATCTGCCTACGTGCCTGTACAATGTACATCTGTTTCGATTGCTGAAGTTGACAGACCTTGGAGGCAGCGTTCAAACTGTAACCTTGCTCCTCAGTTCCGGTTTCTGTATGTTTACGTCTCTGTGTGATAGGCGATGAGTATTGGCTAGGGACTTGAATTTTTATTGCTTTTAATACCGTATGCCTTCATTCTTGTTTCAGGAATAACTTATATGCTGCCCGATGTTTCGGATTTATGTTGTCAGCCTGCGAATATTGCCTTGGTAGTTTATTTTTTCTGTTTCATTGTACTCTAATCATCCTCTCACTTTACAGATCTTGAGATTTCGTGTCTTATTGTCTAATCGAATTTCATTAAATGTAATTTCGCACCGTATGCATGGACTGTATAAGTGTATATGTCAATGACGCGGTCATCGTTGTTGTCTCAGCTCCTCAGTGCTATACTGTTTAATTTGTTGGGGTTTCTTGATGTCGCGTTCTCTATTTCGCTTTGTTTTGAAAGCGTTGGCCAATGCATGTCGGTCGATTGTAAGTTTACAGTGCGGGTTTGCGCACGCACGGGTTCGCGGAGACGTTTTGTGAGCTAAAGCAAGTAGCCGCAGAATGCGTGGGGTGACGAGAATTCTGCCGGACGACCGAGATGGCATTGACTGTCTCTCATGAGAGCCCTGCAGCCGCCGAGGTCAGGCTAACTTACACCTCCCTGGGAGGCAGTCGACCTGGACAGCGTAAGTTACGGCATCTTGCGGCTCCTGCATGACGTTGTGCGTCACTTCCAACCACCTGATCATGCAAGAAATTTCATAACAGCTCAAGACGGAGGGAGAGCTGCAGGTAAAGTGGGTGCATGTCAGGGGAAGCTGGAGGAAGGGGAGGGCACAGGGGCCATGGCACGGTGCCCTGCTGTGGGAAGGCCCTCTGTTCAGCCGAGTGTCATTTAGCAGTAGCTCTCCTCCAGTCCGCCTAGCCGGAGGCACCTGCCCTCAGTGATCCGAAGTGGTGTGTCGCTCTTGTTCTGGCCATAGAGAGACTCGTTGGTGTACGTAGTGAGGCAGTGTTATACGAGCCTAACTGCAGTGATTTCTTTCGTCGTCTTACTGCAGTAAGTTCGTTCTTTTACTGCAATGGAGTTTTGCCTTGTGTATGTGTTATAGACTGTCCCTAGGCATTGTCTTTGCAGCCTGCTCAGTTTTGGGCAAGTAAAGATCATGCGAAAGGAAAGCCATTACATGTGCCTTGACACCTCCCACTAGCCACATTTACATGTTGGAAAATGTGCCGTGCCTCAGAAAAATTACGCTTTTTTGTTGCCCTCATGACATGGACTTTGCGTAGCTTTCGCATATATGATACCTGAATGATAACCTAAACAGAATATGAAACCTAATCGAAGTGCTTTTTGTTTTGTTAACTTGTTGCGAAAAGAATAGTATTCGTTCAGAAATGAAAAGTGCGATATTTACCTGCGCTTTTATCTTATGCTACCCCTTGCGTTCGCTAGAGTTCGATGTGTGACGTACGTTCCAATTGTTCTGAATTTTGAGCGTCACCAAGCTGGATTCATGCAAATAGTGGCCAAGATTCTTCTGGAAGCTCAACTGGTCGTAGGACCCGGCAGGTTTTTTGACTTACTCTTATTCTTCCAACCTTTCACATCACAAACGATACCTCTGCTTTTCTAGCACTTAATTCCTTTTTCCAACTTGCTGTATCACTACTGATCACGGTGAACTTCCCAGGTACAAGCAGGACTTGGTACTCTGTCTTTCCCTCCCTCTTCCGTGTCACTTGACACACTTCGGAAATCTTACTCCTTGAATTAATACAGTCTCTAATAAGAGCTGTGATGATCTACGATTAAAATTGGATATCGATTGTCAGTGTGGGAACGTAAGAAGAGCTGCGGCCAGCGAGCGTGGGCCGAACGGCGCGTCCAAATATAGGCAGGTGGCGGGTGCCAAACCTAACCCCGTTGTAGTTGCCGGCTACCTCTTTATGAAAGCAACTTGACGCCGCTGCTCAGCAGCGTCCTTCTGCATAATGCTGCAAATGCATTACGTTTTTTTCTGAAATGATACTTGCATACGCAAATAAAGGCACTTCGCTGCTTGCTTGTCGACAAATTCCTCGGCGCTACGGTTTTCCACCAACAAAGATATTTTCTTAATTGAATTAACTGTTTTCTTCCGGTACGTCTATGTTCCTTCAATGTACTAAGAATGGTTAACTACTCGCAGAATATCTGAAATGGCAATACTAGTAATAAAATTGCTTAGATTACTATTACAAGCACATTGGGTTTGTGGCAACAAATTTTAAATCAAATTTTAGTAAT
The DNA here is from genome assembly GCA_001587735.2 of Parhyale hawaiensis. NCBI lineage: Eukaryota > Metazoa > Arthropoda > Malacostraca > Amphipoda > Hyalidae > Parhyale > Parhyale hawaiensis. The sequence continues at coordinate 5,326,077 of LQNS02278089.1, read as the reverse complement.
TTAAAATTCACTTCACTACACGTTCAGTAATTTGAACCTAGCCGGGTAGTGTACATACAGAGCGTTGTTCATTGCGTAGATATACTTTTAACGTTGCTATCATTGCTTCGGAACGACTTATATTTTAAAATTATTTTAAGAAGCAAATGTGCACATCATCTTCGTAGGAATAGAGCTGCAGTGAGTTGATAAAGTATTTACCTTCATCATTTGAGAAAAGAAATCATATGTTGATGCTATGAATAGTACCATCGTGATGGATATTAGAGAATTGTAACAGTACTTTAACGACAACTGCGTATGCTCATTGACGGTGCAAATAACGTGCATAGCTTCCACATATTTTGCATCCGGCAGACGCTAGCACAAGACAAATGCAAGGCATGTATTAAGATGGAGGTTTCTTTGATTAATAAAAACACAAATCAATACTGTTAACACAGAAGTTCCTTCTGCACAGCTGGCTTTGTTTGTGTTTGGCTTTGGTGTGCATTTATTTAAGAGACACCTATTACTGTTAATACTAAAAATTGAATTTAGAAGTTGTAATAGTCATTTTTCCGAGTACTCGAAAGAGGAGTTGACGCAAAATTAATGACCATTCTATTGTATCTGTTGTCTATCAAATATATCAGCGGAGACTTACCGTGATACTGCCTGAATGTTTCAAGCGCATAACACGGATACACTGCTGAAAGTGATGATTATAAATACTCTTTTGGCGACGACCGGCTTCAAACGAAACATGAAGAGGCAGGACCTTGTTACAATAGCGTCATAGGGCTCCAAGCAAACCAGTCTACTGGCACTATTATCAGAATTACCCGCGGAATTAAAATAAAACGCTGTGGACCATTCCAAGCAGATTTCAAAGTATGCTTTTATAACGAAGTTTCTAATATAACAAATACCGTCGCATTTCATTCAAGAGAATTACCTTATTGCAAGGTGTAGTTAAGTGTTCACATGCAGTGAATAGCAAGGGGCCCTTATACTCGCGGAACCTCCGAGTAAGAGCTCATCAGGCAAACCTTGCTAGGAGGAAAGTGCAATTCCAGCTACTACGAGTATGCCTTCACTTTATTTACTTCGCTACCATTTCTTACTTGTGATGCACTTGCTGGTGTTGCTTGTTTCGTATTTTAAACTCATTTTTTATTGAATTTTTGAGCTTCTGATATCCGGTTACAGTAAGGACGGTATTGAACTGCTTTCCCTGCCATTAGATGTGTAGCATTTTCTATCGACATTGTGAATTTATGAATACGTCAATTTTTTTTATAGTACTTTTGGTATTTTTCCCATTTTGTCCTGTGTGATAAGGATTCTTTCTGTGCTAGTTCCACCAACGTCTAAAGTATTTTCCTCTAGCGCCAAAACGTCATTAAAACAGAATATGAACTCGGTTCTATCGATTTTTAGGATGCTCTTGAACATCTTTTGATTTTTTCAGCTGAGCTTCATGTTGAATTTTGAGCACGGCTACTAGAACGTGAATTGCAAACAGTTCGCATTAAACAGTGCACATCTCCAGCGATAGTTGGGCATCCATCATCCAATGTTTTGTTCTGTCATTTCTTTGTAGAAATGTCAGATTCGAAGAAAACCATGGTTTTCGATATTAATATAACATTTTTTTCAATATACATATACAACATAATTCAAGTTATTGTCACAAACATAGAGGTGGAAACTTTACATCGCAATGTACATACACAATTTCGGTTTTCATACCAATGATTGTTATCGTGTCCAGCTTGCTATTCTAACTGTCCCTGTGCCCGAGACTACATAATTATACAGACCCACAGGACTACAAATGTATGTGCCTTAACGATGTTCATTGCACGGTAAATACCTAACGAAAAACGATGTTGAGTACGTGATTTCTTGCATTTAATCACCCAGTGCGGAACTTAGCTGAGCGTGTATCACACTCGTCCATTTATTGATATAGTTTATATCGATATATTTACCACATAGCAAGTGTTACTAATAAATTACTTCTCTTCGCTCAGCACCTCTTAGTACCTATAAACTTCGTCATTGATGAGTTTATCATCTAATTGAAAAAGTCGACACGAACTAATAATTAAAACTTGACGTTTCGGGATACTTCTCCCATTTTCAAAATCCTAACAAAATCTTTAATGGATACCTAACAAAAAATTTTTTTATTTATTTAAGGAGACCTAAGTTATGGTGTTA
>LQNS02278089.1:5120093-5312680 GCA_001587735.2 Parhyale hawaiensis | reverse complement strand
AAAAAATTTTTTGTTAGGTATCCATTAAAGATTTTGTTAGGATTTTGAAAATGGGAGAAGTATCCCGAAACGTCAAGTTTTAATTATTAGTTCGTGTCGACTTTTTCAATTTTATGATTTACCAAAGTATAGTAATTTTAGTTTATCATCTGTTTCATCTGATGTTTCGTTCTTGACATCTGTTTAGAGGTCTACCGAGGGTCTACTGAGGGTCTACCGAGGGTCTACTGAGGGTCTACCGAGGGTCTACCGAAGTTATTGCAATGGCAACTTTGCCGAAATTTAGCATTCGGAGCCTCGTCTTTCCAATTTTTTTATTGTTTAGTACTTTGAGAGGTTTTTTAATCTCGCAAGGGGTGATTAAACTTGTGCGTTTTCCGATACAGTTTTGATACATCACAATACAATAAAAAGTTAATGTGCTTTAACCACTAAGAGCTTTGTAATGTTGTCAGAACTTTCGTGGCAACTGTAGGGATTTTCGTTAGCATCTTTGCTTGCCAAGCAGGTCTTCCCTTCCGCAGATGGATCTATTCCCTCGCAGTCACAAACCCTAGCACATTATTCTGCACTGATACTCTGTTACTGAACTTAATATTTTTAGATGTTCTAGTGAGGTGCAGGTATCGTTATAGAATGGTCGCATAATGAAGATTCGTGCGCTATGCGCACGGCCCGTCATGTGAAGAGGCCTTTAATTCCGTGGCGTTCTTCGGCGAAGTAGTAATTCGCGATGAACGGTTGACAGCACAAAAAATGTCTTTCCACTGCTCAGGTGCACGGCTCTCAACTAGCTGGGGAGGGAGTTCCCTAGAGCCGTGCACAGGCAGAGTGAATCTGTTAAGTTTTAGAGGTCCGAATATACATATTATTCAGAATAGCTACACTTCTCAAGTAGGCGGCAACTTTGAAAAGTGGAAAGTGCGAGTGTGACAAATGGATGAAGATCGAGGTAGTTGTGCGCTTGTTAGTAAAGCTTTCCGCTGCACGTAACGCTCTGACATTCCCTTCTCTAGTAAGCGCTGCGCGTTGTCATTAGCTGATACTTAGTTGCGCCACTTCAAACGAACTTCTCTCTTGCCAGCGCCACCTGTCGGCTATCGAAGAGCTCGGGGGCAGAGAGGACGATCCCGTATACTTGACACTCGTGCGTCACGAACTTCTTGATAGGCTACCGTGTATACCCTACCGTTTGAGTTCAATTATATTGAAATGAGTGGTGTTATTGGTCTGTCAAATGTACGCTGGGCTAACTTACAGTAACTTCTATTTATTAACCCTTAATATAGGTATTTATTTTCTAAAATGCATCTCGCTCTCGGTATTTTTAACGATATACGAACAATTTTTGCATCGCATGGGGAATAGTATTGAAATTCAAGTTTAAAGCTTTTCTACCTCCTAGTATTATTAAATGGGTCACTGGACAACTTTTTATTATGGGAAAGATTATTTGACTCTTAATGTATCTCCATTTACCTATTGTATGCATGCATGTATATTTGTCCCGACTTTATTTCATCCCAACTTGTGGACACTATACCGTTGACCGATCTGCTACACCTTTGTTGTTGTAATTATACCGCTGCCGTGGAAATTATGTTTTTGCTGGGGTTAGTCTGTTATTATTTCTGTCTGTTAGCAGCCTAGCTCAAAAACTCTCGGATGAAGGTTCATGAAATTTACAGGAACTATTAGGAATGTCTCGAGAAACAGATGATTAAATTTGGTGATGATCCGTCAGTTCGTTTATCTACTTATCTGTCTATTTGTTTTCTGGTGTTCGGTGACTTAACTCAAAAAGTTATGGACAGATCTTCATGGAATTTATAAAAATTTTTGGGAATGTCACGAGGCGCAGATGATTATTTTGTTGTTGATCCGAAAGAAATCCTGGATTCTGTACTATTTTTAGGTTTTCATAAACATTGCGTTGTTGGTGGAGTTGTGCGCTCCCAGAGTGCTCCTCTAGTTTGCCATAGCTTCCCTAGTGTTGTATTTGGGTACCAAATGTAGGCGCGATCAGACAGTGCGTATATGACGCCATCGATGTTAAAATTCACTTCACCTTCATTTTGTGACTTCGTCGAATATGAGGGCTGAGGACAACACATCATCGTGTTGTGTCCGCATCCGCAGGACTTGAGTTGATAACAGGTGCATATCATCTCACTCATTCGGAACTATTTCTTGGATCCCAGAATTGGATAATCCCAATTAAATAATTTCGCAAGCTAAGCATAAATTCAATCGGGTTGACCAAAAAGAGAGTCCAAAGCTCCGTCTCTGTGCGCTAATTCGTTGCTCGCTGCTAGTGCTAGTGTACAAAACATCCCGCGACGAACGGACAAACAATAGATAGCTAGGTTGAAGTATTACAAACTGTCACGCTTGAACTTCATCCAACGTAGGCAACTTAGTTGAGAAATTGGAATCTAGAAAAATAGGAGTTGTGCTGCATAATCATGAGACCTGTTACAAATGATGCTATAATCAATTGTCCTTATTGAGCGCCGATTACGCTCACTTAGTCGATATAAATCTAGAAGCTAGATGAAAGACGAGATCCTATATTTTTAATTCCTAACAGTGGCTGTTGCTGCTATCCAATACCCACATGATTTCAGCTCCATGGATTGAATTTCCATGCCTCGTGCAGGCTTATCTACTGCTGCGCTTGATGACGACCGTTGACTGGTTGTCGTTCTTATTTGTTAAGTGAAGCACTTATTGAGAATGGCTCTCATGTCTCTGGCTCCATGGACATACTCAAGGCTCCCACAATATTTTAGCATTTCGTATAAAATGAACAAACTGCTGATGCTGTATTGTCACCTTCAGCCTTAAATTTGAATGAATTGGTGTAAAATTTGGCAAATACCCTGTGACTGAGAAGCAGTTTGGGAATGTATTAATACTTCCTCTGTACTATATATAAGTGTGAAGCATAATGTATGGTATTTACATCCCTATGCCTGATTTCTCGTGGTTTTACTTTTCGTCGAAGTCGTTCTCTCGTCAGAACCGGTTTGATTATGGCTGACGTACCAACACCGAGATTTTGCTCAACACGCACGTTACAGTAGCTATGACTAACTCTATATCACTAGAAGTCATGTTGTAATTTCGTCTTATGAGTAGGTATTAACAAGTTCTACAGCGTAAAAACATATCTGAGCCATCTTATTCTGTTGCGTGTATCACGCTGAATTTACTCGTTTGTAGTAGTTTGTATTTAGCGGTCGTGCTCTCGCGTCATTTAACCCTCTAAAAGATTAGTCATTTTAAAAATCTTTTTCAATTAGGTAACAACAACCTACAAACACTAGACAACTGCTGAACAGATATACAATACTAATGTTAGTCCCTTTACGGGTTGATTATTGATACATACTGTATAGATTGCATTTCCTGCCTCTCCAATTTCTGTTATCTTAGTTGTATCTGCAATTTTTTTCTTTGTATATCAAGCTTCTTTTGCTTCAAGTTTACCAATGCATCTTAGCTCAAACTATTGAAATAGCTACTTAGATTTCAATTGTTTTTCTTAGAAGAATCATATGATATTTGTTTTGGGCTTCTGCATGCCAAGCTATTTAGGATCTGTCACTCTCACCCTCCTTGCCAGACTACAGGTCATGTTCCGTTTGTTCAGAAATTTATGTAGGGAACATAATACAGTGAGAAAACTGCCCCTATGTAATCATTGTTTATTGCCTAGAAGATAGCACTTGAACTCTTACCGGTTTCACAGTTTACTTTGTTCAAAATTACCAGCTTTAGCAGCATACAAGTTTCTATATCTTTAGTAATTCACCCCAACGCTTCTATGCACTGCCTTTTTTCGAAACACACGCTATATTATCAATGTTTTCTCACTTGAGAAAAAGCTCGTACAATTCATACAGCGCAGAAGCTTCACTGCATGTTTCAGTATTATTAAATTTTTTTGCTGAAATTTTATAAGCTATACATCAATACAAGTTATCTGAGATTACTAGTCGTGGGAAATATTTAAAAGAGAAAAGGAAGTTTAATACGCATTAATCTTATCTTATTGGCCTTCAATGGAGCTAAGATATTGAATATTTTAGTCTGTCGACGCTACAAACACAGTTGCAGCTTCGTCCTCATAGTGTTTAGTGTTCGTTTTGGAGGCTACGAGATCAGCTCTGTAGCTGCATTGCGATTTCACCAGCCACTTTTTATAACAGCATGTATATGTGTAGCATGCATTATTATTGTTCACTCGCTTGCTGACATCGCAGTTTGCCGTACTTTGGCGAGTAAACGGTATCTACGGCACTTGCTTGTTGTCCGGCTCACCAGTAAACTGTATACATATATGGCATTTGCCATACTAATTCATCGCTCGGTGTCTCGTTTCATAATATGTTGGTGCATTTTTGCGGCGTGTTGCAGTTGTGGCCACTTAATTCTATGTATTAAATACCTCTAGCTAGAGTAACACAATGTAGTGTAAAAAAGAATAGAAAAATTATTGTGCTTACTTGGTTCACATGAACGAGATCTTTTATCCATATAAATCGTACTATTTCATGCCAAGTTATGTGGCAGAGAATTCTCTGCGTGTACTATATGTAGTACCAATAACAATCTTCTTTCCCTTTCACAGCCAAGTGTGCTTGGTTGAGACTTTAGCTGGGTTAACTTTGCTATCTTGTCTTTTTCATACATGATGTTGTATACAACATCATACAGTTTTCACTCTGTTTTGGTCTTTACTAATTCTTGTGCATGTGAGGGACAGCGATTCAGTCGTACATCTGCAGTGTACCTACCTACCTTGTGGGTCTTCGGAAGAAGTCCAGGTGACGTTCCTCACGTCACTCCACGTGTGTGGAGTCATGCTGCAGGGTGTCTTCTGTGGGACCGCAGTTAGCGACCATTGAGAGAGCCAGCAGCGAATTATCGCCGCAGTGCACGTAACCGCTGACCGCTGGTCTATCTGGTATTCTTCTTATATGAGAATTCAGCAAATTTTTTAACTCTACAATTTTGATATCAGTACCGTTTCGAATATGCCGAGGCATTTTGTTAAACAATCTTGCTCCCCGTACAGCGAAGCTATTAGAATATTTTGTGGCCACGGCTTTTCCGCCATCTCTGTTTGGGATGCGAATATCACAAGTCCTTCCAGTTCTTTCCGAGTGTCCGGCGACAATCCGCTCATTCACATTCACAGTGCTACGTTCCAGAATTTTCCAAACATATATGATTGTAAATCGTTCCAATTTTCGATGTAATGAGAAGCATATAATAACTACAAGCTTTAAGTGTAGGAGCAGCAGTAGCTCGGCAATTACACAATTTTGCTGCCATTGACCATCAGCACTGATAGGTGCTCGAGTAATGCCTGTCTGTTCGTGCTACCGACCTCAGAGATGCAATTCAAGTGGTGTTATTTTTGGCCCCAGGCACCCACTCGTGAACGCACCCTAGTCAACTGAGATCATCCGTGTCGCCCGCAGAAATTTTGCATTAGCTAACATCTTAGTGCGTGGGACTTTGGCCAGTAGATTATTCTACAATTGTATAAAACAGTAGGCCGCGGGAGTTATTATTCAGGTATCTAATTATTCATTTATTTATTGAAGGGTCAATCCTAGATCCACTCCATATCTTATGCAGCTTCAAGAAATCCGGTGGTTGAAGTAACGTTGCTTATATACGGTATGTCGAGTGGACGAATCGTGCTTTGGAACAAATGTCACAAAATGTGTTCAGGAAATATACTAAAGTCTGTACATATAAGCTCCACGTAGGCTTCCACTATCACTCAAACAAAACACAACATCCTCACTTTGCTGGTTGCTCGCAATTACCTAACTCAAACCGACAGATGTGGACACACAGACTGACGCAAGGAGCACAACTCTGTTGCCAATACAGCCAGCTTTTGCTCACACTGTATCGGGTTTTAATTACACTGACATCATTCAATTTCCTGCTCGTGTCATGATTTCCACTTATGAACCGCTTCTTATGCTATTTCCGCCTTATGTGAAGTGTTATTGCGTCGCCAAGAGTACTTTAGCTCAGATGCTGAAGGAGGAAGAAATAGTCATTGAGAAAATTGTCTACCGCACGAAACGTAAGCCGTGGATTTAGCTTACTTTATTGTCGGGGCATTAGAATGCATATATTTCACATTCCCTAGGTTGAGCTACATGCCTCTGCCATTTGTTTTCATCCATAAACAACCTCTCTTACTACCACAACTGCCACGTTTGTTGCGTGTATTGAATACCTTCAGTAATAATATTTTATTTTGCACATAGCGCAGAAAAAAAAACAAATGTGGCACACAGTTTCTCAGAGATGAAGCCTTCGTTCGGTCGGTCGTTGGTTTTGGACGACGTGAAGGTCGGAGCGACGGCAGCTGACGTGTGGCCTCGCATTCCCCTGTTGGTTGTAGTTGCCCTCCTCTCTACACCGCACCCCCCCCCCCACTGTACTGCTTGCTTGTTGTGCTTGTGCTGCCGCCGTGTATTTATACCTAATGATGGAGACTTGTGTTTATGAATTCGCAGTGCTTCTGCCTTGTTACTCGCTACTATGCTTGAGCCTGTGGTACTTCTATGGACACACGAATTGATGATGAAGTTGCAACACTATTGCTATGTTACTTCTTGGTCTAGCTGTGCTTCTGCTGTCTCTGTGTGTACTTAATGATGGAGAATTGTTGACTGGCCACTCACTACTGTAACCTTGCTGTCTGTGTGCTGAGAAATATCTGCTATATAGAGAATACTGTAACCGTGCTATCATAATTTGTAAATCTCGTTACTCGGCCATCACTGGACAGAGAATAGACTCTCAACTACAGCTTTAAGCTACCCCAGGATGACCGCAAGGCTGCTGAGAATAATCAGTGAAATGCCATTCACGGCTGATTAGAATGTTTGCAAATATATGCGTACACAGCCGAACACGGATCCCGGCAATATATTCTATGCCAACACAGATCGGGTTAATCGGGGTATAAAACAACTAAATGGACGGATGAGCGTGACAGTCAAAAGTGTTTAATGTTAAGGGATGCTTCTCTGTTTGTGCTTTGCTGTCCATGTGTACTGACACATGATGGATGAACGTATAAGTACTTATACCGTAGTGCCCTCTATTTGCTGTTTTAGTTTGCTGCTGTGTTGTTTTATTCGATGATAAATAGCTACTTCATATTGAACAGGGAGCAATTATCCCCTGTTACTTTGCATCCGCTTGTTTCCTGCCATTGCTCCGTGCACTGTATACTCAGTCATAGTTGAAGCTTGCTGAATGCAGCGCTCTTTTGTCCTGCTATGAGCTTACTTCAATTTATTGAGGGATAATTTTTTACTCAAGAGACCGCCCTATAATCTCTTCGCTTGCTCCTCGGCCTCGCAGCTGCTTCAATTGTCTCTATAAAAGACAGGTCCTTGCTGCATAGTAACACTGCTCTCATCGCGTCAGTGTATGCAGGTCGGCATTCGCTGGAGATCTCCAGCTCTCTACCAAACGCTGCATGTGAGGCTCTAGTGTTGGTTCTTGTATATGGCGTGACCAAGTCATTTTGGGAGGCCCAAACCCAACCGGATATTTATTAGCATTTATCAGATGTTATCGAATACCTTTCACTATTTACTCTCAGGCAGACGATAAAATGCCTAGAAATTCCCTATTGGCAAGGGTTGAGCAATAGGTAGACACGCAGTATTTGTTTAAATATCAGATTTTGGAAAGATAAAGTTGAGACGCTGCGCTTCATTACTAAACACGGTAAAGCTGTTATTAGAATACATACAATCTTTTTTCCTCAGTTATAACGGGAATTTACCACTAACTGTTTGACTTTTGCTTACAAGCTATAAAAAAATCATAAGCAAGCCTTCGGGGTCTAAAAGGGCAGCATCGGATATCGGATATTCGTCTTTAAATTTTCCATTGGAATTTAGTAGTTTGTGTGCAGGGGAAGCTGTTATTAAGGCAAAGGTATTTGTGAAGTTTTTCATTAAGGTTAGATTAGATAAAGTTTAACAAGAAATATTGGAGCAGTAGTGAGCAGGTTCTTAGCATTTATAGTAATTTGAGCATAATGAACCTGTTATTAAAGTTTGTCACATGCCTTCTTTTCCTTCTGTCTGACTGGTATTTGCAAGCCATACTCACATATTTTATGGCACTTACAAAATTGGTTATTGTAACCTCTGCTAACAATAATATCACTAGCCATCCTCACTTTAAGCTGAATTTTCCAACTTGATATAGGATTTCTATTGTACTAGCTCATAGAGGGCCGGAACGTGAGTCCCGGCTGATCTCTGGGAATGGGCCTGGTGGTCCGTCTACTGCCAGCTATCTAATCTAATCTAAATGCGGTCGTGAGCTTTCAGCAACCGCACGAGGAAGATTATGGCCGCACTTTCCCAGTTCACCACATGCTTTTTTAAAACAAAACGCTTCCCGTCGGACGTGTCGGTCTCTGCTTCGCCCACGCGCGTTGTGCGCTGTTTTATGCCAATTTCGAGGGTCTCTTCTGTGTCTGTAGAAGAGATGTTTGGCCTCGCCAACTCTCACTCTGTATGCCCTACCTCCTGCTTACTTCCTTAACCATTCTAAACAGTTATGCAGTAGATAAACATCAGCTTCATGGCTTCTAAGAATAAAATAAATTTGTTTACCGTACTGAAATAGGTTATTTCTTTGCTTCTTACCAAAATGTGTTCAATTCGTTAGCTCCCACGGTAACACTGAAATCCATAAACTCTACGGATTTTTTACAAACTAAGAGCGGTACAATTGCAGCACGTACAGTATGTTAGACCGCGTCGTTACGGCTGACAAGCTCTACCTCTGTTGTGGCCCTTCTACGTTTTTTACTGGTTGTCAGTCCTGTTTGCTTCGTCTAAAATAACAAACCTGTTCTCAATATTACCCAATGCATCGCAATAATGCCACTGACTATGTGTGTTCTTGAGAGTCCGGCTGTTGGATGCTTCTGAAGCGCGGCTGATACTACGAGTTTACACTCGTATGTCCTTACTGCGAGTTGTTTAAAGTTCAGAAGTAATTCTTTACTTCCTTTTATGTTTTTAGAGACAGGTCGCTTTTGGCGGCAAATGACGTATGCCACCAGACCCCTATCTGTTTCCGTGAGGAAGGTCTTAGACAAAATTGCGCGGGCGAACAGTTTCATATTTTATCTTCTTATTATTCCATTGCCTCAACTTGTCTGCCTACTTTGCACGCGTTCGTCGCTTACAGTGAATGGCTGCATAGCCTTTGGGTTAGGAAACTATCCGCTCCTATAAAATATTTTAAATATTTTGGTAGTTTTTTATTACTGCATTTCACTGTTTGAATCCCACTTTCATTTGAATATACATATCATTCGCATGAGTTTCTTTGGACCAATGATTGTTGTTTTCATTAATACACGAGCAACGTTTTCCTTGGTTAGTTCAAATATTAGAGCAACATTCCCTTACTTTTGTAGCCATAGTTCAAGATCTTTTTTCTGATTTCGCGTAACTGATGTTTGAAGAAACTTAGAGTTACGGTTTCCTGTGGTTGCAGGACGAAAACCAGAAAGTCACTGTATGTACTCTCATTTACAATCTCAGAAAGTTACGGACCCCTGCGATTGTATACCAAACCTTTAAGAATTACACTTTCCTGCAGTAGCAAATCAAAGTTCTTATAGTCACGTTTATCTTGTGCTTGTATCGCTAAAATCTGATGCGCTTTTGCCCGAGTCGATAGCCGAAACGTCGGGTCTGCCGTCATGGTAGCAGCCGCTGCCTCCGACGTGACCTCTGCCGCCCGTTATATCAGCAGCCTTCACTAATATGAAGTGTTGGCAGGCTGGGCGAGCCACCGATCGGGAACATCATCGTGCATTAGTGCCCCAATTTTCCTAGCTCGTTGATTATTTGTCGGTTGATGGGCGAATATCAGTCGTGTGTGTATATATAACTCACTCCTCTGGGCCAACAGAAGTTTATTTTAAGTTGATCTCGACACAGTGAACCTTGCCAAAGCTCTCGCCTCTGAGAGAGCAGCGATCGGGCGAGAGGAATGTGAGTTCTGCTCCTGCCTGTCGTACACCAGACACATCCACACTGGCTTATTGGTGTAATGAAGTACATGGGTTTGAAATATGAATGCTGTAGTATTGATGTATCCTCAAGATAAGTCATGGGTCATAGCGCTAGCTTTGTCTATTGTATTTTGTATCAAGGAATCGTGCTCCAAGAGAATGCAGTTCGTTATAGTTTACGTTACTCTTGATTTTGCTTTAGAACTTTGTTCTCCGTCCTATTGTTTCTTGATCTTTTCTTGCTTTACTGCGACGAATTATTATGCACTTCCTACCTGGTGTACTTTCCCTAGCTGGTGATCCTCTGTGGGCCGATCATCCATGATTGGGTATACTTGTTTCTCTTGCGCTACATATCCTATCCTTCTTCCCTTTTTTTTAATGTAATGTCGAGTTGGCCAGGAAAGTCTTAAGTTTTTGTATAATTGCATACAGTATAATCTATTCCATTGTATACAGCTGCGTGCTGGCTTGGTATAGCGAATAGGAAATGTACGTCGGCGCATACTGCACATGCTGATATGTAATTGCCTCGTGTGTTACCGGTATAAATATTGTTGTTTTTGCCTTTGTTCTGTGCAACGAGCGTGACTGTTTGCTGCAGTACTTTTTTTTTCAGTAAAAAAATTCCTTACCAGTACTACCCTGGGCTATTACGTGCATTCCATATCTGCATCCCAATTGCATCACGTGTGACATTATCGTATTAGACCATCGTTGACTGCAATTTGTCCAATCTAACGCGTCATGATTAATGTAACTATTCTAGTGGGCTTACCTTAGCAGCGTTTAGCCATGTTTGCTAGTACGTGCAACATGGCAGAGAAGTGTTGTGCGTCTAGTGGCAGACGTCTCTTTTGTCCATGTTATGACCTTCATATGATGGCAGTTGCCAGAATTGAGAACTGCATGCTGTTCTACTGGCAGAATTAGTACTCCTCACCTGCCCATAATACTGCACATTTTCGTTGGCCCCGAAAGTACTGTGTGTTACAATGTACGGTATCGTTTTCTTCACGAGAATAGGTTATACTTGATGCAGAGTGTGTACAGAAGAAACCTTTATTTATTACTGATGTTTGTGAATTTTATACACAACTAATTATAGTTTTTTCTTTGTTGGAAATCGCAGCTGATGATTGTGAGGTTATCTTCAGCACATACATCAATGGCAGGGTAAAATGTTGCTGCTTTCCGACAAGCAAGAATCGCTGTAGTTGAGTCTCGCGCCTTCTGATGCTATCAGAAGATGGCGGAAGCTTGCTATAGTTGGCTAAACAAGAGTTGCCAGGTTAGAAGCTAGAGCTTTAGAACTCTATGGCAGTTTACTAGGCGACTAACCAACGTGTTGGGACGTGAGATCCGCATTCTTGCTTTAGCTCTCAGGAATGTTTGTGTGCGCGTGGAACTCGTGCTGCTGTGAGAGGGCAACGCTCGCAACCGCTGCCTCTTATACGACGCCTTCTCTTGCCTGTCTCGGATTTTATTGCTGCGGTCTGAAGCTGTCGCGAGGGGCAGCGACCTCTTCTAGTGTCTTCTTCTTAAAACAATACCACAGTACGTTGACTTTTGGCAGTTAGTTACTGCGTGCAATTAGGCTGGGCTCCTTTACTTTCTATTATTTCAGTCGAGTGTAATGGAGAAAGAATTTATTTGCTACAGCAGTGCCAAGGGCCTGCGAAGCTTCTCTGACATTCGAGACTTACCTCCCTATGTTCAGCTACGCTGAGTAGATACCAGCTACTGTAGATCAGGGCGATTGCATGCAAATACGGACGAGAGGAAATCTCTCCTTGATTTGCACATACCACCATATACTTTTCTAGGAGATATGGCTCACTGTCATATTTCTTTTATAAATGTAACGTCACGAAATATTTGTAATAGGTTACCCTGGATGCTTGAAGGCTCTTAAGGACATCATGTCTCTGGTATTATACTTCTGACGCTTGCTGTTGCTTCATTTTGTCTTGTGGACACAGTTTTTGCCGCTTCATCTGTAGTACAAACTTGACAGAACAGTACATTGATGGCGCGGCTGCACAACCTTGCAACTTCAACACTTGACACGAAATGCTGCTGCATAATACAAGGTATTATAAGATTTTTGGCTGCTGGAATGGAAAAGTGAGAAATGACTTTTAATTTGCTCATGTTTTCCGTGAATTATTGGTATGACTGTTTCTTTTGCAACAGTCCTGTCCATACGTTACTGCTCACTATTATGCAGTGTGAAACAAAGCTGAAACATGAATATAACGATGATCTGCAGGTAGTTGGTACCGGTTTCAGTGCGTGGATCACTATTGTGGCAGCAGTGGTTAAACCGAGAGAATACTATTACTGCTTGTATCAATAAATCTAAGTAGAGTCCACACAGATGGTATTTAAACATTCATAGCAATTTCCGTAGACTTTTATCACAGGATGGCATCTTTGATACACCTAAATAATTCACAATTTTTTAGTTTTTTTGTACATGAGGGCTAATAATGTTAACGCCGGTTACAGGAATACTCTCCCTCTATCTCGCCTATTTCATGTACATATATTACCCATTCCTAAATAAACAGTGCAAATGAATGCTGATACATAATGTACGGTACGAAGTCTACGTCACATGAATGGTTCTCTGAAGCAGCTCTGATATCAAAGTACAATAGAGTAATTTCGTCTCAGACTTACAGGAGACTTTAATTCAGTACTCTACCCTTATACCGAGGGCCAATTTTCTGATGATCTTGGCATGAAAGTTTTGTTTCCAACGGCAATTCTGCTCTATTATGATGCCTTCTAGTGACGCTGTCGCCATGTCTCCATTGTGACAAAATTGTTGTTGTTAACCAATTGCACATGGATTTAATATCGCAACAATGCTCGCTTCAAACTGTACACTGGGCTGAGGTACTACACTGTGCTTGTATCTGTAGGATAACACAGGAAAATTCGGGATGATAGCTTACATAGCAATCATCTTCACTATTATTCAAAGCGCTAGTTTATTTTCACTTTTTTCTACTCTCAGGTACAAATACGTGAAGATCTACACCGGAAACGAGCCATTGTTTATGTGATATTACAATTTTCATGTAATTTAACTGTTTGAGATATTAATCGCTGTTTCATCCAAAATTTTAAGGAGGACCCTTCATTTCTGTTCCGAATTTCATATTAAATGCTAGTGATTTTTCAAAATAAAAAGTTGATTGAGGACACTCACCTACTGTTGCAACTAACATTACTGAAAGTAATCAATTCAAAAGTAACAACTTGTGATGTTAACATCATGAGGTCTAGCCTACTATATTAGCAGCATTTCAAACAACACTATTTGAACGAGAAATCTAGATTTACTAGGTGTTGATAAGGCTTAGCAGTCAATAATTGATTAATGAGACCCCGATACAGATGTAGCCATCACTAATGAAAAAGTAACGTGCAGAGTTGAAGAGACATTCCTGACTCAGAGAAAGAGACGAGAGAGCCAACAGTTCGCTGCTCGAGTGTGTGCTCACAGCGACGGGCTTAGATAAAACAAACGAAGGTCTTGCGAGCGAGAGACTGCGCTGGCCGGTGAGCTCAGCACAGCTTTTGTTCTTTGGGTCTTGCGGGCAGCTGAAGAGCAGCTGGCTATCAACAGTGTTTGGTTAAGCGGCGTGTCTTTGCCGCACCTCTCTTGTGTGCGGCCTGTAAGCGGCGTGTCTTTGCCGCACCTCTCTTGTCTGCGGCCTGTAAACGGCGTGTCTTTGCTGCACCTCTCTTGTCTGTGGCCTGTAAACGGCGTGTCTTTGCGGCACCTCTCTTGTCTGCGGCCTGTAAACGGCGTGTCTTTGCGGCACCTCTCTTGTGTGCGGCCTGTAAGCGGCGTGTCTTTGCGGCACCTCTCTTGTCTGCGGACTGTAAACGGCGTGTCTTTGCCGCACCTCTCTTGTCTGCGGCCTGTAAGCGGCGTGTCTTTGCCGCACCTCTCTTGTCTGCGGCCTGTAAACGACATGTCTTTACTACAGCGTGGTGTGCAGTCCTTACGCAGTGTGTCTTTACCACCCGTCTTTTTGTCCTCGATCAGTAGACGAAGTGTTTTTGCCGCAGTTCTCTTGTTCGTGGTTGGTAAACGATGCGTCTTTGCCGCACCTCGCCTGCTTGTGGTTAGTGAATAACATGTCATTGCCGGGGCTCATGCTTGCAAATTTACAGACTGTACGCGATGTGTCATTTCCGTACCATTCTTGTCTGCAGTTAGAAAATGACATGTCAGTGCCGCACCTGTGTTGTTCGTGATCGGTAACTGAAGTAGCTTTGCTGCTGCCCGACTCTGGTCCGCAGTTCGTAAAGACTCTGTCTTTGCCGCACTCTTCGTCTGAGGTCGGAAAGCTCTATCTTAGCCGCACTTTTTGTCTCCGACTTGTAGACTGCAGGTATTCTTTCCCTGCTAAAGCAGTACTGTCACCTATTATTTCGTACGTCTGTGCGTTTCTTGAAAACTCACTGTGCACTGCAATCAAGCAACAGTAAAATACGAGGAGGAGATATCTGCGCTTTGCTGACAGCAGTTTCACAATTACTCCGAGTTTCCGTTTCTTACATGAAACAGTACATCTCATTAAGCTGTGTCATTTACTATGCGCTGCTACTTTTTTTATTGGAATGTCATTGTCTGCTCCAAGGTACAGTTTTTGTTATCAGCTGCGGCTTTGAAATATCTATGTAATTGGTTAGTTTCTTCTGCATGATGTTGCTGCGCACAAAAGAAACGAGGACGGCACATTTCCCGCTTGCAACAACATATAATTCCTTTATATAATTTTCACAATGTTTTCATTTCGCTGTCGCTATTTGTTAATAAAACCATTAGGATGCTGGGCGTGTTACATTTGTACGTTAGTTTTGATAGCGTAGTAATTTCTTTTGAACTTGCTCTAATTTGTATGAGGTCATTGCACTTGTCAAACAGCCTTTTAAAGTTTACCTTGAAACTTTAGAACAAAGTTTGATAACCAGGGCTGTTCGCACTGCGGGGATTGCAAAAAAGTTTCATAGTAATGGTATGATTGTTTTACTTATTCTCGGTTTATTGATACTTTTTCACTTCTGTCACTGTTCTGTGACCTCCTCTTTGTTATATAGGCGTTCCTGTTTAAACGAGCGAGAATGCAAACAAATGCAGGGCTGTGGCTACAAAGCTGGCCAATAAGTAAATAATTTGATATATTTTCACTACTATGTTTTGGTGCAATATGCATCTGACACTAATGTGCAGTGCTGTCTAATTGCTCCTTTACCATTGCTTTGCAGCTTGCTAGTATAAGGAGTGATACGGGCGTCTGATATCCTCCCATCATGGGGTCCTCGGGGGAATACTTTGCCCCGAGCTTCACCCAGAAGCCCAAGCTGAGCCAGGAAGACGATGGCAACAAGCTCATTTTCGACTGCATCCTCTTAGCGAACCCAAAGCCCGACATCGACTGGTACCGAGGTGAAACTCACATCAAAGAAAGCAAGCGCGTTGTCATCAACGTCACGTCTGGTGGCAAGGACATCTACGATGTGCAGCTCATCCTAGACGATGTAGAGGAAGAGGATGCCGGTCTATATAAGGTTAAGGCCAAGAACAAGTACGGTGAAGTCTCCGCCTCCATCAATCTTAACTTCAGTCGTGAGTAAACAATTACTCTTTGTTTTGACTTGTTATCTATCTACTTTGTTTTTGGGAGCTCTGGTTTTCGTTGTTCAATTATTGTCAAGTTCATTCTCTTGTCTGATATAATTGACTATGGAATCTCATTTCAGAATCATTTATTTCTTAGAAACTAGAGTTAGACTTTAGCTTATATCGATTCAGTAGCCAGAATATAGGCTTAGCAAAGTTAGAAATGGTTGACAACTGCTGTTCGATTACTTGTGAGAATCCACTTAAAGACGCAGCGAAATCTCAACTGGAATAGTGGGCAGCTTATGCCTAAGTATTTGCGTATTTATTTATTTGCTTTTGCTATTAATTATGATGCAGTTGGCTACACACTGTCGTGCAGAACAGCTCAATAGGTTAGAATGCAACAGATCAGGACGTTTGTGGAGCTCAATCTACACTGATAGTTGTTCTACAATTACACTTTACTGCCTTTCCGATGTTCCTCGTCTAGAGATTGCAGATATTGAGCTATAGTAGGCATAGCCCTAATGTCTATCTTAGTATTGTGTTACAGATATTGGTACGATTTACTATGTGGTCTTTGTTTTGCAATTGCTATACCTTCCGAAGTGAGAAATTTACCTCTATTCTATGTGTTTGTGGACTACCCCAGAGCCCTGCGTCATTTATGCTAGGTTAAGTGCGGTATTTTAGTATGATTTATGCACTGTTTATTTAATGCGAAATGATAATATTAGGTCTGACATAAGGAAGTGATCCCTGAAGAATGGCTTGCCTTTTTGCATCATATTCTACATATAAATATTAGCGATAGCCTGTTCCTTAAGTAGCGTAGTGGTGCCAGCCTATCGACACACTCGTGCCCATGGAGTTTGTACGAAGGGGACTCGTTGCCTTGGGTCCGTGAAAAGACTCAACTTTTATTCGTAGGTTTATTTTCCACAATCAATTAATTATTGTTCAACCCACCGCTGCCGCTTGTTATCGCAATTTGCATCATGATCTCAAACCAGCCTGATATTATACGTTTTTGGGGGCGATCATACTGCTAGCTGCATTTTTGATAACCTTTTACGACAGTGTTGTTAAGTAGTTTCCGTGATATTGTAGCAACTCAAAATTCTTCAGTTTTAACAATCTGAAATTAGCGTAAACATGTGACTGATCTTAGTCATGTCACTCATTTAGCATCGTCTTGTTGCAGCTTTTCTTGTGTAATAGAAAGGAGCCGCTGAAATCGTTTCGTTACCGACAGGGTAATTGCACTTTTTTTTCATACCCAGACCAACTCCATGGCACGAGTGTTTTTGTCCTTACCTATTCCCACCTCTAAATGCCTACAGGAATGGTTGATATAAACACAATATGTATGTGTATAGTGCCTCTAAATACCAAAATGTGCATATGATGTATAAATTTCCCCATGTATGCGTCCCATCCCGTTAAAGTAAGTCTGTACCCAAGATAAACTTTCAGACGACTGTACAGTACTGTAGATTGTAGACAAGGTCCCTTTTCCTGTTACAATGACGTTTGTAATCACTGTTATAATCAGTGAAATTTGTCGACAGTTAGCCTGAATCAAGTAAACCTAAGGTCTCATAATTGCCATGTTTTTATGAGGATTCCTAATGATTATTTTTGTGGAACAGTGGACATCAGCAACACGGCTAATATCATCATCTTAATGTCGAAACTAAGGACGCATCCCTTTATAATTTGTAATTTTACTGTATCTCCCCATTCGATGTTTTGAGTTATTGGACGGCACGCATGCCAACGCTGTCTCCATCGCACGACTGAGCGACACGGTTCGTACAAGACTATTGCGTACGGTATAGCGACCATTACTACTCAAGTTCCACTCCTTTTGCACCTATTCCTTAAAAGCACACTTGTCACCTCAAATAAATGGTTTGCCATGCTGTTGAGTTACGAAGGGATATGGAATATCTGACACACTTGTACCTGAACCTTCTAATGCTCGTTCTTCCCATGTTTCTCCGGCAGCTCTTGATGATCCTCCAGAGAAGTAAGTTCAGTGCGAGGTCAACATTTTGTTACTTGTGATACTGTCAGCAACTTACACTATTGCTAAGCTATCCCGCCCATTGTTGAGCACACGCACAATGTTAAATGTTTGTTGCACGACATGTTTGGGATGTGTTGTGTGTTGTTCAGCTGTAGCCTACAGCTCTAACAGCTAACGCTTGGCTTATGTTGATGACATCACCAGTAACTTGCAACACACACGACAGCTTTCTCTCGTCACAGAGTGACGGTATGCCACCAATTAAATACTATTACCGTCATTTGTAAACTGAATGAGATTTTTTTATTACTTCACACTGACATCGACCAATAAACTAATACTCTGACGTGTTACAGGCTTGCAGAAATCATACTAATAGCTATTTAGAAAAATATGTTACAATGTCATGCTTGTGACTCAGATGAGGACGACAGAAGACTGTCGTGGGGAATGGTTTGATGATTCGTTAAACGGTTGCACTTGTTGCTCACTAACGATGCTATCTGTTGCTTGAAACTTGATTTCGCTGCAGTATATGACGAAACGAGTCCCACTGATACAGATTTTATGTACATTTACAATATATCGCTTCGGTGATTGTAACAGCAGTACTGGCAAAAACATTATCGGAAATTGATACCGATAAAGTTTTGCCGGTTTGTGAACGGAAAAGATTTAACCCTTCTATATTTCAAAATAGAATTCAATATTCGTTACAATTCAACTATTTGAAACATTATCAAATGGTCTCGTGGATGTTACTACACGCATAACTGCGAGTCCCAGTAGACGTACAGGCTTACAGGCTAGCTATCCAAGTCATGCTTGGGACTGTTTTCTTTACTCGCACTTTTTCATCCTGTGCCCACCACAGCACACCTGACACCAGGACTCGCAGAAGACAGCCCACCGTAGCGAGATAAGTGCCAACACAAGTACTGTTGCCTTTTCCTAACTGACCTACAGTTTTGATGGTCAATAGATATAGTTAGCCCCGTAGATGCCACCAAAGTTGCTGACATTGACTCACTGTTGGGCGTAAATCTCTGCCTTCTGCACTTGCTATTGGAATATCATTCATATTCACCAATGTGCTGCGTAACACCATTTTACAGTGAAGAACTTTGGTGCATAATCTCTTTACACTAAATAGCATAGTCTCAATGGGAAAATTTCATACAGCTAGTTCTAGACTATCAATGCATTTTAGTGAATGTCAGAATATACTGCAGAGAACCCTTCAATATGCTGTGTTAAGTAGAATTACTATATCTGAAAAATCCACTGATATTTAAGACAGGATATGAGTAACATCAATTACGTTTTATTCTAAATCTTCGTGCATAAGTATTAATTCGTTGTTCAAGTGTATGTAGGAGTCTGCTATGGTATGTCGGCCTGTCACACAATACACTGAGGCCTTACTGATAGCCTAAAATTTAGCCGGTAAATTATGCACTTAGGTATGCAGCAAAGTTCTTCAAAGAAACTATCCTCCTTGCACAGTAAAAATACTGATATTTCAGAGCCTAATACTGACACACATCGTTACTGTACAGCCAATGATCAACATTTACCAAATACGCATGTACGCTGTCTGTAAACGGAACGAATAAATATCTGCAAACGAATTGTATTAAAAACCGTACACCTCTGTCTGACACGCTGGGAGGGGGCAGTGTTGCCAATTTGCAACTCGTGTGAACTACATTTCATATAAGAGGTTATTACTGCCATTCATATGACGTTAACAACACTCTCGTCAATACCCGATGAAATTGTTTATAACGGACGAAGAAACTACACAATTCAAAACTGATATATGTATGTACTTTACGAACACTTCCTATTCAATTTAAATTCCAAAAAGCCATTGGTTGCAACTAAAGTTTTTTGCTAACCGTAAGCATCCAAAAATGCCCATTGATTTGCTAGTAAATGTCTTCGTCTCGTAGCTAGACGCACTAATGTCATAAATTCCCTTTGTTTACATTTCAAAAACGTTAACCGAGTAACAGAACTATAAACATTATTTATTTTCCAGGGGTTTTGGCCAAATTTGGTTGCTCTTCAACTTGAATCGCCTTATCGTCGTGCGAGTAACCGAACGTCTTCTCTTATTTCTCTCTTCATTTCGCAGTTTGTTACTTCCTCTACAGCTTGGTTGTTACTTTACATCTCCCACGTGCGTTGCTTCGTTTAGTTAAGCTCACGCACTGTCCTTGCCGTATTTTCCAGATTGCTTTTTATGTTTCATTACATGCATTGTTTCTTTGTTTCTTCCCGCAGCGACGGAGCCCTCTGCAAGTCAACGGTAAGTCTCCTATTGTCGCAACTGAGTATGGATCCATTTTTCTGTTTGCAGACTGATCGGGGCTGTCATCGTGCTGCGCGTTTGTTAGCATAAGTCCGTTTTACACGAGGCAGCAGTAATGCGCATCAGTGTGCAACACTGATTTTATAATTGGATTGTGCATGCGTCCGCTAAGACCGCTTTTATTATCTCAAGTAACAACTCAATGCGCGTCGGTCACAGCATCTCTACTTCATTTCTTGCCATTCACATGTTAGCGTTCATTCGATTTTCACCGGGCATCAGTTACTGTAACCCTACAAAAATTCTTATGCTGTGCATTATTAGCATATATAAGACCGCTTTACCTGATACAGCAGTACTACAGGTATATCAGTTATGGTCACTCACTTTTCATTTCCTGTGACATGTTCGGTATCACCCGACCGCTGTATGCTGTGTAACAGTAATGCGCATCAGTTATTGCACGTGTCGCACTCGTGCATAGAAAATAATTTTTCCCTTTAATTCCTATCCAGTAATAGCTCAGCAGCACGAGACGCTGCTGCGTGTAGGATGGTGATAAGCTGGAAAATTCAGGGATAATAAAAGAAAGAACAACAAAAAAAAAAGATACATTATCAAGAGAGGTGGACCGCATAACTAACTGCCTCGTGTAAACTTGGCTGTAGTGGCGCGACCCAGTGTGCTGTCACAAACATTTTTACCCGCTTTGCATTTGTGTGAGTCTTTTTGTAAATGTGAGCGACTTTTTTGAAATTTTGTGTTAGCGGGGTAGTGTGTTTGTTTGCTTCGTGTACATTTGTAGAGTTTGGAACCGTGAGTATTACATATAGTATGACTTATACTCTTCTAAAGTTTTCATAGCTCTTGAACTTAACGACTAACACGACGTAGCTCACTGGCTATGTGTTGACCTGTTGCAGAGTGGTATGAACACCAATGGTTGAGTTTGCTATGACTGCAAGAAATCGCGAGAATAAAGGTGCCATTTGATAGGTGGCCTAGGTAGCCTTTTTTGCCGAACCTAAGCCTGTTAAATAATAGATGATTATCTCAAATCATTGCACGTATGAAGCCTACCTACTTTAGGTTTATAATTTCTTTGTGTCTTGAAATACTGCCTAGCGTCGAAAAAAATATGCAAATTTGACTTTTGTCGTAGAGGGTTTAATTAATTACTGTACTTTTTGCTGGCGCTTAAATAGTATATGATCGAAATTAGTTTGAAAACGTAGTAAATATTTCAACCCAGCCCAGCTAGTGTACGGTGGAAGTATTTCGCGTAATTAGTTCATTCGGCTCGCTTCCTACGCTTAATTTAGATATGAGATTAAGTGCTAAATTTAGCGAGATTATTTCTACAAAATAACTGCCAGTGGCTCCTTACATAATAGTATGATATAAACTTCACAGATTATTCTTCTAATACCACGTGACTACAAGTTCGTCGGAACTAGATGTATTTTACGATGAAGCTCTATTTTTTGAAGAAAACTCCTTCACGACGCAAGCGTGTGGCAAAGTCATCAGATCGGAATTTCCTTCGCAGTGTCTTTGAGACATCAGATGCTTAAATTATAAATTATTAAATTCCAATTGCACGATCGTTTGCTGCTACACGTTTAAAATCATTGACTAGGGAGAGTATTAATTATCTCGTGCGTCGTTACGTTTGCAACGAATTTCAAGAATCCAGTTTGTGTGTGGCAAAGTGAAGTTTTTAATCAAGGACGAGTTCGAGTGGCCAATATAATGACGATATCGGTTCTTAACTCGTCCGAAACTTTGGACATGAGCGTTGTCTTTGCCACTTGGTATCGTGCTGTCAATGTTAAAAGCAATCCGATTAGGTTGAACTGGCTAAAAACTCCATTTTCTGCAGCAGGATTGGGTTTCTGGAAGTCTGAGGAATAACCGATTTAAGAGTCACTGCCTGAGACTCGATTCACCGAGTCGAAGCCAAAGCACTTGTCTGAATGTTCGGGCAAGTTAAGCCTCGAAGGATTAATTTCTCCAATCTTTCGAACGCTCTCCCCCCCCCCCCCCCCCCCCNCCCCCCCCCCGTTTCTGGTATGCACAATAAAGAGTGAAGAGATGAGTGTGTGGCGTGAATGCAGTTTTGGGATAGAAGCAGGCGGATGCTGACGTTACAGCGGCAGCCACTTCACCGTAGCCAAGGCCAGCCGGCCTTTTATTAGTCTTGCCTATGAGTAATGGAACTGTCAGGAACAGGACAAACAGCTGACGTGGTTACGCTGGCACTCATCTTCCTTCGCTAGCTAAAATTGTCTACCGTCACTGCTCTGAATTGACTGAGTACAAATATCTCTCTAATGGACCCAACTCAAGTGCATTTGTTCAGTTGACAGTTCGACATGAGGCTGTGCGCGTTCCTGACATATTGCCCCTATACGTCCTATTCTTTGTCTTTGGCAATACATGACGCTTTAAGAGCTGCGTGTTGCAACCGTGTATGAGTTGGTGAAGGTCGATAGTTCATAGCGAGAAAGCTTCAGTTGTACTAATGCAGAAAAGTGAGTCATTAGAATTCAATCATCGTATTGGCTGTCACCGAGCACGATGTTCAGCTCACCTAAGCGCACCCAAGCAGCTTACAAATGGAGCTCCGATTGAAACATTTTCCAATATAATTGACTCACAACATGTGTCCATCGGAGAAGCAGACATATAGTGACAGCTGCCTCGCAATCTCCGAACAGTGCAGAAGAGCTGGCACGATCGAGGAGGCCTTTTGAGAGCTGCGAGGGCTCATGACTTATGTAGACTTCAAGTAAGGATATTACTAGAAAGTTTTTCTGTTGCTACCGTGTTCTTTGTGCTTGTAATTCCATCAAGCCTCGTTAGTTGAATATTGAGTGACGGATTGTCGGTAGGTTTTATTGTTAAATTTTTTGTACTTTAATGCGCAGCGCGTTTGTTATGCTATGCTCTACTATAGAAATTGATTAGTCTTTCTGCTATCCAGATCGAACTGGCTGAAAATTTAACTTATTTTAGGCCATATGTGTTCGGCAGCTTGGATTACGTATGCTCGAGTAACAATATTGCACATAATAGTTGCGAACTTATTCTGGATAGTTGTACCATCTGAAGTTATTAAAGTCTTTAAACCATCTTCAAATGAATGCCATAAGATCCTCTTTAGTAACCTTTGAACATTTTTTGTTTTTATTTTACTTTCAACTACTCGCGCAACAGTAGCACCGTCAATACATCCAGTTGCTGTGCAGGCTTGACTGTGAATTTTGAAACTGATAGCTTGAAACGAACGCATGGGCTTATCTCTTAGAGAGGACGACTAGCAACGGCCTCAAAGTTAACCTGCCAGTCTAGAGCTCTAGTTGACTTATACCGACCCGCGCTGCAGCAGCTGTCACGCATCCAACCTGGTCATTATTTTCCCTTGGCTGACCTTCAACGACGGGCCGCGCTCTGCACTTCTTACGACCTTGCTCGCTATTTGTTTACTTTCTTTTACCGATACTAAACCAAGATTGCTCTTCTGTTTGGCGTATATGTTCCTGAAGATGAAGGCAATGCGCATTTTACCAGATCTAGAGAGAATAGAAAGAGTGCTGATGTTACTGCGATCGGAGGGAAACAATCAATGCAGAGTCAACCAATTCTGAAGAAAACGAATACATGCATTGTGCATGTTATTGGTACCGGAGAGAAATCCATGTAAGCGTCTCACACATAACGACTCATCGTCAAGTAATTACCACGCATCATTAAATCTTCAGCTTTAGAATATTATATCTTCATCTTTCTTACATACAGTACCATGATTTCTAAAATTTTCCTAAGCGAATTGCGCCTTTCTATTATAATTTGCTATGTGAACATTTCTGACAAGATCTCCCAGCTCGCCGTAAATATTTACTCCACCGTGGAATGTACCTCTTTTTTCACAAAAAAAATACTCGTTCGTGAGCCATAAACGTTTACGTGAAGTGACAAGTATTTGGAAATGTTGTCCCTACCGATCGTTGATGTTCCTGTATTTTTAGCTTGCAGCATCGTACCTGCCACATTCTGAGCCCCAGAGGAACGTCACTTGTGCGTGTGTCGGGCCGGACTGTAATGCGGCTAATGCTTACCTTTTCTGTTCCTGACAACGGCAATATCCTTGTGACGATTTTCGAGTACTTGTGTTAGTGAAATGTGTCGTAAAACGTATCTAAACATGACACTTAGACCAGCTATGCACTCTGACGAACAGAAAATAGACTACTTCAGTGACCTGTATTCCTATGTGACACAGAAGCATATGTGGAGACTAGTCAGTAAGACAAACTGTGAATTACTGATCTTGTCGGGATAGTGTAACATTTGTGAATTTCTTAACAGCAGAAACAGGTGATTGCTCGCTCTATTGTAGCTTAACTGGCAACTGGGTCATCAAAATATTAATCAACTTAACCACACAAATTTAGTTCCAAGCATTGAAAGTGACTACAAGTGCTACTAGAGAACTGTGAGAGCGCATACCTCCGCCAAGCGAGGCACCGGTTACGAAAAATTCAAATTGGTGCTGAGACCATGATTTTCTTTGTAGCGACTCCAAAATTTAATTATTGTACCCTCTGACAGTATTAACACTTTCTGCAATTTTCTTGAAGATCCGCTTATAACTTTTTGAGTTATGCTGCAAGAAAACATTACGACAAATATAAGTCAAACATTCAAACGAACCGACCGATCTGCATAAAAATTTAATCATTTATGTCTTTTAACATTACTAACAACTCCTGTAAATTTCGTAAAGATTTATTCAGGACTTTTTGAGTTCTTGTGCTATCAAGCACAAAATCAAACACAGCAATAAACGCACGAACGAACAAACAAACAAACAAACAAACATATCATCACAAAAATTGGGTCATTTACTCTTTGTAATAAACCTAACAGCTCATGTAACTTTCAAGAAAATCCGTCCATAACTTTTTGAATAATGGCATTGACAAAAATTATGCAAACAAACAAACAAACGGATGGGCGGATTTCCACCAAAAGTTAATCATCTGTATCTCCTATCATACTTAACAATTTCTGTAAGTTTCAAGCAAGTTATCTTGGTGACAGACAGAGAGACAAACCGGACGAAAAGAGAACCTCCTTGGCGGAGGTAACTAGGGTACAATTAACGTACCACTGTATTAACAGGTCCATTACAACTCTCACCCCGGATAGGCAGCTATTCAGCACTCATAATCCGACGCCGTCATTACGTGAAGCGTTACTCTCACTAATATTACGCCTCAATAGTAAACTTTTGACGTACATTTTGTTATAACTTGGCTTGTAGGACGAGTTGAAAAAATTAAAACTCGCAAAATTGGCTGCCAGTGAGCATATTCGCTACCACTTCAAGCGAGTTGGGATTTCAAAAACAACACGTTTCAACAACACCTTCATCTGCGTGACATGTACTGTATAGGTAGTGACCATAACTAGGAAGTCTAGTACACACACGCACACACATGGGCGTCTACCGAAGAGCAGGGTCGGAACGCTATCGAGTTTCGGCTCCTCACGAGCTTGCCAATATTCGAGGTCTGCCAAGTCTCCCACACTGGCGGCTTTGCTCTGTCGCTCTCTTGTATTTTCTCAAACTTCAAAGTAAACTTAGGAGAGTGTGTGGGTGTGTGCGTGCATCTGCCTCGTAGTTTAGCAGGTAAATGACTGAACTTGAATATAGATAGCAACAACGCTTAATTTCAGTGCCTTAAGCTCTGTTTTTCTTTTCTGGCTCACGCTCGGTTGAATCGTTACTATAGTTTTTATATTTCGTAGAACGTATAAATTTCCGTTTTGGATATTAGCTCTCGAGACTATGGTGCAATGAGGATTTTCTTAATAAGTTTTTAGATTCACAGCACGTAGAAACTTACCTTGTCACGCTGCTAAACAGTATTTCTCGTTTTCTATTCTGAGACTATTATTATTCTTTATACTGTACGTATAGTGCAACTGATATTTATCGCATGCGCGAGGCTCATGTTTTCCGGAGCGTGCGTTAAAGACAACAGACTAGTAAGGGGTATTATTTAATATTCACTATTCTTAAGCCGTGCGACATTTAGTTACGAGCGATTAGAGTAGGTAGGCAACAAATTGGAGTTGGGTGCAGAAGTGGCGCGAGTTCCAAAGGGTAACAACAAGGTCCAAAATTGAAGCTTTTACAACGGTTTGCTTCATAGCTTCTCTGTTCTCTAACTCTCTTACTAACCATGTCCAGACAAATCGAAGGTGTGGCGCCTTCGTTCTACCAGAAGCCTGTGATCAAACAAGAGGGTGGAGGCTCCGTTATTTTATTCGAGGCCAAGATCAGAGCATCTCCTAAGCCAGATGTTACCTGGTTCCGCGATGGCACGCCTGTAAAGCAAAGCAAACGAAGTCAGGTAAGTTATTTTCTTTTCACTTGAACGCTAAGTTTTTGTTATTAACATCGAGATCAGAAACGCAGGCGCTTTGCAGTCATAAAAATCAGCTTGTTCATTCGTACCATTTCCAGTAGCTCTAATGTAAGGTTTTCCGGCCTACAGTGGTGGCGCATGAATTATTGCGAAAGACATTGAATGAATCGGTTGTACGTCACGATCTCCCGCATCTCCCAAGTAAGGATATTGGGCTTGGACGGTGCCCAGCTAATGCCAGGACTTTGCTGGAGCTTAGGCCCTTTATTCACCGGATGCCCTTCCTGCCGTGAACCAATGACGCTTGCGAGACTCGAACGCTCAACCTGCTGATGCAGCAGCGAGCGTTATGCAGTTATGGATTTAAAGCCATCATAATATAATAGAATTAAGGACAGAATTCATCTACTGGCCTGGAAAACTGTATGACTGTCATATCCTTTCCTTACTTCTTTCAACACAAGCGTTGCATTATACACAGAGAATGTCTTACTGGCTTGGTTCTTAACCTTGGGGTTCAGTTTGGGTTTCTTGGGCTTACATTGAGCCCAGGAAAATATGTTGTATTTTCTTATATTTGCAACAGCTAGATGGGCTGTCACCAGTTTGCGATGGTGAGTGGCAACACTGGTAACTCGTGCGGGGGTGCGCCATACAGTGCCACACCCTGCAGCCGCATCCGTCAGTTACACGATGTAAAGGTCGGATAATATTGTGCAGTCACTGAAGAAAACGATCATAAAGTTAAGAAACACTGCTCAAATTACTGGAATTGAAATGTTTAAGTGGATTCATCTTAGTTTTGAAAGCTAAAGAAATGAGTTGCGCGTCCATATTTAGGTACAGTAAAGGTCCCGGAAATGGAGATTATCCCTCCGTATCCAGTAGCGATTTGTGACATTGCTATTCCTCCTTTAAAAAATGTTCACTAGACTATTCTTATGGACTTGCTCAGCTCATTACCGGGTGCTGATACACATTTTCGTAGCAATAGCGTTATTGAAGTATTGTAATACTATATGGTCACTGTACGGCGAAGGGTTCAGGACTGCACTTCCAGCGCAGGAGTTTACGAGGCTTGCTTGAGTTAGATCCCCGTAGGAGAAGGTCTCAAGGCTGGCTCTCATTTAATGTGTTATCTCGCTTGTAGCTCACCATCGAGAAGGAAGAAGGCTTGTTCGTCATAGCTCTGAAGCTGACGGATGTTACTGTAGAGGATGCTGGCAAATACAAGGTCACGGCCAAGAACGAGCTGGGAGAGAGCAATGCCACCATCAGCCTTAACTTCGACAGTGAGTTGCAACTGCCAGGCTAACTTTCTGCTCCTGGAGCCATTATTCTTCCCTTGTTACATTTGTATCAACAAAAATTGCACTAGGTAGGTTCAGTAACTAATAGCGATCTCTCCGGTATCTTATATTGTGCGTTAGGAACAATTCTATCCTAGTTACCATTGTATCATTTCTAGGAAATGAAGCGTTAGAGTAATGGGGTTAACAAAAGATGATGTAGCCGTTCGTCCATCATCTTGTACTGTACTCATATAACTATTAGTCCAGTGTTACACGTGCTTCATTAGTTATTAAGCCTCCTTTAGGTATCTTAGCTTGAACTCATCAAGAACATAAATCTTTTCTCTCTCCATTTCCATTAGTAAGTAGGTTAAGTGGTCATTAGCGTCTTTTAGCTTTAGAACACCATAGTCTGTCGATATAGAACTATATACAGTGAACATATTCTCATAAGTCTGTTAGTTGTGAGCCTGTGGCTTGACATGGGAGTACGGCACATTCCTCTGTGTATACAGTATATATTATTCAATATTTTGCAACAACTTGGTGTCAGAACTGTTATTCCAATCAGAGGTCTTGGTGTTATGTCGCGAGTTTTAACTCGTAAATTCTCTCTAATCGCCTGTTTTCTGACCGCAAGATCTTATTCTGCGCAAGTAAGCGGATAATTATATTATAGAGGCACAAGTATGTGTCACATAAATTCAATTTCCTGTTATTTGTTAATTATAAAATGGCATTAATTGATATTTTGTGAGGACTTTCTAACTGGCTAAGCTTGCAATGATATGGAGCGGTAAATCCGCGCCTGTACCACCCATACTGTTCTATGTTACAGAATTATGTATTATAACGAAGTGTTAGACTCTCTGTTTGTATCTCATGGTAGCATTTGTTAGATATAATCAGACGAAGACATTGCATGGTTAATGATGATGAACTCTGTCATAGTAAGGCGTGTCCTGATACAGCCCGACGGAGCTCACGGTAACGTGTCATCGTTATGGCTAGGATTGGCAAGTGTTTATGGTGACCATAAATCTCCCCATCTGCGTCTAAATAAACGCTAACTTTTACGTTACTTGGTCCGACTTTAGTTGCTTATTTAGAATTCTTCTGTCCGGCATGACATATTTGTTCTAAAAATCTACGTCTACTTACATTTTGCTACCGATGTCATTGTATATTTTGACGCTTCATCTACTTGCAGCAGAAACGTTCTAACTCTAAACTGATGTGCATCTGTATGTACGTATTTATTATGATAAAGCAATTATTTCTCGCGCTTTTATTTGGTAAAGAGTTATTTTCACACTTTTTATATATTTTTTAGTTAGTTATTCTCTAAAGCTATTATTTCTTGTCGCTGCAGCTGCAAGTATCGTAGTTTCTGTTTAGTCTGTCTTCCGTCATAAACTTTTTGGTTCGTCGCAAAAACTTCGGTGTACAGGATAAAAATTAATATATAAATGTGTGTGATTCGTATCTTATATAAGTGCCATGACCGGGACTCCTGCCCTAGTTATCTCAGAAAATGTATACAAATTCTTTCACCACGGACGCTATTTTCAGACACCGCCCTCAATTGTTTATTCTCAATATTACGCATCGTTAGCTTCTTTGAAAATTCTACCTTCAACAAAGTCCAGTGCCTTCATTAAGTGACGATCTGCTGAATTTATTGTAACGCATCATCATTCAATTAATTTTTAACCAGCTTTCGAGCACACTTTGCTGCGGTCTTGAAAGACAGGACGAAGAATCTTAAATTGGCCAGAATTAGCCTGCCTATTTTGATTAACTGGGGCAGGATCCTGCCATTAATAAAACACTACCTGGCTCCAGTGGCCAGCGTCTTACGAGTGTTCTATATGTACTTCTTAAGGATAAGTATTACGCTAGAATTATCTTTGTGCTAGACCTTAAGAATCGGCTTTCCTAAATCTCGCACTCACTATTAATACTTCGTATTAAAAACGCAGGTAGGTTGTTCATTTATGTTCTCATTTCATAGCCGCCCGTATGCATGCCTTGCGCAGCTGCTTGGGCTCCTAGCTTTTTCTGTGTAAGTCCTTGTGTTTCACTTCTGTGCTACAGGTATTCCACCCTGTATTGCATATTGCTGCAGTCTTATAATGCTAATTGATGCGGTTATAACTGCATGCTGAGAAGAATCTTCTTCCATGTAACGCGAATTACCGTATCAACTACTGTACTTGGCTGACGAGTATGATGCAGGTATTAATATTTACACAATGTGATGCATCGTCTGTGTATCCTCAGGCGGTAAAATGTTAAGGCTGCCCTTCCAAGTTAGCAGGTTCAACTGGACCGAATTTTCTAATCGAATATTACGTCTGAGTCGCCAAGAAGGAGCTTTAGTCTGAACTGCAGCGCACGCTCTCATAAGAAATTATCTAATCCGTCCTTGTATAATGCTCAAGGTCACCTCAGAACACCCATATAAGCAGCATCTTTTATTAAAATCTTTCAACGTTATCTTGTTTAAATCGATGTCATAATTTGAAAATGTTTCAGAGCCCAACCGCATTGTTTCATTATGCCATTATATTACGATTGCTATGTTTGTTTTGTTACAAAGCTTTCATCGTATATACGACTAAAGCACGCAATGAACGTTTATAGCAGAGATTAATAGACACAGCTCCTTGGTGTGTTGTAGCTCAATCATGTGAACAATTTACTGAGCTAGATGTTTCAGCATCAAAGAGTGAATGATCCGAATGCAGCTGGCCCTTTACTTTATCCACTGTCGACCGTTACTATACACCAACCCGGAGCCTATGCAGTAGTCATCGTAGTCTCACCTCATGGTACTCGTGCTGACAGTGGTGCTGTCCTGGGCTACCACAATGCTTGCCAGCTTATTACTGTCGGTGTCAGCTTCTTTCTGCCAGTAACTAAAGTTTCTCTTCTCATTCTGACTGTGCAGAATTAGAAATTTGTCGGCTGTCAAAGGCGCTTCTCGATTACCGGTAACCTCTTTTTCATATTTTGTTTAGATTTAAATAAATTAAAAAAAAAACGTTTACTAATACATTTATTTTCTGCCCTTCCCCTCCTTCCTTCCATGTTCCTCCTATCCATCTATTTTCACGCTTCATATCGATATCCTCCCTGTTTACAACCTACAATGTCTTTTCTTTCATGTTCTCGTTTCCACGTGTGCTATATAACACGTCTGCACACTGATTTCTGTAACGCATCATTGACATTTTTGTTCTTTTCGTACGCCCCGTAATTTCTTTACACTAAACCCTATTACTGTGCTCTATATATTTCAATTGTGTTGTAATTCTTACCGCATTTTACTTAACTTAAAATGTCTCCCACCAAACAAAAACTCCCCAAACTATATTAAACATCCGCTATATAAACTGTATGGATTATATCTTCTCTCCTTTCTACACACCTCAATAAAATTTATTTCTTTATCATCGTTTAAATATAAACGTCTTTAACAAATATGAAACTCTTCGTCTCTTAAAAATTAATCACTTCGAATAACGAATCATAAATATTGTGCGTTGGTGTGGTGTAAAAACAAATATTTTGGCGTAAACTTCCTTCCCCATAATGCTTTTATTTATTCCTGTTTGTGATATTTCTTGCTTCTCTACCGCTCCAACATAACGCTCTAATGCTTTAAATGGTAATGTTATGCTTGTGTGTTTGATTGTACTTCTCCGTCATCTATTCATGCCACACCTTTGTACCTTTTTATATCATTTCTTGTTATTTGCTTTACTTTTCTCTACTATTTTATTAATTTTGCCCCTTCGCCATTCATCATTGTTGTATTTTATCGTCATGAACATTATCTAATCAACCTTTTATTTGCTAACCACTGTGCATACTTTAATCCACCCAACATTAACCGTCCACACTCGGACGCATTCATTACTTTCGTTTATTTACACATATTTCTTACCATGCATTCATTTCTATTGTTATATTGCACAACCCCTCATGGTCACATTTCACCGGCTTCATTGCCATCATTTTCCTTTTTCCATTAACCCATAACTCTGCTAATCCACCCATCAACACGCTCATTACGCACCACCTGCCCACACCTATGTTTCCTAACAACGCCTGCACTGATGTCTCTCACCTCCTGCCATCCTGCGCTCGCTTACCTCCCTTGGGTCTACTGACCACCTCCCCTGTCTCTGTCTCTCTCTCTGGCTCTCCTTTGCTGTCCTGTAGGCTCCTTTATGCTCAAAACAGGCGACGATTCTCCACCTCCGGACCTTCTGAAGCCCGCCTTCACCGAGCGACCTTCCATCCGCCAGTCTGAAGACGGCTCCACTGTCATATTCTCGACGAGATGCGTCGGCAATCCCACGCCTAACATTACTTGGTGAGTTCTTCACTTCGCGCCGGGTAGATTTCAGAACGGATATAACTGGTTGAACTGATGCTTATGTGCTTCAAAAGCAGTAGACAGACAGTAGCTGCGGACACGCACTGATCACTGCCGCCTGCAACAGATTGCTTTCCATACATACCCCTTCAGCATACGATAACAAGCAAAACTATTTGATACATGTTATATTACGCGCTATCCATTAAAGGGGTTGAAATATATGACATGCTGAGGGAAAGAGGCCAGGCAGTGCACAGTCACCAGGCGCCCTGATGGCCACCTGGTACGCAACGCTCGTATAGGTTTTTCTGTCAATGTCACCTGGCGCCACACCACAACACATATCTTTACGACATTATGGGAGGGAGATGCTGCGATGGCTCCTTCCTCACACTGCCGCAGTGGTTTCTTTTTAGCTAGCAAGAGCGTATGGTTGTTGCGTTGGCTGAGCTTGGCTCGTAACTGGACCGATTTAGCCCTAACGATCACTTCATGCCAAGATTGCAATCGCGTCTACTTGACTACGCACGCGGGCAGTTTTTGTTGTCTGCGTTGCCCTGTTGCGTGTCGCTGTCCATTTTTCTAGCGCTATGGTCTACGAGATGTGGCTGCTCAATGATGCCAAATATCAGCTATCTTAACACAAGCAGCCCGACGCCAGCTTAATGGCGGTATTTTCACTACTTGTCAATCATTTTGTTACTAGCTGTAGATCGATAACAAAATTAATAATTACTAAAACTATTATGTTTTCTGTCAGTCAGCTCTGGTCATCTTGCAGATGTCAGTGGTCTCACAAGTTTTTTTTTTTTTTGTTAACTCACGTAAGGCTATAATTTTCTAAATTATCTTCATAAGCTTCAAGTTAAATTTTGTGCTGCCGCTACTCAGCATGCTTCAATGCTTGTATCGTTTATTTGGATTAGCTTGGAAACTACATTATTTTTTCATTACATCTAGCTGCCACATTTATAGTAGCAATAAATATGGTACTGTTCATGCTATAGAAGTGCACTTCAATTTACTCAGGTACTACCAAGGCGGGAAGATTCTGGAAGGCCTAAGACACAAACTGTCTGTGGAGCCGGACGGTAAAGTGTATCACATCGTAAAGCTCGAGATACACAAAGTTTCCAAGAAAGATGAGGGCGAATACAAGATCTTGGCTTCGAACAAGGTTGGTGACGGCACGGCCACCGTCACCCTGCGCTTCGAGGGAGATGTGGCCACCGATAAACCAAAGTAAGTTCAGCTATATTGTTGTTCTCTAACACTGTGTTACTCACTCTATCTCTGCCGATGAACAAAAGTATGATACTCCGTTGAACTAGTTTGTTGCATTTTAAATTGCTCAAGCCCACTGTCTTCGTAGCTTGATATACGTTCCTCTATTTGCCCGTTGATGGTGTGCTTTGCAAGGTGAATAACGTAACATGTCTCCGATCAGCACGGTGCGATCATGTTAACCTAATCTCAATAGCTTTACCTTACCTGAAATTTTAATCCTGAGCACTTGATTCACGACTTTGGATTAAGCTTGTGGCGTTAATTTCGAACCGATTGCGTCTACAAACGATTCATTTCAACAATATCAAACATAACACCCGGTTGACGGAACATGATATTTTGACATCCCTGCTCTGTGTCTCCAAGGATTCCCGACGGCAAGGCGCCTCGTTTCCCTAAGAAACCTGAGATCCGACAGGAGGGTGACAAGCTCATTATGGAGTGCTTACTGGAGGCCAACCCTGAACCTGAAGTGACTTGGTATAGGGACAATACGGTGAGTATTGCCACTTCCCTTTCTTGTAAAATGGTGTGCACTTACATTGAAATTTCTCTTTGGAGTGATTGTCGATGTACGGCGCGAGTGAAGCTCGTCTACCATACACAAAACTAGGATTTTTCTAAGAGGTGGCTAAGAGTAGGTACAAAATGTAGAGTTTTGTTAAATTTTATCTATAATTTAGTCACTACAGTTATTGTTTTGATCAAGTTATAGATTTGAATAAGCTCCTATTCGTATTCTTTAGCATTCTAATAGGTAATTGTAAACATATGTGTAATAAAATGTAAAAGTGAACTGCCGAGTATATGGTAATCTTTCATTCATCCAGCCTTGTATTTGATCTCTCTTTGAAGTTTAGAACTTTTCAGCGTCTTTTCCTATTAGGATGCACAATATTGTTGCATCGTATTTTGTTATGGATTTAGAAGTGCATCATAGTATGTTGTGCATTAAGTATCAATATAAAGCGATGCAATATATTGGTATTGCTGCTCGGTGCGCAGCTCATTCAAGAGCACGGGCGCATATCGATGTACAAGAAGATCTGCGGCAAGGATCAGTACGTGGTGTCCGTGACAGTGATGGGACCAACAGCCGACGATGGGGGACAGTGGCGGTGCAACGCTTTCAACCCATTCGGCGACTCCAATGCTAACATTGCCCTTAACTTCAAAGGTATGTAGGTATACTATGGAGTATAGCGGTATCTTGCAGCAACTTCGTACGTAAAAATTGTCTTAAAGAAATACGTAGGATTTAAGTTAGCATAATGAGCTTATATCAAGACGTGCCAACAATATGTCAAGAAACTGAAGTAGAAGTGAAGTCAACAGTGCCTAGATATCGTTGATAAAAAATAGCAAATACGTATCAGAAAATAGTAGTAAAAACAAGGAAGTTATAGTGAGATAAAGACCAGTCACTAAAGCGTAGGAAACATTTTGAAGTTAGGTCCCGCACTTGAAATATGTAGGCTGCAACTTGTCCAAAATCATTAACAGATGCCGCAATTAATAGATATACTGTATACTGTAGTTAGTTACAAGACACTGGCGGCTTACGCACACTGATGCACCCGTTAACTGTCGAACTGTGTCCTGAGAATTATGTTTTTCTAGGTTACTTTAGTGCCGCACAAGAGTTAAAATACATGTGAGAATTGCTTACCCATATACTTTCGTTATGTGCTGTACTGATACACTGTAATAGAGTATCTCAAGAGAATGGTTTTATCGCCTGTTGCAGAGGGTCAGGCCATCCCTGAAGGATACGCTCCCACCTTCCTCGACAAGCCTTCCATCATTCCCAATGAGACAGGCACTATGATTACGATGAAGGTACGTACTCCGCAGTTCCGTATCTTACAGTGATATATTGCTGCCATTGTTGGCCAAGGCGGCATCAGCACCGGTAGCTATTCATAGGCTCTGTCTGTGGCTTCTGCCTGGCTTATTATGCAATAGGGACCCACGCAAACCAATTCCTGTGTTTGTAATTTAAAAAATACTCAGTCGAACATTGCTTACTCCATCAGAAAAGGAAAAATAGTGCCTAGTTTCCTGCACAATTGTCTGCACAGCCTCAAACGATTATGTAGCGGCAAGCAGAGAAAATACTGTTGTGCTATTAGTGTGATGTACAATATCTTACTTTTGTAGGATAGTATTATTTTCTTACATCACTTTCTTGAGCAACTATCTGCTGAACTTCTCCCTCTTACGATGCAAGAACAGAAAAAACTTCTATATTTTCGATATTTCTTTGACGATGATGTGTTCGTAGTTTTCTAGCTTTTCAGACATTGCAGAAGTATTTAGCTGGTGAGTCATTTGCATTTTTTTACTTCACGCACAGGTGAGGTGCAAGGCTAAGCCCGAGCCCACCGTGGAATGGTACAAGGACGGCAAGAAGGTTGAGAGCGCCAAGCGACTGGTTATCAAAGAACACAAAGTCACTGAAGAAATGTTTGAGTATTCCTGTATCGTAAAGGTAAGCGTGGCGCTTAGTATAGGTTTCTATTACTACAGGAGCCTATTAGCTGCATGCTTAGGGCCTGGAGTGTACTTGTGAACAGTTCAGCGCGCTTCAGAATTTAGGGTCAGGGAGCTGCGATGCGTCTACAGCAGAGTCAAGTGGAGGGTGGTCGTCTGGATTAGATGGGTCTAGTCATTTTCAAGCTGCGGTGAACTGATCTTATCAGTATTGTCTTTCCCATTATACAACGTATATTTCTTAATTCTATTTGAGGGTGACTACAGTTGCAACAGATCTATGGCGGGCGGCGGCATAAGTGTGAATATATGCTGTGTTTTTAGGCGTATGAAATGTTCAACTTGAGACTTGATCTCTGTACATTCACCGGATACTACTTAGCAGTAGCTCCTGCCCATTGTTATTGTATTTAGTACTGTGGGAATAACAACCAAAATAAGCTGCAGGAATAGTATGGTTGCCTTACAGTTGAGGTACTCCTTGATATTCGATGATTTTTACGGGGCGGTCTGGTAGCTCAGCAGATGGGACATTGCAGCGAACAATGTTCCTCAAGAGCTCTTCTTTCCGTAAGAACATCATTAATTGGAAACCTCGCCGCTACTTTGCAGTGTTGAGCTGTTGCTCCAGCGGCCACCTGGTGGGGTGCTAGTCACCAAAATTGCCTCACAAAATATCCTCAACATAAACTTTTGAGCGTGAGATGTGCCGTATAATTTCCTCTTACTATACCCAGCCCATCATCCTACCTTATCTCGCTGGTATCCTCATCCCAGGGATTCTTATCAACTTCAGATGATAAAATATAAATTTAAACGAAATGTTTCTCTAGTTGTGCCTCGATTAAATGTAAACTGAACAATTTAAAATTGGCTCAGTAAATTATAATAGTGATCCAATGGTGTGCCAAGTCCTGTTTCCTTGTAAAAATTTTCATCTTTATGACTGGATAAATATCACTCTTGGTTATTTCTTCCTGTTGTTGTGAAGACGTAAAGCTCCACGTCAGGATTCTTAATTTAATAGTGATAGCCCTGTAGCATTGTACCTGTGCATGCCTCTTATCATAAGATCTCGGATTATTATACAGGATATTGTTATTACCATTCTTATGCCTTGCACTGACACAACAATGGACTTTACAACCACAAACAGGAGCCCAGTGGCAAGGACGCTGGCAAATACAAGTGTGTGGCGATGAATCAGTTCGGCGAAGCCACTGCCAATGTTAACCTAAACATTGAGAGTGAGCCCGAACCTGAGGGTGAGGCTCCCACCTTTGTAGAAAAACCTACCATCAAATGGGAGGAAGGCGAGGGTCGGGTATTGATGATCGCCTTAGTGAAG
This sequence comes from Parhyale hawaiensis, assembly GCA_001587735.2. Classification (NCBI taxonomy): domain Eukaryota; kingdom Metazoa; phylum Arthropoda; class Malacostraca; order Amphipoda; family Hyalidae; genus Parhyale; species Parhyale hawaiensis. Next base: position 5,275,329 of record LQNS02278089.1, on the reverse strand, counting down.
GCGGACCCGAAGCCCACTGCAGCCTGGAGCAAGGAGAGCGTGTCCATCACCAGCAGCAGTCGCTACACCATCACCGTCACTGACGACCGGCCTGACGTCTACAGGATCTGTCTCGAACTCAGGGTACCTCTCACTGCGGCCAACCTAACATCGTGTGGTCAACAACTCTAATACCTACACTTCGACTTCCTTACGTGCCAATTACTTAACCCACCAGAAATTTCATCTTTTTACAGTACCCACAACTTGGTTGTTATTTTTATGAATGGCACTCAGCACACTAGCTTAACACAAGTGCTTAGCTTCTGCTCAACGAGCCTGCCTGCCTGACGCATGGACTGCAGCACGCGGTCACCACAAGTGTTCGCCATGACGCACAACGACTAATTTCGTAACCACACTTGTTCGCCATCTTACTTGCTGCACTTTTTGCAGCACATTTGTTTCTCCCAAATTCTTTTACATGGAGCGTTTTCAGCACCGGTGTGGCGTGTGGCGTGTTTTGAAAGTAGAAACTTAGATCTAAGGTTTTCCCCCTCGGGAGAGAAAGCGTGACATCCAACGACCGGTCTGTAACCACAGTGTGGAGTGTCTTCGAGGATTTTTTTATCAGAGTGTGATTGTTACCCTATGCCCACAGGACGCCTTATCTTTAGAAACAGACTTGTCACTTAAATAGAAATATGGTCTTCTACAATCGTAAGTTTAGCAGCTATTGCTGGCTAAACTTCGGCAGTCCTTTTCTGCTTCTGTTCAGTTTCGGACTGTGATGTAGCTAGTAACTCAGACGTTGCTTTGACAGGCGTTGAAATTCTCGTTGTGCTATTGAAACGTGCTGTATCAAACTTCCTTGTCGACATATCGTTTCCATTAATTAAATCAACGGTGCAAATTATGTTATCGGTCATTTCGACCGAAATTCTTTTGTATGACTGACCCAGACAAATTACCAGTATAATAGTAGCTAAAATAGGAATTTTCTGGTTTGCGCTGTTAATAGCCGACATACTATGATGGTAACCTAGTCCGTGCCAGCAGCTGTGAGGGCAACACCGGGCGTCCTGTTGTGCATGCAGTGAATTAACGTGTGACGGTTTATTATTTCCCTGTTAAAACCATTCTGTTGAAAATGGTTGGAAACTTCAATTGTTGCACATTCCTTGTAATTCAGTGACGTACAAATGAGACAGCGCTTCAGTATTTCAGTTCTGTATTAGGCTCTAATAAAATTATTTGCTTTACCCAGAAACCTCAGCCGTCTGACGGTGGCATCTACAAGTGTAACATCAAGAACGAGTTCGGAGAACTGAACGCCAACCTCAACCTTAACATCGAAGGTGAGTGTGCTTGGGTCTTATGCCGGGGCCACATTATGCAATCGCACGCTCAACTTACGAGCCGACGTTCAACTCGCACGTCGTTCCGATGCACAATGTCGGTAGCCAGGATACCTCAGGAAAGTACTTCAGTTGAGCGATACGTGAGCTGAACACAAGGAGCTTCTAATGGGAGGAGCAAGCCCTAGCAGTCTCTGGGTGAGTAAACACATGGCATTGTCACGTGATCGAAGCTGGCGTTTGGAGTCCTTGAAGTGGCTGAACTGCTCTCATGCAGTGGGATGAAGGCAGTGGTCAGCACATATAATTAAGGAAGATACAGATAAGCAGTTATTCAATACTTTTGCAAGAAAATCGTGTCTGAAGATTTACATCCGAGTGCTCCCCCTGTTACTTTCATCATCAGATGGTATACAGGGTACAAGTTTCCTTTACATACCTCCATCCGCTCGGACTGTTGTCGATGGCTAATGGCTATAAAAATCTGATCTCAGGACTCCTTCCTATATAGGTGGCGTGAGGCAATGCCGCTCTCCGATTGGATATGCCACTCAGCCAGTTCAAGGGGAAAGTTTACTCGAAACGCTCCCGTAGGGTAAATAGAAAGGGTGCGCTCCTCCCTATTAGAACTTCCTTGGCTGAATGTTCGCCAGTAAGTCGAGTGCGCCATTGCACTGTATGCCCTCGGCAGAAGAGGGACAACCAAGTATTGTTAAGACAATTGCAGCGTTCAGCTTACCCCTCGGTGTTGTAGTTTGAAGTCAGATCATCTTTACTTAATAAAACTTATAGAGCGGGATATTCATGTGAAAATGACGTGTTAATTTGTAACAGCAGGAGTTGCTAACAGATAATAGATTATTATGGTTAGCTCCTAATTATTTAACTAAATTAAATACATAGCTTAATGTATTCTAGTGCCCAATTTATTAATTCATATCCAGTTAAAAATTTGCCGGCGGGAGCAATATGCTATTCACAAGGCAAGCTTCCAATAAAATATTTGTAATGACAACAACGCCACATAAGTTGACTTGCAGCTCTCTTAATCTAACATGCCTGTCGTGGACATTGTCAACAGAATATATGAAAAAAAATACGTTCGGTTAAATTACACGGTTACTAATACGAACTTTGTCGTCCCTCCAACAGTTGCGCCGACCATCAAACGACCTCCCAGAATAATTTCCATTGTTAATAGGACTGTGATAATCGAATGCATCATTGTGTCCACTTCCAAGCCCGCGTGTCAGTGGAAGAGAAACTCTACCACGGTCAAGACAGACTCCCGGCACAATGTCTCCGTCAGAGAGGTGGGTTGCAGCAGTTTGGGGGAGGGAAAGGTGGAGGGGGAGAAGAGAGAAGGCTTATTTTGGATCAGAAAGTGACAGCTTCAAACCTCCGCCAAGGAGGTTATGTTATTGGGTGTGTTTTTTACGCAAATAAATTACATTTCTAGCACTTAAAAGTTGTACTGGACGATAAGGATGCGAGCGATATCAATATTTCGGGCAGAGGTTCGTCGATGAAATATGACATATGACATGAAGGTTATAGGTCGTTGTTGACAGCTGCCTGAGTCTGTCTCATAACACTTCTAGTGCCAAGTGTGTCATGTATGGTAGACATGGTCATAGATGCTGCAGTCTATGTCACTGATAGAATACTGGTCAATGAGCTCACCTCATCGTGCATCATAAGCTCTTCAGCTGTCAAGTTAAAAAAAAATCCTTTATTTTGAGACCAACAGGTTTGGTTACGGACGGGGAATGACATTCGGATATACTCTCAGGGAAAAAGGTACATGGGGGTAAATTAAAAGGTGAAGAATCTTGTACCGGCAGTGAGTCATCGCATTTTTTGCTATTTAAGCAAACTGGTAATACGAGCCGCTAATATCTTGCATAGTGAAGTAATGTCGCTCCGGGTATTGGTTCTGACGGTCAAGGGCTTTACAGTACTGTTGTCTACTAAAATTAGTGAGGCCATAGTTTTATATCTTTATGAATTCGTTTTGTATGCTGTAGACAATTGTTGTTGAAATTTTTTGGAGAGTGTTGATGTCACGTTTAGGTGCGTCAGCTTCGGTGTTTAAAGTATTTTTTTTGTAGAAAACTAGAAAAGTTCGTCGAGATTTCAGCACGTACAATGCAGTAGATTACTTGCATATATGTATGAACGTTAATGATAACATTATGCTAATCTTTACTTTTAGGCATCAGAAGGCTGCTTCCAAGTGCAGCTGGAGATCAACCAGGTGGACAAGACTGACGTGGGAGCTTACAAACTCACGGCAAAGAACGAGAAGGGAGAGACAAGTTCGAGTGAGGTGGAACTCACCGTTGACATGCTCGAAGTGAGTAACTTCGGCTAATTTACTCAGTTTTTTCCCTGTGTTCCCAATCATTGTAACCTTTAGCACCGGGTGTCATCTTTGCAGGACAATGAAGCAAAATTTCTAACAGACTCCAATATTTCGGTTCCGTATTTTAGAGTGCATCCTTAAGTGGGCCTCAGGGTACCGGTCCGCAGACGTATCGTAAATGTGGGCTAGTCTCGCCCCAACCTTTTTGTCCTCTGCAAGTCTGCCAGGTACCTAATTTGGTTTAGAAATTACGTATAAAATCAACGAAGTTGAAATCAATTGAACTTTTACCTGCCGTTGCTTGTCATCAAGCTAAAGCAATAAGCAGTGCCGATGTATACTGTTTCTAGGTAGATTGGAAAAAGTAAGATTTGCTCAGTTGATGTCGTCACAAACTGTAACTGTAGTGTATGTATGCATTGTAAGCAATACTTGAGGCTTGGTCAATAAGTATTCCTATGAGAACTGTTTTACTGTAAACATTGAAGTCGGGCTGTGGTCTAAATTCTCTAAGGTTTGTTTCAGGTGATTCAAGACTGATTATTGTCCCACGTATGATTATAATAAAAACTTAATTGTAAACAGCACATTAAGTTCCTGCAGTCAGCAATATGTAAATGGGAAACGAAAGGCATTTTGGAATCACCCACTTTACGAGATAATCTCATTCGAATAGCCGTAACTTGTTTCTGACTTCCATCGTTCACATTTGGTTGGTCACTCTGGAAGAGCTTGAGACGTTGTTAATTGCAATCCGATTACGCTAGAGACAGCCTGAAGCTTTGTGTTACGCTGAAACTCAAATAGTAAGTCAAACCTTTGACTGAAGTTCGAAACAAAGGGAAGCTGATCGAATGAGACGATGTCACTCTAATTGAGCGAATGGCTCTCGTAGTGTGCTCTGTAGAGATCGCCGTAGGCAGACAGATAGGTTCATTACCTGCAGTTAATGTACCATGCAGTTAATGTATCGGTCAACGCATGGGGGCGTTACTGAGCACTTGTCGTTACTTGTAGAATTTTAACGTTCACGGTCACTTTGAATCAAGTTCAACACTCTCATACCTCTATATTTACCGAAGCTTATTGCTACCATTGGCCGCCTCGTTACTGGATCTAGCTTATATAACATCATAGTATGGCTAGATTAAATAGCTGGCAGTAGATAGATCGACAGGTCCATTCCCATGGAGCAGCCGGGTCTCACGCTCCGGTCTTCTATGAGCAACTGCCTTTTATGTCAAAAAACAATTAAGCATCTGGAGATAGAGACGAAGAGAATAAACTCAGTCAAGGAATTTATCGTAAGTTATACGGGAAATCAAAGGTAATGAATTAGGATGTCCTCTGAAGCTTTGCCCTTTAAGAGTTTATTACTCTTGGAAAAGAAGTTCGTAGCTGTTGCGGGTCCTGCTCCCGTTGTTCGTCAAGATGATACTTAAATGCTCTGACTGTCTCTGCATCGGTTAGTTCAGTACTAGGTTTGGTTTATAGAAAACTATTACCTATTTGCATTCACTACGGTACTACTTGCTTCGGGCTCCTGGAGGATGAAATTAAAAATTAAATGTAAAAAATTTAGTCCGTAGCAAATTTGTTATTGAAGTTCGATCTTGTATTATTTAGCATTCATAAACACATCTATTCGCTACAGTAGCAAAGGAAATCTGCCTTGACTGGACGGATACAGTGTGAGTTATTCGCTGCACGGCCTCGTACCTTGACCACTCAAATTCACTTTTTGCGTTCTGCTTGCCCTCTATGTAACAGGAAGAGAAGATGGAAGAGGAAGAAGAAGTTGTTGAAGAGAAAGAGGAAGTAATCGAGGAGAAGAAAGAGGAAGTTATCGAAGAGAAGAAAGAGGAAATAATCGAAGAGAAGAAAGAGGAAATTATCGAAGAAAAGAAAGAGAAAAAGGAGAAAAAAGAAGAAAAGAAAGAGAAAAAGGAGAAAAAGGTTGAAAAGAAGAAAGTTGTGAAGAAAGAAGAGAAAGTAGTAGAGGAGAAGGTTGAAGAGGTAGAACCAAAGAAGATTGAAGAGGTAGAAGAAAAGAAGGTTGAAGTGGTAGAAGAAAAGAAAGTCGAGAAAAAGCCAGCAAAGAAGCCCGAGAAAGTTGAGGAAAAGAAGGTGGAAACGACGAAAGTAGAGGAGAAAAGGGTGGAGAAGAAAGAAGAAGTAGTAGAGAAGAAGGTGGAAGCGAAGGTGGGCGGCAGTGGAGCTATGACTTCGGAGTGTTGTGCCTGATTGTCTTGTGCTATGGATACTAATGCTCCGTGTTTATTGTGTTTTATAACCACTCTTTTGTTATCTGCTGCCTTACATGCAGAAGTGACTGAAGGTCATAGGAGCGCTATCAGCCGGGTTGTCTGTGGGTCGCGCCCTTAGGGGTCAGCAACAAAGACTCCGCATCATTACTGGGCCTTATATCTAAAGGATCCTAGAGCACGGCTTTCTAAGTCTGACTTTCCGTGTGAAATGAAATTTATGCCATTACCGTATCATGTAATGACTTGGTATTCATATATTGCCTAGTGTTCGATGTAGTGTGTTGCCCGGATTCTTCCTAGTGACTCTAATTGACAGAATAGTTTTGATAAAGATTAGTTTCAGCGGTGTTTCACGTTTCTAGCTTTTTACAAAGCTTTTACAAAAACACATTTACCATAGGGTCCTACTTCAAATTTAAAGGCAACCCTTCCCCGCCTATTACAGCCCAGTGTTATCTACCGTTACCAGTGCCAGGCCTGCAGTGCCTCTTACATCGGTAGCACTGGACAACACTTCAAAGCCCGCATTAGCCGACATTTAGGTGTATCCAGTCGAACCGGCTTACCACTTGCGAAATCCTCACATTCAGCCCCCTGCCTACTTGCCGAGAAAAACAAGCATCCCATCAGCAGGAAGAATTTCTCAATCTTAGACTCTTTCAGCCAAATCGAGCTAACAATATTAGAGTCCCTCCACATCCATAGAACAAGACCTAGCTTTAATATTATGACCTCAGCCTCAGCAGTACCGCTGTAAAACTGTCCATACTTAGCCTCGCATCTGCCGACTGTACAGGAACTAACATCCAGCCCCTCCACGTAGCTCTGTTCATTCGCATTTCAGACCTCCCCCCGACAGCATCCACACACCCCTCACTGATTTAGAAATAAAGGAATTTTTTATAGGTTATATTTTTCTGAGGATGGGATTATTTATCCTGAAACGTTAAAAATTTTACTAGGTATATCGACTTCATATTATTAAACATGAAGTGTTGAGAGACGCACCTGTTGCTCTGTACCCGCACCGCTATATCAGCCGTATCAACTTCACAGCTGTTGGGTGCAGGTGTTTACACGGGTAGCTTTTGAACGTTTTATTTCTGAAGTTCTCTCTTTACTACAATTACTTATGTCGTGTACAGAACTGTGTGCTTGCATTGCTTTTGTATGTAATTTTGCTTGTGCTGGATGTTCTGCGATGCCAAGATCGTCAAATTTTTTATTAACTATGGATTTATTCGCTCTTGGGATTACAGTCTGTGGAGTTCGTTGCGGCTAGTTTTTGATTCCATAATTCAAAACATTTACTTGACGGCGATTCTTTTTCCGCGTGACTGGATCACCAAATCTTCACGGTATAGCACCCCCAGCCGCGAATTAAGCCTCAGAGCTCTCCAAAATAAGCGGTCCACAGGAGCATTTCTGTCAAGTGGAGAGCTAATTGCGCCAGTGCAGTGACCCCTCATGAGGTTCAAATTAATATTTTCTACAAAACTCTCCGAATGTGTTGGGTAAACTGTGGATTAATTCTTCGTTTGGTTGTGGTCAGCCCTACTTTGGACAAGAGAAGCTGACGTTTCTGTCGTGTGTTTAACTCTAAATAATTTGAGACTATTGTCGAGTGTAATTTTGTAAGTTAATTAGATACTCGCATGTGATTGGAAAGGATAGAAATAGAGATAGTGTGCTGATTTGACTTTGAAACGATATTAGCTGACTCTGCCTTGTAGACTTCCGCTAAAAAATACGTAATGCGTTCTTCACATTTACTATGTTGAAAACTTGCTGCATCGCCTTAAAGTACGGGCTTCAGAAATGCGCATTGTTGAAATGAGATCTTGATGATGCAATGGATTTTACTTCTGTGGGGAGAGGGGAGTAGAAAAAAAATAGCATGTACATTGCAACACGGTTACAAAAGCGACTATGTCTGTGTATTGGTTTTTGAATGTAAACTATTATACTCTGTTATCATCTAACTGCTTTAATTTTTATTTGCTTTTAATTTAACTGGCCTATATTTAACTATGATTAACAGCTAACTGTTTAACTATACATTGTTATGCCGTTCACTTCAAACTGCTTGTAAACTAAGTATGATTGAGAAATTCTCCATAGTTTATAGGCAGACTCGTGAAGTCTTTCCAAATGTGTTATGTTCGCTAAAATTTTCGATTAGCTCTAGGATCGAAATTAAAATACGTAACGATTAAATCAAGACACACTGGGGTCTCTTTTCGGTTTCGCGTTGTGCTGGGAAATGAAAGACTGGAAGTAGCTCTTTATCTGCACTTGCAGTTCGTTGTCGGCAAAACTCGAAAGCAAATATTTACTAATTGATGAACATTTTTCATTATTTTGATGTATAAATTTCATTGACAGTGTTGCGGGGCCTGGGGCGTGCTCGATTGGCGACCAAAATTAATCTTTCAAGGCTTGACTTTACAAGTGCTCTGGCTTCGACCAGTTGATTAAAGTTTCTGGCGTTGACCCTTAATCGCTCGCCTGTGAGACCTCCAAGGACTCAGTCTTACATACACCGCAAAATAGAGGTTTTTGTCCGTTCGACATAATCAAGTTACTTCAGGTAGCTGCAACACGATTCTTGGTGACGGAGCTAAGGATCCTGTCTGCATTCCCAGGCAAGTAGGCTTGGCTTAAATCTACTTTGACGGCCCAGTCGAATACGCCCCTAATGTGGCAAGTGTAACGGCGGGGCGGGACTTTACTTTAATTAACGCGGTCTTCTTAAATGACTCCCCCACGGTCCTGGTAGTTTATGCCCTACTTGGAATAGGAGCTGGTGAACCTTGTGCAGGAATGGAGGCATTTACATGGGATATGTTCACATCCCACGGCCCGCACGATAACATTACTAGAGTCAGTGTATAGCTACACCTAACCACTCCAAACTCAGCACGGTGAGTGAGTACCCCCACGAAACTAAGTTACTTTAAATTTATTTAAAGGGATGATCATATTGGCTTACATATCAATATCGGCGCAATAACTAACAATGTTCATTTGCTCTCTCCAGCAGGTAAGGTTAACGCGAGAACGGAGGCCCGTGGTGCCTTTGCACTCAATGCATGAGCATGTGCTCGCTACGAGAGCGAGTGCTACTGGAAGGCTAAGTACATATTAGATGCAACCGTAGTGTCTATGGCTCTCGCTGTTCTAGCAGCTTACCTCTTCTATATCCACCTGATTTTAGTCCGTCCGTCCGTCCCTCCCCCTACTGTTTGTCTGCACGTTTTTACGTCCCTTCACCATTTTTCTCTCTAATGCAACAGAAGAGAATTAGTTTTCCTCCTCCTCCTCCTCTCTTTGTACGTCAAAATTAATCAGTCCTAATATTGGATTGATAGTTGACCATTTTACCCGTTGGTACTACAAATTTTTGTCTGTTTGACGTCGTAACTTTGTCTCAGTGTTTCCATTTCGTTCGTTGTTAGATACTGTATAGTCTCGCATGGGTTGATATATCCCTGTACCTTATCTGTAATAATGTATATCCTCTTGTCTTTCATTAATTTTAGCATATAAGGAAGACATCAGTTCAAGAGACTGAAGAAGAAGAAGAAGAAGACGAAGAGGAAGAGCCTGTTATTAAAGCACCTGAGAAGCCCAAAAAGAAGTCATCCCAGGTACGTATGGAAGAGGAGATCATCGAAGAGACTGTTGACCGTAAGGGAGGCGAAGAAATCAGAACAGAGGAGACGGTTGAAGAAACAACCGAGAGAAAAACGAGCGCTAAGAAGCCGGAATCCAAAACTAAAGTGCAAGTTACAAAAACGGAGGAGGAAACGAGGAAAGAGGAACGCAGAAAGTCTGTTGACAAAAAACAGGAGGTGAAACCCAAGGAGGAGAGAAAGCAATCGATTGTTGACACCAAAGTCGAAGAAAAATCGAAGCACGACAGAAAGAAATCAGTGGACGTTAAAATCGAAGAGAAGACCGTTATTGATGAAAGAAAAAAGTCAGTTGATAATAAAAAAGATGAAAGAATCAAAGAAGATCGTAAAAAGTCCGTAGATGTTAAAACTGAAGAAAAGCCTAAAGAAGATCGTAAAAAATCCGTAGATTCTAAGCCGGAGGAAAAACCGAAGGAAGATCACAAAAAATCTGTGGATGTTAAACCAGAAGAAAAACCCAAGGAAGATCGTAAGAAATCTGTAGATTCTAAACCGGAAGAAAAACCTAAGGAGGATCGTAAAAAATCTGTAGATACTAAACCGGGCGAAAAACCCAAGGAAGATCGTAAAAAATCTGTAGATACTAAATCAGAAGAAAAACCTGTAGAAGATCGTAAAAAATCTGTAGATACTAAACTAGAAGATAAACGCAAGGAAGATCGTAAAAAGTCTGTTGATGTAAAAGTCGAAGAGAAGACTACTATTGAGCAACGTAAAAAATCGGTGGATAAAGCTCCTGAAAAAGTACCTGAGCGTAAAAAGAAGGCTGAAGAACCCAGCGTTGAAGCAACTATCGAGTCGAAGCCCGAACCTCCAGCGAAGAAAGTTTCAGAAGTCAAGGAAGATGCAACTGTCACAAAGAAGGCCTCGAAACCTGCCCCAAAGGCAGCAGAGGATGAGTCCGTTTCACTAACGGTCACTAAGAAGGACGATCAAGCCCCTGTAAAGAAACCTAAGACGCCAGATACCCTGAAACCTCCCGTGCCAGATTCGCTGAAGCCTCCCGAAGATCAGCACGTTTCTCTCACCGTTGAGGGTCCTGCCAAAACACCACCCAAGAAAACCTCCAAGGTTGAAGAGGATGCAACTGTAAAGCAAAGGTCTGAAAAGAGACCTCCGGCTTCGGCTGATGATGAAAGCACCTCGTTGACTGTAAAGTCTCAGTTTCTTGAGCCTGAACACATCCCTGAAGACGTAACTTTAGGCGAGAGAAGGCGAAGTCAGATGTACGATGATGATGAATCGCCAATGCAAGACTACCTTGATGAACTGTTTCACAAAGGGGTATGGCTCGTTCCCTGCGCTTGCTCAGTAGAACTCACTCCGTGCTCGGTTGCTGAGGTGTTAACGCAGCGCCCATCTTCTTGGCGCCCTCATCTTGAGTCACATTCCTTTTTCCACCAACTATTTCCATTATTCTTACCATCTCAGAAACAGTATTAATTTCCTCCATTCGCCCTCTCTACTTCAGGGTCGTATTCCACGAGTTTACAATACTGTACATGCCCTTACATATGGACATTATCCTTGTATTTATAGTGAACCTGATTTTCCCTAGAACTATACATTAACTTATCCTTCAAAAAAGAGTTATGACATACCTAGCTGGCTATGTTTGCCACAGTATTATTTTTTATGATTCCACTCTTCCCACAACCGAAAACTATCAATTATCTGTTGAGCACCTCAGCAGTCCTGGGCGTTTTTGTTTGATTTCTTTATCAGTTGGGTAACCTGGGCTTAGCTTTCGCCTCTAGTGCTTGTACTTACCTGCAGTATATAACCTGACCTTGCCTAACCCATACCTATTGTCTTCTTTATATACTTTATCATCTCTATCCTTCAATCTCTTAATTTGAAATGTCCTTTGAATCCAGAAATTAATGTTATTTTCATTAAATCCGTGATATTTTAAAGATGATCAGTTCTGATTTAGTTTATAGATTCATAGCTCCAATAAGAGCAGAGGTTGCTTTAGATCTGCTTTTGTTTGGTTTAGTTAAAATCCTCTTCGCTTGATGATTTCCTAAAGTATCGATAAATGCAAATGATTCTTTTTATTTGCAGACTGTGGTGAAGAAGGAGGTCCAGGTACGTGTTAATATGCAACAGGTACAAAATATTCCTTCGAATTCTAGCTAAGACATGACCCTTTTTGCATGAATCGTGTTTTACTGTAGTTTCTGAGATTTTTTAATTGGTGAGATACCTCTTTTCTCGCCCTAAATTTTTTACTTCTGCAAGCCAAAAATGAAAAAAGTTTTTTGGGTGTTTGTGGGTCAATATCAGTTTGGGTTTTTGATATAAACTGCTTATGCTTATAGTGGAATACTGATCCTTAGGTATAGTAAATGTTATATAAGAATGCCTGCAAGATGAAAGCTAGCGTCTTTGCCTGGATATGTTCTCGGTGAATGCTGCGTATAGTTAGTTACATGTGTGCAGATGCCAGGTGATTATTGTTGTCACTATTGTACCTCAGCACCTACGTCCCCGTCCTTTGTTTTGGTGTGCGTGTTCTCCCATTCGTTGCTCCTGTTCTCGGTGCTACGCATCAAACATCCCATTACTGGGACCCTCCGGCTGTACTTTGTACTATTATGCAGTGCAGTGACCAATGAAACAAATGAGTACACTATGTTTGTGTTACCGTTTTCTGATTTTCATTGTGCTCCTGTGAAATTCTGTGATCCTCTCCCAGTGTTACAAGCTCCTCCTTTGGTGAACTCGTGAAGTGCTGAGTGCGCGTTGGATCCCCCCATGTCCATGGCGGTGGTCCAAGGCGCTTCACCGTGCCCAAGTTCTTTGCTAGGCTGTATATGTGTGTGTCTTAAAACCTTATCCTATTTATGTTTCAGTTTCGAGTCCCTCTGAGTAAGAGAGGGACTCCGTACCAGAAAGCAGGAGGTCCCTTAATAGTGTTTCTACCCTAGTGACGTTTACCTTAACTTCAGAGTCAGTCTGTTCCATGTGCCGTTTTGATGTCAGAGGTTTAGGGAAGTTCAGCATCGTTTCCTTTATGGTATTAATAGCTAGAAGTTACTGAAGAACGAAAAATGGATTCAAAACTGAAGCCGAAAACAAGACGCCAGCTGCCTCCGAAGGAAGAACCAGCTGGTTTTGGTGGAATTCAGTTAAAACCAACCCCTAAGAAGAAAAAGGAAGAGGCAAAAGAGAAAGATGAGGAAGCGTCTTCTAAACTTAAATTCGAGGGCAAAGAGCTATCATCAGGTGGTGTTGAAGTTGACGAATTGACGAAAATGCAGAAGAAGCTGTCTAATTTCGCTCAAGATAGCATCGAGACTTACGAGGTTGACGTTGAAAAGACTGAAGCTGCTGCCGCTGAACAGCGCAAAATACCGCCTAAGAAGAAGTCTTTCACTGTGCTGAAAGAAGACAAGCTGGAGCCCACGCCGCCAAAGGTTTTACGGAAAAAAAGGACGATACTTCCCAAGCAGGAAGAGGAGAAGAAAGAAGTCGTTCAGCTCAAAGCTACACCGAAGAAGAAGGGTGAAACGACTGAAGAAATTATAGAAGAAATCTCCCCAGATCTGCATCACAAAGGAACAGACATTATGTCAGGGGGTGTTCGAGAGGTTGGTAACTGTGTTTGACGGACTCGTTTTATCGTCTCTACGTGTCAGTGACGATTATCTGTGACGCCTTCTTGGTCTGTCCTATATTACGAAACTAGCCACAGTTACATGATTACAGAGTAACATCAATAGGATGCTAAATCTTCGGAAATACTGCTGTTCTATATTCCAAAATAACAAACGCTCATTGGTTGATGTTCAGTGTTACATTCTTTTTGAAGATATGTATCGTCAAAGTATTATCTTCCCTCTTTTTATCTTTCCTTGTCATTGATGTATCGTGTAACAATACATTTATGTTCATCCAAAGAGAAACACTCCACCGTCGACAGACCTCAAGCCAAAGTTCTTGCGATGCTGAAGAAAAGGGAAATGGAACCAGGTACCTCCCTGTTGCACAGACTCTGCACGTCACCGGACCCTCTATATCCACCATTCTTCGACGCTCTATTATTCTTGTGCTTGCGCTTGCTCGAATGTTCATTGCTGTGTATGAGATGGGTGATGATTGCGAAATGCGCATAAATGTGTCTCGTATATTCTGTGCTCGTCCCATGAAACTCGGTGTATTCGTAAGTCCTTTCTCCGTTCGTCGTCACCAGTTGGATAAGCGTATCTAGGTAAAATACAGTATCTCGTGTTTCTTTTTGTTACGTTGTTTTGTGTACCTATTGATTTATTCGATATGATTTACTTCTGTCTTTCTTTCATTCTGTTTCTCTCTGTCTCTCCCTTTCATCGCTGTACTCCCCTACGCGCCAGGAGCAGCTCTCCTGTCTCTAAGCTTCACACAGAGTGACGTGACTTCACCACATAAACGCTTCGCTAAATGCGTGAACATTAGCATTTTGTTCGTGTTTGTGTGACCACTTGTGTCTAACTTAAACGTCCCGACCAAATTTTATTGTCTCTCTCTTATTGTACTCTATTCATGTTTACTCTTATATTGCTTTTGTAATACATAAATTATCTAAATAATTTATCTCAACGATTTTGTGGTTTATGAATATTTTCTTTCAGGATAAATGCTTTGATAAGCAAATTAAACAACAATATAAATAACACTTTGCAAGCATATTTACACGAGCTCTCACACTTTTTCCACTCACACTGTTTTTATTAGTATTAAGAAATGAATTATATGAATTTATTTAAATTTATACTCATTTAGGTGTGTCTCACCCACGATGTGTCCTGTTTGGTAAATAATGTTTTTTTTTATAATTGTGGATTAGGAATAGTGAATGAAATAATATAGACATTTTTCTTCAGGATTCTTGGACTCAAATACCGTTTATAAACGATCTCCTTTACCTGGGGTGCATTTGTATGGAGATTTTGCTCTTACATTTGACTAATACATTTAATATTTTGACATGCATAAATACCAGAACTAGCCGGAGTTGCCGGCGCTGCTTCACGCAGACCCTCAGGACCAAACTGCAGTTGTGGTGTTTTCCTGTGATTAGTCAGATACGACTGCTCTACGAACCGTGTTAGGAACCCGTATGTCAGACAGATGTAGCTGAAACTATTACGTAGTAGGTATATTTCAAAAAGTGCTATCTACCTAGTGAGTCTCAACCCGAACCTGAATAGCTTGAATCATATGAACTATTACTTCATGTAATATTGTCGCATAGGCTGAGCAAAACAGCGAATGGTGCTATCGAGAAAACTAAAGCTTCTTCTATTGTAGGTTGTCAAATAGCATGTAACGTGAAACTTGCTCTGAGGAGCTTTAATAAAATTAGGGTTGCTTACAGCGTCATGGTTCTGAACAACTTTCTTCCTGCGTTGTGATTGTGATTAATCTAATCAATCGCGCGCTGGCCACTGAAGGACTGATTGATATGATTGGGAGCGATGCCTAGTTCTGGTGGCTGTTCACCATCCCGCTCATGCTTTTATTATAGGTGGAATGACAACCAATTGCATAGGTGGTAAGAAAGCAAGAAAGCACTGGTGGTTATAAAGAACAGGTGGTAATAAAAACAATATATTATGCAAAAATACAGTTCAATTGAATGAGAAATAATTAAGCAAAGAACTTATAGCACTCTACCGCAAGCCTTTGCATGCTTTGCCAGCCCTTATTAGTGCAGATAACATTGCTGGAAAATATTTATGAAATCTGTGGGATATATCATAGTGCTACCAAACTTTAGTGAAGAACAGGCAAGTCATTTGCTGAATGTCTCCTGACTGTTCCATGCGGGTACGCATTACAGGATTAGACCCACTCTGCACAGCAAAAACGTAACAAAAGAAATCATCAGTGGTCAATTTCACAGTACTCATGTTTTGGAACCATCGAATTGTTAGCTATCCTTGTACCTAACCACAGTCTCCTGTAGTAAACTCCTGCAACTCGTGTACTTCATTAAGTCAAGTTCTGCTTGTTGTGGTGATAGCATCCCTTTCAGTGCTAAATACTTCAACTGTATTTTATTATAAATACCAGTTTTGCAAATAAACCTCCCAACCTATGCCTGCAATTATCAGTTTTCTTCAAAATCCCAGTACAATACAGTTACAATGTCCACAAGGAACAAAAACTCATCATAACTGAAACTCTTTGGCATGTCTCGTAACTTTCCAATAAACATTGTCACCAATGCTGCTGACCTGATAGGCACGACGTTGTGAACTCCCCAAGTAAAATGTTCATCAAGTGCACCTTAAACTTACATAATACAATTGCCATTTATTTGGTCTTGTGCTACGCTTGTTCAATTAAATACTAATAGGCTTCTCTTTGCTTCCCTTCTCCCTCAATGGTCGACACCTCCTGCGGCACCGACACGCTCACTCTCTTCCCTTCTGTTAAATACCTTTTTAAAATTTTCTCTCTTTTTCATAAACTCCTTTCCTTGTCAAAACGTCTTATACCCTCTTCGATTCTCTCCACTATTTCTTATTAAATTCCACTTTTCTGTTTATGAGTTTGATTTTCAATATAAATGTATATTATCGATTTTTACCTTTTCGTTCTTACGATGTACTCGTTTTATTGCCGACCTACGTTGGACTTCTACAACTTCCTTTCTTGAATATGCTATTACTCTATCTTCTTTCCTTGTTATTGGCACTTGCATCTTTTTATCTTTATCTTTTATTTACTCTTTCAACATTACATTCTAAATCTTACACCATATGTGGAATATGATCACAACGGTGGGTTGAGAACGGCTGTGTAGGAAGAAGAGGAAGAACAACGACCGTCATCAGATGAGGTAATTTCCCACAGACAATTCACTAACACGTCCTTATGTTCGTCCTGACTGGGGTGAGTGTTGTATCTGAAATTGTTTTTCTTCATCGAAGAGTAGCATAATTTCGTTGAACTGCCCCGCCCAGTTAGTGGAAAACCCAACTCTCTGTGCGCTGCAACGTCGATACGGTTGAGTTTCTCAGGTGAAGTGCTCGCTGTTGCGTGCGATACGCGTACATGTTGCTCTGTTGGTTATGGATTTAGCATTTGTTTTTGACATTTTCATGTCCCCATATTCTTTCCATATATCTTATACGCTTCTTTTCCACATCTGCGATTATATTTTCCTATTACTTTTGTTCCCGCATCAATTACTGAAACGTTATGTGATCTGGACATGGTCGTGTCAACGGTTTCATAATGACTTCGCACGGTTTTTCTGTATTAATACTAGCGACCCGTCATACAGAACTTGCTTACATTCGACTGCTTCAGTGTGAACACGTTATTTCCCATGTCGTGAAGAGCATTATAACCACGTTTAGCTGAACACTATCACTGTGTGTGAGGGTGGGTGGGGTTTGTTGCTTTATGATGTGTGGACATCGAATTACATTGACTGAGCGCTAGTGAAAAGAGTGGGCCCGAGCTGCTGGTGGCTACTGCATTAACTTTTCTTCTTTCTCTGTCACTTACCGCCGCTATCACGTGTACATACCATTTTATTAGCGTTCCATAACGTGTGCCTAGGTACAGAAGTCGCCACACCTACTTTACTGCTACATTGACAGTATGGACACTCTACGTACTTTCCTCTTCCTATGTCATTACAGAACTCTGCGTATCCGTGCGTAGTACGGCATTCATGATTTTTTTAAATTGCTATATAACTATATATATGGAATACGAGTGCGTAGCTACTGTCTGCAAAATTCAATGTGCTTACAAGTATTGGATTTCTGTAGTTACTTACTGGACGTAAAATTTCCAACAATGTCAAGCTTCAGCGTGTACTTATTTTCCACATGTTCTCGGCTATGAGCATACACTTCTCTTAATTAAATGGATTCATATTATGCACGGATACCAAGTGTGTTCTGTGAACCACTACCCAAGGAAGTTTTAGACTTGTTGCCGCTCCTTCTGTGACTTTGCTTCCCTGTTTGCCTGATTTCTCTTCTTGGAAACTGTTTTTTAATGAAATATTTGCATGAGGATAAGACTACATCTAAAAGTGACATCACAATGTTAGTGTAAATGAGCTATGATATATTCGTGACCTGCTGCAGTACTATAGCAGGAAATGTTTCCGTATGTGTTATGTGTTCCTTGTAATTTGTTTATTTCCTTTAGCAAGTGCATATCTGTTACTGAAGACTGTGATTTCTTTAATTGAAATCATAAATTACGTCAGTTTTATGGTTGCATATAATATATTTTTTCTCCTTACTATAGTGCACAATTGCTATTTGTTCTGTGTTTTAAACATATATTGAACATCTTGAATTTTTTCCAAGAACTTTTTTACTCGAGTTTTCATCCAAGTAATCGCAGAAACAATTTTACTAGTTAAAAATAGTTTTCGAGCCTCTAGTGTGGATGCTGTTCGACAACAGTTAAATGAATAGGTTTCGCTGGGCTTAACTGTTGCTTCAGTCAATCACTTTCGTGTATTCCTCCCAAATCCTTGGCGTCTAGTATTTGTGTATATCCTTATATCTACCATCCTCTTTATTTTACGTGCGTCAATCAATAGCCATTAGTGAAGTGTCAGCCCCTTTACACGTTTTTCGCATCTGTTTTGTCCCAAGTTTAGCTTGGCTTAGTGATTTCAAGTAGTGCAATGCATGAGACTGCCCATATAGCTTGTGTTGCACAGTTACTGCCACAAGCCTCTGTGTTGTGCGCGTGGGTGCAGCAGTGTTGCCCTAACTTCACGCTCTGCACCCCGCCACTCACGCATGTGCTACGCAAATGTCCTAAGTGTACGTGCCCATGTCACTTGTATCTGTGTGTAACCTCTCCTGTGTTGTGCTCGCGTCAAGGATCAGTTGACGTGCCCTCCACCCAACGCTCCGCGCGTCAAAAAAACTTACGAGGAGTTGGAAGAAGATGAGATTCCTCATCCTTACGCTTCAACCTTGAAGGGTTGGGTAAGGCAGTGCGAAACTTGCTTGCGCCCGCTATCTGGCCTCGCTTGCGTGTTCCACATCATCTTATTGACTTATGCTGGTGGCTATTGCACCGGTACCACGGACGAGCAGGCACCAGCCGACCTTTGTATAATCCTTTCATCTCCGTTGGAAATCATGTTTATATTTGTGTGGCCTAGCTCCTTGTCAGGGAAATTTTTCCAGGCAGTTTCTTACGGACACTCGAACCGTTTTGCGCTATGTTCAAGTTAATCAAAAGTAAATAACTTTTTTCTATTATCGAAGGGATGATTGCTTCTTGACCTGTGAAGCATTTTTCCTTTTGTTCCTGTAATCTCTCATCTACCCGTAGTTTTATTCGATGATAAGCCTCATGTCACTCTTATAACCTTAGATGTGATGCACGGCACAACGATAAACGTTCCCTGGTTATTTGTAGCCAAATGCCGTTATCAGAAACATGTTGAGTTTAAAGCTGAGACGACTCACACACAATACAAGTTTATTATAAAGAATGAACTTCTCGTTCCGGTGACGTAAATATTTCAGGCGCTCTGTGTGTACAAAATACATTAATATTTGACTCGGTGGTCAAAGTGCATCACATCTCATGCCACGTCGGTCAAAAAACAAATATGTAATTACATATGAATTTTTGCGTGAGATGAAAGGATTAACTATCGGCAGCCTTTACGACTTCACGTGACGTAGAAATTGACCCAAAATCGTGTGTTTGTAGCTTCATCTGGACGTATTTAATAATAGGTGGTGACATTTCTTTTTTCCCTATCCACTAGTCGAACATTGTGAAAGTTATGCTACTTTACTAGCTTGGTACTAACTGTTTGCGACCCTCCCGCCCCCCTACTGCTCGTTAGTGACCCTAAGAACAAAACTTATGTAGCTTTGATGGTTCCAGTTATCATCGTCTGCACCTGAATAACTTTTGGTCATTATTATTTTTTTTTGTAGGTCAAAATACGTCCCGAGCGTTAAAAGGTGATAAAACTACTGCTTGACCAAGTAAAAAAGTCTTTGAATTTCATTGATTCGGCTGGATAACTAAATATATATATATATTTCTTACCCGCTTATACCAATTTTTTGGTTCATCAAGATATGCAGTGCTAAATTTCCATTTTTACTTTATCAAAATCTACCAAATTCTTGACTCTCTGGAATGTACTGAGCCTCTGCTACTCGGGATAAATCGAGTTTCCGGCTCATTTAGATGTATATATGAGGTTTTATTTCATCGCCATGTACCCAATTTCTTGATTCATCTAACTGTACCAAATTGTTTTTAGTTACGGGGATATACCAAAGTTTCAACGTGTCGTTCCAAGTTTAAATTTCACAGGGGAGTTA
This sequence comes from Parhyale hawaiensis, assembly GCA_001587735.2. Lineage (NCBI taxonomy): Eukaryota > Metazoa > Arthropoda > Malacostraca > Amphipoda > Hyalidae > Parhyale > Parhyale hawaiensis. Next base: position 5,255,331 of record LQNS02278089.1, on the reverse strand, counting down.
CATTTCTAAATGAAAACAGCCCATATGGGCTACTTAGAAAGTGATTCGTAGAGTATGAACGTATGATGCGCAACTCCATTTCATCACATCTTGTCCTTTTATTTCACAAACAACCCTCCGAAGCTATTCGCATTTCCATAACGATAAAGGTTTTTGGTATATTGAGGCTATAAATCAAATCAGTTCGTGTGTATTTGGAAAATGCATTCCTCTTTTACTAGTTCTTCTGCTGCTGAGTAACGATCATGCTCTTCTATCTCTATCACTTCTTGTAGCTCTCTCATACTGCCATTTTGCACCGATAATATCATACACATGCAAGTGCTGGCGAGCGATTATATGGATGACTTGGAAACTTTTTTTTACAATTTCTTTGCAAAGAGTTGCCTTTCAATCTACTTTTATTGCCAATTAACAAACAACATGACCACTTACTGTATATTATCCTTCCTAATTGAGATACGCGGCCGTGAATTTTGTTGCATCTTGTATGCTTCATTTGATTTATATTGTATATTTAAAATTTATTATTACCAGCACTTGGATATGTAAAAATCATTTGGTTTCCACCAACTGGCACTAAGTTAACTTTACAGTTGCATCAAACGTAGCATAAGAATGACTATATATGTATGGTGGCGTATAATGTAGATTTAGAGACACACACACAGTTTGTCAGATTCTCACATGCCCCTTCCAACCCACCCACTGAACTGTTTATCAATTTGTTTACAGATTCTGATATTGAGCAGTACTTCTCCTCTGTCCCTATACTGGAAGATGTTAGGCTTAGTGACATTAATGCTTTCCCAGTTGATGAGATAATAACTAATATATCATTCCAAGAGGTTCTCTGAGGTCAATACAAAATGAGTAAGGTAGCAGCTAATAGAAATCCTTCTTCTTCTTTCCCACGCCGTCCTTCGGCTGACCAGAAACCACGCATTGTAGAACCGGAACCGGAACCGGTGAGTTATGGAGACCCGTCTCGGCCTCCCTCGGACTTCTATAAACGCCCTCGCTACGCTCTCAAGCCTCGTGTATTTCTGCTGCCTGTGTCCTAGCAACAAGTTTGTTTGTTTGTCATTGTTCAGTTCTGTGGCGGCTTATGATACGTACGTTACTCTGTGCCGAAGGTCTAAGTGCATTATATTTACCCCTGGGCTTCACTTTACTTTATTGATACATGTATATATTATACAAAACCTCTCGTTGATATCTCATTGATGTAACTATTAACTGCAGACGAAGCGTACTCGTCTTCACTGAGCGACGCGTCCAACTTACGCACTGATTTAGTTACCGCTAAGGAATTGGACGAGGTGATTAAAATTTTGCTGTTAATCAATTTCCTAAGTAGCACAAAGTTGTTGCTGGGACCTTACCGTATCGCTTCCATCCCGCATTCCTTACTCTATAGCGAACTTTAAACGATCCATTTCGGTGCTCATAAACCTTTCAGTTTACCTACATTTCATTCTCTACTCGAGTGCGTCTTCGAATAAACGTCGATTTTTTGCGTTTTGTACTTCAATTCCGTGTGAAGTACACTAACGAATAAACGTTCGTTCGTTCGTTTCGATAAAGCGTTCGTACTGTATAGTATAAATTACCTAAATATTTTTGTAGCTAGCTGACTAAGTCGTAAATAATCTATTGTTTTAACTTTCTAGCTGTGTACCTGCTCCAGGGAATGGCGGCCGTAAGAGTATTGATTTTTTAAAAAATAATATTTGCTGGTATTGAAACTGTGTTTCAAAGCATATTCTGTAGAATACAATAAATGTGTTAATTAACCTCTACTTAGGATTCTCTCTCTCTCTCGTTACCAATACAGGTATAGCTCATTGGACCTTAGGTAAGTGTGTGTGCGCATGTGTTTTTCGTGAGCGTTACTTGTAAAACTAGTTAAAACTGCAGCACAACAAATTGTGTGACACGTACACTGCACTATGCCAGTTTGCAGTATGTGTTGTATGCATGTGTTGTCTTCTCTGATCTCGCTGCTTGGTAGTTTTGCCATCTCCTATTGTTGACCACAGTGGCTGCCGTGCTACAGTTATGACATATTACTTATATTTTAGCACATATTACTCCAGATTTGTTGTAGGAATATTACTTTATTAATACACAATGCGAAACGTATCAAATAAAGTTTTCAAAGAATTTATGCAACTTAAGGTGACTATTTTCGTGATACTGAACTTGTTAACTCTGTTTTACAAGCTATTGCATCTGTAAAAAAATTTTGGTGTTTTTTGAAAATTTATTTCGCCACAATTGTTTTAATGAACGTACAACTGAGTTGTTTTCATTGTTCTGTACAAAGATTTAATGGACACATACCCTATTTTATTAAAATCCAACCGTTATTTGTTTACATTTTTATAGAGATTCTATTCAGAATTAAAACGGTAAACTCGGAGCATTGAAACCGTTAACTTTGTCATGCCATATCGGTGGCTCTTACTTCTGTACTGATAACTAAGGGACCAATGGAATGTGGGAAGGTTGTAAATTTGTTGATTGCCACTCCGTATGGCAGCAGATAAAATGTTTCCTCATAAAAGTATAATTTTGATTATTTGTAGGCTATTTTGTTGAACAATATAATGCATTTCTTCATTACTTTTTTTTATTACTGCATGGAATTGTGCCATGCATCTTAGAATATATATTAGCGTTTTTAAGATATACATAGAAACCACTTTTCAGAGTGTGCAGCAGATACCAGACTAACAGTTACTCAAGTACTACTAGTTTTGTTTTGACTTGTGTGGCTAGCATCGCTAACAGAAATCGTCTTTAGGCCGGTGGTAGCAAGTCTCTTTCTCTGCCTACGCCGTCCATACTCGCGCCGGCTCCTCCCACGACTGCACTCACCGACCCACTCGACAGCCCTGACAAGCCCAATCGTAGCAGACGTACCGGTCACCCCGGCCCTGCTCCTGATAACGGAGCTACCTCTACCCAAGAGTTGTCCTTTACCTCCCAACCGACCACTGGCGCTAATGACCTGGATAAGTCACCCCCTGACGCACTCCAATCTTCCGATAACATGAACAACGGTAACGAAGACAGCACCGGGTTCAAGGGTGCGAATGACCTTCAGAAACTGGGGAACAAAAATCTACGGTCAATGTCAGTGCCTTCGGCCAAGCTGCATCCTCAGCTGTCGTTTGCCATGGCGCAGCTAGCAAATGCCGAAGATGAAGCCAAGAGAAGTCCAACGGTACTTCCCGACATTCTTGAGACAAGTGAAGAGGGCGACAAAAGCAGAGGTTTTCGAATGTTCATGCAAAGGAAATTGAACCCTCAGGTACGAATACCTCGTTCTTTTGATGGTCGCTGCAGCCGGTGTATCTGTTGCTTCAGTTGGCTCGATGTCGTCGCTCTCCGTGTCTCTTCTCATCGAGCTTCATCTTGTACGCGCAAAACCTTCTACTTAACCCTAAAAACAACAACGGGCCTCAGAGGCCCTCTTTAATTTTATTTGATGGTAATTTTTTATATTATTTGGATGAAAGGATTCAATGACCTTTTTATTACCAACTATGCATGTAGCCATAGACCACACCCTACTTGACTCTCCACTCTTCCCAAGTGGGCTTGATCGCAGATTGATAAAACTTCGATAACATCTTTTCCAGTCAACACAGCGACCTCAAACATAATATAAATTGTTTTTGGAGACACAAAGAATGCATCTACTGGAAATAAACACGCACACGTGAGCACTGGCCAATGGCAATCTAGAAAATTACGTTTAGTTAATTTTAGGTTATTTTGGTGTCCTAGAATTCAATTATCTTCGTCCATCGTTGACATCTAGCTACGAATTTGTGTTTTTTTATAAACACATTATTGCATCGCTCTGAACAGCTCACTTTTCTTGCGACGTCACTATGGTGACTGAAAAAACATTTCATCGGCATTTTATCATTTTCTTGTCGATGGCCCACTCGATGGTTTGAGTGGGAAGCCAAGTATAGTGTGGACTGTGATGTAGCTAAATATATTGCCTTGTCCTCAGAAGTCCCCGCTTTGTCAACTGTACGAAGTAAATTTTTTCATCGTGGGAGCGTTAAACGATTTTCAAATTATAGCTTCTCGCTTGACTGTTGTGTTTTTCAGGCCCAGTATCTTGAAGGGTCGGTACCTCAGATCCGCCAATCAGTACAGTGTCACATGTAGTAACGTGCGCTTTAATAAACTGGTGCGTGTATTCCCTAACTATTCACTAGGCCAACGGTCCTTGGGTTTGTTCCAGTCTTTTCCCTAACCCTTTAACGCCCGCCGGAGCCTTTTGATCCCTGGTTAGTACCGGTTTTCGTAAAGACACTTAACGTTAATTGGAACGTTCAAGAATTTAATAATAATTATAAAAATGCTTGCCTTATAAGATGCATGCTTCTCCACTAATCCGTTTGTATCTGTACTAATGTGTGCATAATTTAGCCATGAGCTCATTTCGTTGTACGTCCGCAGCACCAAGTAAGTGTATCGTCTCGTCTCGTATCTTATTCACTGACAATTAAATGTATAATTTAAATGCTTCCTTAAAATTTTTTTTCTTACAGATTATTTTGGGAGTATTTGGATTCCAGTAAACTCCTCTGTGCCTGGTGTGATAAACTTTGTTAAGTCGCGTTTGGTAAAGTTGCGTAAAGTATCACTGAGATTTGAGTTCTCAGCTCCGTAACTCTAAACGTCTGGCTATTCTTTCGCTCTAAATATTCTCTTCTTTACAGCATTTTCCTGCCTGCGTATCGTCCATTATTAAATGTTGCTAGTTATATTATAGCTTACTAATTCTTTGTACTGTACTCTTTTATTTATTGCTGAATGTGCACTGTATTCTGCGTTTACATGTAATTGACACCTACTGATTAAGTAAGTGCCTACCATCGTATTGCTTCTACTATACTGGATATAATTTATGACACTGTGCTAGAATATAGCGCAGTTTCTGCATGCAAGTTTTGCACCGAATCTACTGTATCTTGCGCCTTGCATTACTGCTTATGATTTTGTAGCTACTGCAGTGTGCATTGCTACCAGATGCTTAGTTGCGGGTCCATCGTGAGAAACTCGTCGTGTCCGACCGAGGAACTTTCCGTTTTCCGAACGAAAAAGCTCTTTGGATTAGGAACGGTGAGTTATTTCATCATTGGACCAATAGCAGCGCCTCACCGTGTGCACGACACTAACTGTCCCTTGCTCCGCTAGGAATCGACTCCGAAAATCGAAATTTCTGGTGAGAAGCGAGGTTCTCTCGCACCAGCCTCTGGTCCCTCCAGCCGTAGAGGTTCCCTCATTCCTCCTGAAGATGCAGGAGGCAGACGCCCCTCCCTCATCATCCAGGAGGAGGTAAGAAAACAACTCACTATTCTAACTATTACGTTTAAGTAAGAGTAGAATAAATAGGTCACGCAACAGGTTTATTAATTAGTGTAGGTAACAGTTACGCGCTAGAATATTCAAATATGTAGGCCTATATGAAGTATGTATTTCATATCATTTATTACATAATAGGTTAATGACCCAGTAGTGTATAATATTAGCATAGATAGGTATGAAAGGATATCTTAGTCGCCCATCTTACACTTAGTATCTTCCCATGAAATACTGCCTCTGCTCGAGAATTCGACTGTCATATCCCACTTAATTTTATATCAACACATGTAGGCGTGGTTATGCGTATGATATAAATATTCTAAGTAGGTACCATTCAAAATAAGATAAATTATCATGTTTGGTATAAGTTCTGAATTGCATCACGCGGCAGGCGCTTTGTAAAGAAAGTAAATAAAACACTGGGAGCACTGTCCGTAGATTTATTCAAGTAAAAAAATTTTCGTAATGCTTAGTTCTGATATCTGTGTACATGAAGCTCGTCTATTGACACGAACTATCTAAACTATGTAGCTTTGGTACTTTTCACATACTGTAGTTAGTGTAGGCGTATATGGAGAGTATCTTCACCAGTTGCACGAACAATTGAGCTATCAGTTCATACAACGAGGTGATGCTCGGTCGTGTCAGAGACTGGCTCTCACATCGACGGGAAATCATACCTTTGTGATAGCTACTTTTTCACTGCAGCATCTTCTTTTCAGTTTCAGTAATTATTATTGTCATATAGAAGTTTAGGTACATTAGGTTGCTTAGTAGCCTTTATCTCAGATAGTTTGTGTAGCAACTTCTGTTATAGCTTGCATCTAGGGTATTAAGCACTCAGTGTGTTTCTCTGTTGATTTATTTCTCTTTATCGAAGCACTGACTCTCTGTGCTTAGTCGAATTCTGTTTAGAGAAACTAGATTACTCTTTGAGTGAATATTTCTCATTAAAGATCGCGTGACTTCTCTAGCTGCTGTTGATCGCTACTTCTGTCTTTGAACGTTTATGTTCTTATAGTGACGACTTTCTTCCTAGACTTTTGACTTTCTTAACTGGATGGATCTGTGTGGGGGAATTACAATAACGGATTTTGATGCCGTCTTGAGAACGAGATTCCGAGGCTGATTACCTCTGATTAGGGTTCATGCATATCTTCTGGTGGTAAAATCTATTTATCCAAACTTTCTGCCAGTTCGATATAGGCTGTCTTTAAAGGGAAAACGTTTTGCAATAGTATTGCAGGGTTATGTTTGATAGCTCAAAGCTTAAATTAGTAAGTTGTGAGACCCTGGATAAATTCATGAAACTTTTATCAATATACTCTTGGCTAGGGACAGCTGTAAGCATCTGTTCATAGCCTATTGGACCATGGATGTGTAAATACTGTATATCGACTTACAGTGTCGTACTATCGCATAAGAGTATGTTCCTATATATTTAATTAATGAAATGCTAAATTATTTGTTAACGATATATTCTTTATTCGCATTTTAAATCACTTTTTTACAGTCTACTGGTGAAAGTCTACAATAGCACGTGTTTCTACTGTATTCATGCCATCAATATGTCTAATTTTAGAAAATTACATCTTCTCGTCAGCCCGCTCTTCATAAACTTTCAGCTTAAGTTTATCCTGTTGTGCGATTATAAAATATAAATAAGTCTCATGTCTACCCTTGAGCCCTTAAATTTACCATGAAGCCATGGCGTGTATCACCTATTTTAGCCTAAACGCCACCTCGTTGGTGGTAAGAGCCATTCATCTCTAAAATAAATAAAGGTTCCAATGTTTAGCTTCTCTAAACTCGCGTCCGGTGCTTATGTGGAATTTGTCTGCATAAATCTCTTAATTAAGACCCATGTATCATCCTTGGGGAGGACAGGTCTGATATGTTGAATGGTTTTACATATTACTGTAATTTGTTATACCATATCGGAATACTCGAAACATGAGAGTTTTTTATCTCCCAAGATTTGTGTATAGTTCCAGCCAATACAAATATCGAAAGAGCCTGTCCTCTTCTTGGATAATCTTAAAATAAACCAGTTTTATCCGCGGTTAAATAATTCCTAAAATAGAAACTATTCTTCTGTATAATACTTGTACTTCAAGTTGTTTTTCATTCATTGTACACTGTCTCGTTTAATTCCCAGCTTATCTTGCAACGCGCGCATAAAATGAAGTAATATTTGCGAAAAAACAACGAGGCGGTGTTATTAGCGCAAGGTGCCTTCCGTGTTGCTGGAAATTTCAAATCCTAATCAATGAACTGCTTCGGATATCCATTTTTTTTCGAAACCGTCGTGTCCTCGGCCGGTGTCGTCGTCGTCGTCACTCCTTTCTGTCCGTAGCTGCGCAATCGTATACTGTCCGCGACGGTGCTGAAGTATACAGCAGCTTGGGGTAAGCCTCACGTTACCATACTACTACAGTATTATCTGCAATACCTTAGTGTATAGAAACTATGTACAAATATGATTCGTTTAATTCCAGTATACCTATATGACATTAAAAACAGTATAGCGCCAAAGCTCAGTACATTGAGTGCTGGTACAGTATATGTGATGCTCCAAAATCTGTTCTCAGTTATTTCCTTTGTCACATAGAAAAGGCCTCGCCTCGCGTACGAGCACTTAATGTCCCCAACTAATTAATTCAAATCGTTGTGCCGTATTCATTATAAATATGACTTCTTTTGTAAATAACGTTGAGATTAAGAACCGACCTTCGTTTCCGTAATAAGTTTCAGTTGTATACAACTTGTGCAAACTTCTTTGAAGCACCTCCTTTTCTCTGAAGTACTCTATTTTCTTTTCAATTGATGCTGTTACCTGAATGAGTAGCATAGGTGTGCTTGTGTTGAGTAAATCTCGTATCATGTTGGAATCTGTGAGTGTGGGTGGCCTCTTCATACCACGTGTACGTTGACACAATCTATTGATGCGGCAGGGAAAAACCCTGAAACCTGGCGAAATTGTGGAGAAGGTGAGACAGAGCCTGAGCGATAATACAGTGGCTCCATCCATGGCAGCACACAGCCTTTACTTTCTTAAACCGTCTTTTGTCTAACACACACGAGTTGCGCGGGCACCAACCGCGCCACCGGTGCGCTCTAATCCCATAAACTGTCTTGTGTACATAGAAATGATATAGCTCTTCAGTATAGCAAGATAAGCGCGCTCGTGTCGACTGGGGGCCGGTGTTGTCAGTTGTGTGTGTGTGTGCACTGAGGGCACTTCGGCCCAAGGCCTGTTCGCGGAGTGGAACTTGTGCCGAAATAGAGGTGCTTGTCTATCTTGGTGACGTCATTACACACGTGACCTCTGGCTTTTGTTGGGTGATTTCGCGAGTTTACGTCACCAAGACAAGCCGGTAGCGAACTCTCTGCTCAAGTCCAGCTTAATGCACAGGTCTTGTGAATCGCCGTGGTCTCTACACAGTGCTAGGGTCTGTGGGTTTGTGAGGTGCTGTGCTGACAATTACTCTATCGATAAATATGGACACTTTTGAGCCGTTTTGTTACAGTAAATTCGTCCTTATTTTTACTCGGTGTAATTATAGCTAGACTTGTGGTATCTCAAATTACACAGTGAGTCCTTTCATTGTAAAATACAAGAACCGTACGTGCACAGCCCACACTGATCTCAGTCACTTGTATACACACTCTGACAACCCTCTTCTTGTTGCACGACGCCGACTGTCAAAGAAACTTTAGTGTGAAGTTCGCATGTTCCTAAATATTAATTATGGAATAGTATACTCTCTTAGCAACTCTCTTAGCAATGCATAAACGCAGCCTGGAAAAAGTCTCCAGTGTTAATTTACTTTAAAATGCTTGTGGTCTCAAAAGGATAGAGTGTCGAAATCTAAAACGACGATAGCGGGAAACATAAAATGCTTTTTCCGAATTATACCTCGGTCATCCGCGTTGTCTTTACAGTTTTCGGCTCGAATCTGATGAATCTCTGCTGGCGTGGACGCTTTAGCAAAAATGCTTCGTAGGTCAATAAAAGTTCAGTGCAGGCGCGTAGAACTGCTTACTGATCATAGTGCTAGCGAATTAGCGCCGTGCTAACTATAATTCTAACGTTGCAGAGTTCTTACGTACTGTTTGCAAGTAGAGTTTCGCTGTCCATAGTACAGTAGATGTCGAACATTGTATGCTATTATACCGTAGATAGATAACAAGCTCTGTCATAGAGTTTGAAAAGGTGCAGCTTAGCAGAAGTGCAATTAGAACGATTTTTCTGACGCTAATCCATCTAAATTCTTTCTTTTTCTTGTTATTATGAATTTAACTCCAAAGAGCAACGCAGTTATGTATTTTATTATAGTGATTTTTAATACTTTTTCGGCATTTTGATGTTGATAGCATAGCTCTTTTCAGACTTATTTTTTAGCTGATAAAATGTAATTATACCTGTTAAAAGTGGTCCTGTGCTTCCAACTATGCAGTGATTAATTCATCAGTGTTTGGTGATCTTTGAAAATCTAGGTAATCCTTGCTGTCTTCGGCATCATATTGAGCTTTAACTGCGTAACAACTTATGCTGATAACTCTTAAGCTGTTATGTTGGAAGTATTGCGTCCTACCCACTTTACACTTACTTCCTCGTGACCTAAATCATCCTTATTACCTAAGAGATTGACGATATTTTGTCGCTTTTCTCTAAGGTTACTTGGATCTTGTGGTCATTAGGAGGTTAAGGCTTTAAATGAAAGTAAATAATGATGCTGAGATTGTCGGACGGTTTTGAACCTCATTTTTCAGATTTTGAGATACTACCACTGTGCTTCCCATTTTTTGAGGAAGCTATATTTTTCTTCGTTTAGTCAATTCAAAATGAGCGATGCCGCTGCTTTGAGCTGGTGACAGTCTTTCTTGCTTCTCAGACTAGCTGCCTTTACCGTTTCCATTGCTCGTGTAGACGCATCACAATGTGTATTCACGAGGTACACACAAATGGTTTGTCATACTCTATATACCGTTATAACTACTATCGATAATAACTTAGCATACTACCCCAAAATAGTCCATTAGTTAAACTAACCAATAGATACGGGAGAGAAAAATTATCAAAGCTCTCATTAACTGTCACGAAGAAAATCTACAAATGCCATAACAAAGTATTTCAAGCAATGAAACTGATTAATAAAGTTACTGCTCAAAGCTCTGGTTGTGCTCCCATGTTGTAGCTACTAGTTTAGATGCAGGCTGTTAGTGTAGCCGACAACTCTTCTTCTGCAACACCGTAATTTCTGAGACTCACTTGCGAATTGGAACTGCTAAGCTTTTTCCAACATCCTGCATTCTAAATTTGTATCTGGTCATAATTGCCGCCTTTTTCAAGATGATTCCTAAGTTTGATGGCGGCATAGTTCTAAAAAGTGTAGTTTTCTTAGATAACCATCAAAAGTCACTGCTTCATCTTAGAAGAATATCAATTCATTTTAGAATGACTGGCATTCCACAGCACCAGAAGTTACTGTGCTCCGAAAGAGAGTCTGTCGCTAGTCCAAGAAGCTGCCTTGGAGGTTTTCTTGCTCCGATTTTTGTTAGATCCTAGAACTGTCTACTGATCGCTTCTCTCTTTACGCATCTTGTTCGTAGAGTGGCCGAAAATTGCGACCAGGAGAAGTCGTTGAAGAAGTGAAGGTAACGCTCTTAATGTCTAGGCATTCGTGTCACGCCCGTAATGTTTAGGTATTCGTGTCAAGCTCGCACGACCTCTGTATTCGTGGAACGCACCCACTGTTCTAATTGTTCGTGTAACGCTCACAGTATTCAGCAATTCGTGTCACTCTCTCTCGCACTCAGTATATGTTGATATTCCGTATCCTTTGTACTTAGGTACTAATTTAATACTCGTACGCGTACAGCTTCAGCATTTCGTCTTAACAGATGATACGTACACACGTGATGCAGCGCGAGCTAACCTCACGCCAGTTGCACACTTGACTCTCACTTGCACACTGTGCACTGTTGCATACGGTAGTAAGCCATGAATCTGCTAGCTAAAGCAACGTTCCCATGTTCCGGCATTTACAAGCCTCATGGTATTTTATTTATATTTTATTAATTCATCGAAAAAAAAATCATCTGCTAATGCTAGCTAGCTACTACCTCAATTGGGATTACATTACTACTATAATATTCTTTGAAGAAATTAAGTTTTATTTAAATGTCAGGGAATAAATAGTGAGACGGAGCAAATGCGTAGTGAGAGGATAGTAAAGTGTGCAGCTGTTACCACGACACCAGCACCGAGCTGCTCCGCACCGCTTCACTGCCCCATATCGTGCACTTGTCTCCTCCAGAAGTGAATTGTTTCGTTGTTGTGACCGTATTGCTGTGTACAGACTAGCTAATGCTGCTGTGCAGGCTCATGAGCCAGAGAGACACTGAGTCAGTTCATGGACAGGACTTGTGCTGAAGCGTCGCTACTGGTCTCCCTAACTGACAGAATTAAAATCATGACCACCATCCCTTGCAATTGGATGTTTGGCCTGCTGACCGGTGAATATGAAGATGCCATCGACTTAGGCCAGTGGTGACGTTCCCGTTCCTGCCGTGCCTACAGCATAGCCTGCCTTAATTGTGCTTCGGCTTAGATCCCGATGGTCTCAAACTGCTACACACAACTTCTATATTCTTATTGTAAATTATTCACTAATTCAACCATACTTGTGATAGAAAAAACACCAACTATACACCAGCGATTTACTTGTTTACGATAGTAATGGCAATTACAATTGCAATGAAGCTACCATGTTTGTCTATAGCGCAATGAATTAGGATTAAGCTCCTCTGGCACACTGCAAGCCAGACAAAACGTTTTTCGTTCAGTCTGTGCAGCAATATCGTCTCAGCAACGACCAATTTTGATGTAAACAGTCAAAAAGCACTACGAGCTGGCCACAAATGCTTCCTCCAATGTGGGGAAAGCATCCAAGCATCATGCTGTCCTAGATTCCACTGCTTGTAGTGAAAAAGACGTAATGTCTAAAGAATTGGTGCATACATGGATATAAGCACGTAGTATAGTGGGATCAAGAATGATTCCGAAAGGGAGTTGACAGTTTAGTTATATAATTACGAGTTACCGGCGGTCAGTACGCTCACACAGTCATGCAGCATACTGTCCCAGCCATGGATCAGCTGCACACTCGGGGCAGCATACTGGATGATCATGCGAGCACAGAACTGCCAGTGAACAGTATTGTGATAATTTGTGTGTGAGCTACGATCCTGAGCACTTTGTAGGTCGTATAGAGCTGAAGCAGCCCATATTTGGAGGAGAAGCATTTACCCAACAGCCGTACTCAGTAGCTGCTCTTTGACTGTGCCGACATATCTCATACCCTTCAATGTTCCCTGCACAACTGCCGTTCGCTTGCCTGTTCACCACCGATGTATTATACGAATAAACTGTGCAGTAAAGATGTTAATTTGACCTTAAATGTCACGGCAATAAACAGTGTAACCGATCCATGTGCCCCCGTCTGGCCGCTGTTCGTATCGTATGCATGGGAAAGCTGTCCCTCCGTGTCCTGTGTCGCATCAGTTGTCTCAAGTTATACACACTGTTCTGTGTCATCGGCGTCCCTACGTAAAACTTTCCATTCTTCGTCACCGTCTGTCACGTCAGTGTCTCTATTTAACAGCTCCTGCTATATCGTCTGCCCTCACTTCCTTACTATATAATTTACATTTAAGTTTTTACCTACTGTGCTAAAGTGCTTGCTACTTTTCCTTTTTTATATTTATATTTTCTTACCTTTCGCCCTCCAAGATCTTAAACTATTTTATTATTATAATAATGGTAAGCCTGTTGCCCTCTTCAACCCAAGTAAAATATATTATCATCTGCAATGTAAACCATTCCCTATGCACCAATAAAAATTTAAATACTCCCTTTGGTTGATAAATACCATTTTCATCGTAGCAATGAAAAGACTTCCCTTCTCTTCAAGTCCATCAAACTATAATTCCCCTCTTATTCTTTACTGCAACTGAAGTAACTTGCTCCCCGAAGACCTCCACTTTCTACAGCATATCTGTTATTGCTGTGCACTGACAGGCAGCAGGGCACAAGGCGGACTGCAAGAGGTTCATTTCATGATGTGTTGGCTGTGGATAGGTTTGGCTCTTGCCGAGCTATCCACGGCCAATAATCTTGGTTTGACCTTTTTACAGCCACGTACATCCAGGATACTGGCCCAGTAAGAAGACGTGGCCAGCGAGCTTCGACTCCTGTTCTGTGGTCGGGACTAATGCCGAAACGTCACTACAGGACTCCTCATATGACGTCACTACCCTTACTGGCAGTGGTTGATTTGCTAACTGATTAGCCAGGCAGCAAACGAGGGCAGAAGTTACGTTTCGGTTGACCTCCACCCATGGAGCAGGCTCGTTAGCTCGCCGGCTTTGCTCATGCAGAGTTTTGCTGTAATCTTTGGTAGCCAGCTACTCAAGATGCGGCCAAACGTGCCTGCAAGGTTAGCCCTCTACTGTCCAAATACGCCATTCAGTTGCAATGCAAATGCTGCTGCTCCTATGAAGCTGAGTGTTTAATATGGACAGTAGAGGGTTTCCAATCGTACTGGGGGTGTCCAACGATTCCTCGGCTCAAGGCCTGCTTGATGAGCTAGCTTGTGTCATGACGATATCTAGCCTAGCACTGGTCATAGCTCATTAAAATCAACTTAGACTATTATATCTGAATATCACTATTTTAGTATTGTGTCCTCAGTGTGGCGTTTCTGTATGTAGAATTTGCTACACAGTCTCCTGTTACCAATACATTTTTGTTTATGGAATGCTCTCATTTTGACTCGCAACTATCTCTGTACTTTGGCATTGGCTCTCTGCAGTCATGACATCATTAAAGTTTAGTGTATTAGTGTTATCACGACTGAAGCCACGCCCATTGAACAGGCCTTCGTCTGCTTACTGTCTATGCGCAGCTTTTTTCTTTTTTACTGCTATATTCCTTGGTACTTCCCTCCACCATGCTACGCTCTCATTGTTCATTGGCTCAATTATTATTTCTTCCCTTCATTGCAGGTTCGTAGGACCTACAGCTTCGTTCTCTTTATTGTCTTAGTTTTTTTATTCTTTAGCATTTCGTTGCAATGGCAAATTTTGTACCTTATTACTGGTAGATATAATTTTTCTATTATGTTACCCGTAGCTATGAGTTTTCATTTCAGTGAAAAAGGCATGTTTCTATTTTTTATGTGATTAAATCTATTTTTGCATTTTTTTTAAAGATAATCCACTTAGAGCATCCTCATAGACGTACTGTATTTTCAAATGCTTTTTCTTGTTCTTTTATTTTCTCCATGTCGAGAGTTCCTAAATGTCTCACTGCAGAGGTGGCATTCAAACGTGATTACACTTGCACGTTGTCTGCATACATATCATTCATTTTTATGTATTTTGGTGAAGACTTTATCTGTCCAGTATAAAAGAAACTTGCGTTACTCCCTTCTTATGACATGCTTGTGGTAATCGGTGACCAGCTGAGTCACGGTGAACGCCCCTCAGTGGTGAAACGAACGTTGGGAACTCCTGGCAGTCCTTGGTAGGGACTACCCCATCTTTACATGACACTGACGTGCTTTTCTATGCATTTCGTCCAGGGGGGCAA
The DNA here is from genome assembly GCA_001587735.2 of Parhyale hawaiensis. Classification (NCBI taxonomy): domain Eukaryota; kingdom Metazoa; phylum Arthropoda; class Malacostraca; order Amphipoda; family Hyalidae; genus Parhyale; species Parhyale hawaiensis. Next base: position 5,240,276 of record LQNS02278089.1, on the reverse strand, counting down.
ACTTAAGCCAGGCGAAACCGTTACCGAAGTCAAGGTGAGGCCTCTTTGATCGACTGCGGCCGATCAATCAGCGTGGTGGTGCTAACGATATTCGCACGGTTTTATCGTCTCCAGTGATACTGTCGATACGAGATCGTTGTGTCCGAAAGCGTCCTTGTGCCAAATGTACAACCAATCATACTCGTCGATTTCGATAACCTTCCTCGAACCCGATCACTAAGCTGTTGAACCACAGAGAACCATAAACCTAAAGGAACCCCTTCTTAATCCCTATCGTTTCATGTTCTTTATATACAGTTTTATATCGTGATGCAATAAGATATCGGTCATGCAGCAGTTCATCTGTATTAGTCAAGATAGTACTGCTAGGGGCAAAATATGTTGGTTTGCAACACAGTCTCAGGGCATGTGGTGTTCTGGCTGTGCTGCAGCCCACAGGATTTTGTACTAGCATTTACATCTTGCTTACTAAAGAGGCTGCATGTATATACGACCATATATCCTATTCGCTTCACGACCTACTCAGAGTTCTGTTAGTTCTGTGTGCACGCGAGTGTCCCAATCTTAGATACATAGCATCTTCTCCAGCACTGTCAGTTTTTCCTTAAATGTTTTAGCGTTTGATATAAAGATCATAAAGTTGACTGCGCATGCTGTTATTTAGGAAGCACTGAACATGGCGTGTTTCCTAAGGTAAAGATTTGACTTAAGAGCCGACTTGATACGACCGCCATAGTGTTTTGTGATGCGCCTGCAGCAGCACGAGGCGAGTGTGTCCCAGGGACGTGAATGTTGTGCAGCGACTGAGACCACACCAGAGTCCGGCAAATACTTCACTGTCTCCTGTCTTTAATCTTCGTGTTGTTCTTTATACAATCACAGCACTCGCACTCTACACTTCTTCCCCCTCATCGATAAATCGCTGCAACCTCTGCAAGACAATGCTGAAAAGTTCTTGGATTTGGGTGAAGAGAAAATGCAGGGCTATCAGTCATTTGGTGAAACTGATAAAACAAAGAAAGTACCTATATAAGTCTGCTTAACCCATAAATGTTATCTTCACTGTAATAGGGTCACAGCTTTTCCTGTTTCCAGCCAAGAACTTCTCAGCACCCAGTCGTACCTACTCTACACAAATCTTTTTCGTGGTCCACAATATTCGTACATTTTCTGCCGAGTCTTTTTGCTTCTCCTTCAAAATGCTGTCTCTTTTTTCCTCTAAGGTTTTGGATCCTAGATAATTTTTCTATATAGTGTTTCTTGTGTCTATGCTATTGCTCTCGTCAGTATAAAAATATTTTTGACACGTGTCTTCCTTAGTTACTATCAATCTTCTTGTCAGACTGTCGTCTCTTTTCAAAATTTTCTTGAATCCGCAGCTCTTTTCACATATTTATACTTTATCAAAGTTGTACGCTGTTTCTCACACCTCATCATTTCTACCTCTCAATAGTCTCACTGCATTCCGTGCACTGTCCCCTGGTATGCACTCTGACACGTACACTGATGCAGCTGATCCTCCATTCAGTCACCGACGCACTGTACTTCACTCTCCCCTCACCAACACACCTGTCTTGCAGTTTCAACGAAGTAACATTGACATCGACTACCAGATACACTTCTAAACTTAAACAACGAACAGTATAAATGATTTAACCGCCGTTTTTCTCTTTTGAAGAAGATGGGAGCCCGTGTCATCTTCGTTTTTGCACATTTTGATGTTAAACTTCATTGTTGTTTTTGTTTGTTACACCCAATGCCAGTAACCTGGCCCCTCCCCATAGACAAAGTCTTGTCCACGGTTCTGCTGGTGCATGTTCTGTTCCATTTTTTCAGGGCAAAATTTTACCCAGTTATTCTTTTTTTTATTCCTTACCAGAAACATTTGCGACCCGGCGAAATTTGTGAGGATGAAGTTCAGGTCAGGCTGCCATTTTGGAAGTAGATCTACTCTCCGCTCTTCGTTTCGTGTTTTTTTTTTATCATTTTTTGACGAGTTTTTCTTATTGGAATTTTCGCTCCCTCGATAGCCTTTCGTTGCTTGCTTTAATAAATTGCTGCTCTAAATTCAGGCAATCTTAACTACTGCAGCTGCAGATAAGGCTCCGCTTCCTGCGAACTCACTCTGTACATTGAGCTTCAGTAATTTCTATCAGGCAAATACGTCGTATTTTTTTTAACTCCCCGAAGGGATTACAAAATTATAATCACAAGCACAAATGCGTTTGCTTCTTACGCTGATTTTAACAAAACCCTGAGTGACGTCATTGTTCATAGTCCTCGAACGAAGTCTTAAGTGACGCCATTGCTTATAGTCCGTCAACGAACACCGGAGTGACATCATTGCTTCATTACCTTTAACTCGCATTACTACCGTAACTATCTGATGGCTGCTACTATACCGGGCTTATTTTTCTACCTGTATTAGCCCATAGGGATATCGCTGACCCGATTTACCGCGCAAACTATCCTAATATTTAACTTGAATAACTTCCATGAATTAACGCTGCTTCTTACAGGGATATAACGTAATTAGCAACCCTGCCGAGCATTAACTCTCACTGTAACCATGGATAAAATTACACTGTTGCTAAACAATTGACAGAGACACAATGATGTTATACGACCATATTTTTGGTCTTACATTTTTTTCTTACCTGTCTAAGAAACATGTCCTAATATGTGCTGTTGATCATTGCCACTTTTTGCTCGTAATGTTCGTATGTCAACACGTTCACCTGACTTGTCTAGTCCTGTTTGTGTGGATGTTTTTTTTTTTGCCTTTCTGGTTTCCGTTTTTTACGTTTGTTGCGTTTTCTAATAAACACAGATTTTATTTTGAATGATATCTGTCGATGAGGTGAGTACTTAATCGTACTTTTTACCATTACACATTTGCGATAATGAAATTTTTGCAATACGCATCGAGTTAGGTTTTACCAAGACGCTACTTCAGCGATTCACTCTGATCAATTTTGAAAGTGAATTAAATCTTTTGACATCCAAATTTTCTTTTCAAAATGATTACTTCTTGTTACTTAGAGTAAACTTCACGCTCAGTTAAACACCACTGGCCGCAGGTAAATTCTCTTTCCCTTTGCAATAAATAATTAAAAGAACATTGTCGTTCAGGAAAGTAGTCTCGTTAAAGATACAAAAGGAGATATGTGATCACCATTTAATCGATATTAATTATGTATTACCTTTTCATCGCTGCTCCTCCTGTGCCTGCACATTGTTGGTCATCTGGTCACCATTTCCATCGCTGGGCTCCATGCTACCCCGCAAATATCGTCGACCTGTTATGGCTGCCGTCACTACTGCTTACGTTACTGCCCTATTCTCACTACGTGCTGCACGGGTCGTGGGCCGACACGTCGCTGTCCTTTGCACTTTATCTACACTATGTCCGGGATTTATGGTCTGTTCATACTCTACTCGGTGGTTGTGCCCACGCCATCACTTACCTGGTCGTATTGCCACGTATCTCATCGATGGCCTCTGCCCAAAACCAATAAATCTGCTGATCACGTTTCTGCTGGGCATCCTGTAACACGTTGTGCGCTATATCCGCGGGCTGTGGTCTGTATCGGTTCTGCTCTATGGCTGGCTCCTAAACCCTCTGGCCACGGTCACGGCGTTGGACCTAACAGGGCCGCCGTCGATCTAGTACAGACAGAAGAGCGTCCGTGGCGTCCCCAGAAGATGAGAATCGCATTGACAAGGCGTCCACGCCGCTCAAAGCCGTTGGCAACGTTGGACCTCCTGCTATTGTGGACGTACAGCTCAAGTACAATGCTGTTGAAGGTTTGTTCTCAAGTTCTTCTTTTTGTTATTATTTGGGTCATTTTTCTCAAGTTCTTTCTTTTTATTATAATTTCGGTTATTAATAGGCACCGCAGATACAGAGGTGGTAGATACGATTCCTTGTCGCAATATTCACATCTAATAATATTCGAGGGCTTTGAGCCAGAAGTGGCTATGTCCATTTTTGGTGAAATCGGGTTCCCCTCACGAAAAGGGCGCCCATGAGGCATATTTTTAGAGTCATGGGTGTCTATGCCATATCTCTTCATTAAGAAGAGATTTGGCATGAAAATGTATGGCATAAACACCCGTCTAACTAAAAATATGCCTCACGGGCACCCACTTTGTGAATGGAACCCGATTTCTAAAAAAATGGACATGGCCACTTCTGGCTCTAAGCCCTCGATATATGGTCATTATAATGAGTTAACCACGTTAAGCGTACCAAAAAACCTAAAGAGCGATTGCAGTCTTCATGATAAATTTTCCTGTTGTTTTCAGTGAGCTGACTGATTTTCACTGGTAGCTGAATGTTGACGTTAGCATCAGCATTGCTCCTTCCGAATATGTCTCTGTTTTCCCTAGTAAAATTTGCTTCCTTTTAAGGTCTATGTTTACGGGAACTATGGCATTTTTCATTTCAAATCACTTTGCACTACTCTAGAGTAATCTGATTTTGTGCATTGTATACATATCTTGCTTTGTAGCCATTCATATCAAACTGAAGTGATATTAACTCGGCAGGCCAAAACGGGTACATTGACCTCGTCATTGAGGGCAACTCTGTACCCAAAGTTAAGTTCTTCAAGGGAATCATGGAAATCGTGGAAAGTGGCCGGTACAAAATTCACACCGACGGCACTACGAACACAGTCACGCTCTGCATCAGAAAGACCAAGGCTAACGATGAGGGTGTCTACAAGTGCATCGTCAGCAACGAACATGGTGAAGATTCTGCCGAAATGGAACTCTACGTTTCCGGTGAGTCTCCTAAAATTTAACTGGAATTTGTAGAATGGGTTTGTTTCCCTGTAGTTTTTAGTTTATACCCACGACAGTTATAGTTTTAGATTGCTTGAAGTTTAAACAGTTAGCTGTATCAAATATAAATTTATTATGTCTTTAAATGGTTTAATTGTTAATTTTTCAGTTTAGCTTCGAAACAAATTATGAATTATTGTTTCATCTGGTTGTAGATGGGACAAATGTATAAAGATGCAAGCAAGAACGTGCGGAGACACAGTAGCTTATTACACCAAATATGGTATGAAGGGTCGTATTTTAAAACAAATCGGCCTGTAGTAATTTATCGTTATAATCAGTGTTGCACTTAAAGAAACCGAGCTGTTACGCATAAAACTCAGCACTAATTCGCAATAGAACATTTTACGTTTTTATCTCTACTGTAGGTATGGAGTACCATGCGTTTCTCTTAGGTCACTCTTCAATTTTTCTGCGAAATATTAAATTTTGGCCTGTTTTCCCTGGTATTTTCACCGTTCATATTGTATTACAACTAGAAATCCTACTGTTCTTCAACACTCGCTTTTATTTTTCAGCATTTTGATTTTTTACAGTTCTATCTCTCTACTTTACTGGTTACACATGTGTAGACTAAACAGAAGCTACAATTTCGGCCACCATCCGTTATGTGGATCGTACGTGCTTACATCATTCGCATCTCACTGGCCATGTTTCGTTTCATTACCAGACGCCAGTGGTATGGACTTCCGTAGTATGCTCAAGAAGAAGAAGTACGCTAAGTGGAAGCGCGAGCAAGAGAAAGAAGACGTCGATCTCAAGGAAGTCGAAAAAGATCCTAAGCCCCAGCTGAAGAAAGTGGAAAGGGTTAGTATCTTAATGTAAACGTATCTATTTTGCTAATTTCTCTGCAGGTTTTACAATGGAAGTGACCCATTTCTTGCGCAGAGTTGAGGCGATAAACTTACACAGGGTGCATTAAAATATAAATATATAGTTCGGTAAATTTGAATGAGGTGAAGTTGCCATCGCATGTAAGGGACTAGTTATTTTCAAACGTGAATGTTCTGCTTACACTAGAATTTTAGCAGTATTTATTATAACAAGGTTCATGTCTCCAGGCCCTTCCGTAATATGCTGTGATCTACACGAGACAAAAATCTACCAAAGTTGTCTATGTCATTTCAAAGACATGCATGATAATACGTACTCTGTTAATTATTTCATGCTCGGAACGTTGTCTCCTAGTAGGGCAGATGTTTATTCCATCGTACAACCACGGCCAGTAGCATATTTGCAGATAATCTGAGAAAGTTTTTAGACGCTTTTTGGACAAGTGTATTATGTAAACCGAGCTTTGTTAAGTCTCAGTGGGTTTCGTTTCTAATACACAATCTCAGACAGTATTGCGAGTTTCATGTCCACAGTGGAATTTTTCATGATTCTCACTGTCTGTTTTAGGTTGCATCCTGAAATGCAAAAGTCGCTAGGGTTCTAAAACGAGTCAGCCTACTATAGTTCTGTTCATAAGATATCTATTGAATTTCTCTGCAAAGCATGAAATCCTCCATTCTAAATAATAACATCCGTTCTGTGTACGTAGGTAGTAACATGCTTGCTATGACACAAAACACCTATCTATAGAGTACTTATAGCGCCGTTATATCATCCACTGAGAGTAGTGATCTTGCGTATAGGATCTGTATAGCTGGGACTACCGCCCTCCAGACCGCTCCAAAGAACGCAAACCGTCTTTGGCAGAGATCATTCCCGACTGGCCCGTGCTTCTCAATGTCAAAAAACACAAGGTTTACTTTTCCATATCATCTCTATGTCAAAACAGGGCCAGAACCCCTCTTCTGTTCTGTCATTAACTATTTTAATGGTCAGTCGTTGCCTGCATGATCGTACAATTATGTCTTTGGTGTACCTATTCGACAGCTTCAACGAACTACAGAATATGGAGTTCTGAAGATGCTTTTTGTACATACATCTATGTTCGGCCAACCTCTTTTTCTGAGAAATATTTGTTTCAGTAGCCAGCACTCGCCCCAAATATGTATACTCTACATTTGCTTTTTAACTAATTATCGTCTTATACGCTTATTTAAGTTCTACTCTTTACAACATATATTCATTTACTGAGCTCTCAGCCAGTTTAGCTTCTCAAACGATTCGCTGAGATAACATTCATGTATTTATTTTGATTTATTTTGTGTTTGAAATTATGTTATTGTCTGTTCTTCTTTCAAAACCGATAGGTGGGAGCAAATTTCACGTGTTACTTGTTTGTGTCTGTGGAATTTCCATCATTCACCCCACACTTACATACATCAGCAGTTTTACGTCGATTAACGTCCCAAGCTAAAGTTACTCTGGCGCTACTGACACCTTATCGTATCACCATTACGCTTGTATCGTGTAATATGTCCTATGTACTTACTTTGTTAGCACATCTGTAAGTATTCTTGGGACAATGTGCTCAGTGTTGAATGCTGGGCCTTACTGCCCAGCATTCATTTTCTTCATCGTTAGGTCCTAAAGACAGCCACGTTGTAATCAGATTTGATGTCCTGGAACTATACTATTGAAATCTTCCTTCTCTAGTGTCTCATACTGTGCTCATACAGCCAAATCACTTATAACTATTCTTGTACATATAAAATGACACTTGCGAGCTACTCCAGATCATTTCTAAGAGTTGAATTCACTGCTGTTTTTTTGCAATTTAATTTGTTGATTCCCAATATTTATTAGTGTCGTTTAATTTGTATGCTTCATGTTGAAATTTAGCATAGTATCAATGTGTGGATGTATCGTAGAGTATATGTTCTTACAGTCGATTATCTATTTACCATACTATATATTTCTCTTTATAAACCAGATGTTTCAAATAGATGTACTCGCTTTAAACTCATCACATCTCTGCCGCCAGGGCAGATGAATAGTATACAGATCATCTTCATTGTAAAATACTGTACACATAATTACTCATTAATCCACTTATAACTTTCGTCTACTTGTCTCATGTTGCGATAAAAAAGATACCAAATGGAAATTGGGACCATCGCTCTGAAGCACCCCACGTGAGCCTGAGCCTTTCTCTTTCCAGTTTACTTCTAACATGCACCAACAATCTATTTCTTGTAACCTCCTTTGCTGCTTTTCGTGTCATAGAAACAAGAGTCCTGGACGAAGTTCCTCATCGATCAGACCGTCAAGGAAGGCAAGGACAAGACTGCCAAGTTCGAGGGTGAATTCTCTCGAAAGGACTCCAAGGCCAAGTGGTTCCTCAAGAAAGATGTGAGTATTGCTTCGCACTTCTTTGTTTTACATCCTTTGCACATCAGGATTACTAAACTTGCTATGTCAGCATTATGACTCCTTGAGGTCAGTGACGTCATCGTGTGCCAATGAACGCTACATGTATGACATTACAGTCTTTACTCTGCTTTTACTGCTGTTACAGCTAAGATTCCTTATGTTCTCTGGCTTTAGAAATGAGTAGACGACTCAGTTGGGTATCCAATACCCTGATAACTTATAGTAACCGAAACTAAATTGTAGTAGGTTTCGAAATTTCTGTGGCACTGTGGTGTCAGAACGACTTCATGAAGGACGGGTGAGTGACATACCCATCAGTACAGCGAGAAGTTGGGTGAAGCTGACGAAACCAGCACTCGTCATAGTATATGTCTTTGATCACAAACTTGCACGCGATACAAACCTATCTGCTAGACTTAGTTCTAATTTCCTGCTCGTGTTAGTATAAATGCAGTGTAAAGGTTTCAGTTGTATACGCTCTTATTTTACGAGCGTCGTACATAGATGAAAGAATAGTTGAGTACCAGCTTTTTTGTTGTACCGGTTCGTTGCCACTACTACGTAAACTACGTATAGTTTACCAATGTAGGTACAGGTCGAAACGCTAGGAACTTTCTCAATGTAGAGTGACCATTTTTATTACCTACACCCAGTACTACTCTACAATCTACCGCAGGAAATCTTCAACGACTCTCGACATCAAATCAAAATGGAGGGCCACGTGCACACGCTCATTATTATGAAGCCCGTCCAGCAAGACATGGGCCGATACTCCGTCGAATGTATGGGCATCTCTTGCAGCGCTGTCCTTACCGTTGAAGGTAAGTCCTTATTGGGCAATTATAAGGGGCCATATAGGTATTTTAAGTTCTCTGTTACTAGAGTACTTACTTGTTTCATTCTAGGATATTTTTAAATAAGCTTTATGTAATAGCTAAAGGTCACTTTAGATTGGTGGAAATGAAAAACTGATAGCAGAGATGAAGCCTTATGTATCTTGCGTAAAATTTTGAAAAGTATTTTGCAAAGCTTCTTTTGTATCGAAAAATAGAAAATTAACTATGTCTCCTGTGCTATTTGTAGCATTTATTAGTAGTACCTCTCATTTCTGACGGATAAGTACACTAGAGTAACAAAGAATATACGAATAAATACAACATGCACTTGATAATAGATATTTACTATAGTGGTTTGTTTTATTTACCCTAGTGTTTATTGTTGGCCTGACCCATTAGAGCTAATAATAACGAGTACCCGACCTCTCGCTGCAGAGCCCGACCCCGACTTCAAGTTCGTGCGGCCGCTGCCTAAGAAGAGCGCTGGTTACACCACTAAGGACATCGAAATTGAAGCTCAAGTCAACTCCCATAAGGCCATCGTCCATTGGTTCAGAGGAGAGGAAAAGCTCGAGGTTAGTCCGCTACATTCTTTGTTTGGCTAGCTGCGGCAATAATCTGGGTAGTTTGGAGTTTCTTGGAGTCCTAAAAGGTTGGGAAAACATATTACCTCTGCCAAGGAGGGATTTTCTGTCTGTAGGTATGTCTCGTTATCGGTGTCTGTCACCAAGATACCTTAAAAAGGTATGGACGGATCTTTATGAAATTTAAAAAGGATGTTAGGTATGTTGGGAGGAACAGATGACTAACTTTTGGTGAACATCCATCCTACCGGTTGTTTTTATGCCTGCTTTTCTACATAACTCAAGCAGTTATGAACGGATCTTCGTTAAATTTGCAAGAATTCTTGGGAATGGTACGAAAACCACTGACCAAATTTTTGCGATCGGTTAGTCTGTTTGTCTCTTTGAGTCTATATTTGTTTTATTTTTCTCAAAACATAACTCAAAAAGTTATGGATACCTCCAAGAAATTACACGAACTGCTACAGCTGTCAAGCGGCATAAATGACCAAATTTTGATTATGATAAATAGGAAATCCTGGTTTCAGGACCAATTAAAATTTTTCGCTAGCACTGACTTGCTTGGCGGAGGTATGCGCTCTCGAAGCGCTTCTCCAGTTATTCATACCATATCAGAATTAGCTAGTAGACCTGCTGCTACTTCAGGGAGTGGCTACAGTGCATTATTAAGTATATGAAAGGTAAATTGCCTTAATGAACTACCAATCACTATCTCGTATTTCGACACCACATTAATGATACTCGAGCGCTGTTGAGCAACCTGTGTTAGCATCGTTGGTGTCTGAGTAGCTGCAACATTACACATTAGGCTGCTAAAACCGCTTAAGCTGCAAGTGAAATAACATGAAAAATAAAGTAGCGATACCACCACTTTTTTGAACTACTGCAATTTACGAGTAGTCCAGTAAGGATTTCTGCTCTTCAGTTCAATTATAGAGGGACTAGCTGTATCTTGAGCAACCTGGTCAACAAACACAGAAGTAAAATCAGCAATTGGGCTTAGAGATGAAAATTTCATACGTGTACTCAGTGCGACTGATGGTTGTTGTCCCGCTGTCCACAGGAGGGTGAAAAGTACAAAATGTACAAGGACATGACGGGCACTGTGCGTCTCACTGTCCTCAACGCCAGCAAAGACGACAAGGGCAAATACGTCGCTAAGATCTTCAAGTGCCCCAAAGAAGTTACTGAAACAACGCTCAAAGTTGAAGGTTCGTGTTAAACCTGGAACTTACTTTCGCACCATTTCCTGATGCTTATTATTTGATACTTTTGTTGCGTAACAATATTTGAATTGGTTCATGCGTTTTATTTAATTTAATTTTTTAGATTTTTATGTTACCTTTTAATGATAGTTACCGCATCAAAAAAGTAACGTAATTGATAACTATCCTTATTGAAAGCAGTTGAGATTTCATTTTTTTTTCTATATGTTTTGTCTGAAGTCTTTTGTTTTTGGAATTTATGATTCCTAAGTATATTATGCTTAAAATCTGTTTGTGTATTTAGTGAAATCATGATGCTCACAAAATTTCGCACGACCCACAGACCAGCCGTTCAAATTCACGAAGCAGCTCAAGTCAAAGACGGTCATTGAGAACCACAAGGTGATTCTGGAGTGCGAAGTGGACGAGGCGGAGGCCCCTGTCACGTGGTACCTCGGGGACAAGAAGATCGAGCCTGACAAGTCGTAAGTACCGTTGCCTCGTTAACCCTTTCGCCTGAACTCATTCCTTAGCAGTAGTGCTGGCATATTTACAGTCGTAATATTCCCTACAATAGTACGGCGTATTCTCTCTAGCGGGCACGCCTGCTTTAGTGCTATTTAATGCTCTTAAGAACTAACCCAAAACGTTCATCAACTCCCCACGGGTTCTACAGATAAATCAAAGCAAAAATTCTACTGAATAATGTTCTCATTTTATTTTTGTATTCCAATGTGTATGTGTTTGTAAAACAAACTCCTATCTATCTCTTTTTTATAATGTAGTGCACCGAGGCGGTCAGGCGATTGGTGCAATTGACCAACTGTATGCACTTTGGTGGAGATAGTGCCATCGAGTAGACAATGTTATCGTCATTTTCCTCCCTTAAGTATTGTGCAGTTCATGGATGAAATTTAATGGAAAGAATTAGTCAGACGAGGGTGTGAAGGGTCGATAGAAGTAATTACATTCTGTTTTACGCTGCGGGAGTTTTGAGTCTAAGCCACTATTTTGTATTTGATTTTTTACGTCTAGCCAGGAAATGTACTAAATAATCTGTAGAAGAATTGCTTCTCGCTTTCTTTCTCGCTTGCACCAGTTTTCGTGATAGATATTTTCATTATTATTTTTATGATCAATTAATAATAATTATGAGCAGGCCACTCGAACAAAACTTACATTTCATGATTTTTTCATAGATGGTAGGCATTTTACAACAGTTTTAAACTCGTCACACTCGTTCCCGCACAGTCGCATGTTCGCTATTCTTTTGAATTTATACAATCTCAGGCTACTATATTTTGGACGAACTTCCCGTGCTAGCTTTGTGTACAGCTATGCCGTCTTCGTCAGTGGAATTTGTTTGTGTATGTCTCTCACTTTTTGTGTACGTGTATTGCACAATGTACTTATAAGCTATATGATACAGTGCTACACTTAGACTATATTACTGCCCACACCGCTTCACACATGAATTAGTTACGCTATTACTTTGCTAACGCTGTTGAGATTTTATATTTTTCTATGCAATGCGATTACTCACACTTGCCATTTACCGCTGGAAAATAGTTTTATTGGCCTATATTTTTCATGGAGATAATTCATTTTTCTGGTTAGTGCTCTTAACGGTAGAGTCGAGCATTTAGTAATAGAATAAGGAACTGCTTTGCGAAAGTTTTCTTATTGATACTGAAAACTTGTGATGTTTCCTTTGTTACTTTTCGTGTAGTGAGGAGTATACCATTCATACTTTGTCCAGCATATCTCTGTTGTTTGTTGAATGAGTTTGTATGAGTGCGTCTGTATGCTTTTGTATACCTCTTTACTGTCAAGGGTCAATTAAGTTAGTCTTGAAACTGATTCTGTTATTTAAGCCTTACACGAAAGGACCTTAAGCAGAAAAGAAGACTGTTACTCCTTATCCCCTATTCTTCCATGTCCCTATGCAATGTATTCATAAAGTATAAAAATTTTTAAAAAATTTTATCCGGAAATGTAACTTAAAGTGTTCCTAAACTGCCCTCCACCCAAAGTAATACCCTGTCCAATGGTATCAGTTATTTCTGTGTGTGTGTCTGAATGTATGTGCATGTGCCACATTTACTGTGGAGGCAACCATGTGAACGTAGGTAGTGCATCAGGTCGTGTTAAGCATAGACTAAATGTATCCATGGTATAAGAGTGTCATACTGAGCCTGCCGTGTATAGACTCCGTGTCTTTGTCACTGACGTGCGTGTATACCTGCCACACAGGGGGGACATCAGCCACATGTTTGAGGACAAAAGGTAACGGGTGAACATGTCTACTTGCAACACTGCAGACAAACGAGTCTTGCGCCTCACAGGGCCGTGTTGGCTCCGGCATTTGCTTGTCATTCTCTCACTGCTCCTGGTCTCGTTAAATAATACGTGATACTTTGCTCTGATACGTAGTTGCGGTAATGCGATGCTCATGGATACTTTGGTGATTGTCTCTCGCTGAAACAGTGTACGTATCATTAGCTTATCATACAGATGTGTCTTCTGAAATGCATCGTACGAATTTACTCTAGGGTCGTATTACACAGCCACTAATCGTTGCGTGAGTGATAGACGTGCTGAAACGGTAACGATTCATGGTGTATGAATTCGTAAAACATAGCACTATGATAATTTTTAGCATCTTCTGAACGAACGACCCCTTGTGCTTCACTTTTCCAAAGTTGGAGATAAAGCAGGTAGTCATACTAACGTAAATTTTAAACTACTAAATATAGAGCACAACGCAGCAATCTAAAGTGTTACCATAATTTGATCTATTGTTACGTCAAAATACCGAAATAAATACATCGCAATTTGGTAACTTCCCATCAGAAGTTGCTATGGTTTTCGCGGGCTTCTTTTTTCGTACACCGCAAGCTCTCTGGAAACCGAATAGATTCTGTCCGGAATTACCAGCTGATTGATAATTAAATATAATTGGGACTTTAGGTTCCCGGCTGCTCAATTTTCTCCTTTGTTCATGAATAAATCGTTAAAGTTAATTCGTGTACGAAAATAACCGGAGATTTGATGATAATCATTTTTTCTAGAGTTATAAATATTGAAATACTACAAATGAACGTAAAGGTCGACCCGACAGGGAATCTAAACTTATCTTCCGTTATTTACGCTTCGGTTTAATCCACCGTAGTTTTCCCCATATCTTCTTGTTTTTTATTGAAAAATTCTAGCCTTTATACAGAAACACTAGTTGGCCGATAAAAGAAATATGATTTAGGTCTTACAAATCAGTTCTTTACACTGTCCCTTATTTTAAATTGAAGGGCTAGCAAGCCTTTCGTTGTGAATAACTAGCGCTTGACAGAAGCAGTGAAGTGCAGGCAAGATGCTGTGAGACAACCAATAGGTCCATCGCAGAGCAATCTCGTTACCTGAGAGTGTTGTGGTTCTGAGAGCTGTAGCGGTCACTGCTGTACTGGACGCCCTCCTCTGATTGCATCCCAGTCTGTTCCATCCGCTCTGTAGGTACTCTTGCTCCTACTCTTGATCTTCTCATTCTTAATTGAGCTAAATCGATTCATTCAATTGAGTTCTTAACGTATAAATTTACTTCTCCGAGATATATCATTGTTTTACAAATAATAATAATAATTTTTCACTCCCAAGATATATCTGGTGTGGTAGTACTACTCTTGGTGACGGAGCTTTTCGTCCTTTTCAAATTGCTGAGATGAATAAAGGTAAATGACGTTTAAGCATGTGAAAGCTGCTATTACATGAATGAAAAGTTAATCCAGTTTGACAAGTGCTGTTAATGCCATCAGTACCATAACGAACCCGTACCAGCTGTCACTTTACCTTTATATTTTACCTTCATTATTACATTTGTATTCTCTCTATCAATACAAGTGCAATAGATCCATCTTAAGCGATCGTATGCGCTCACCACGGTGTGGCCAAGTTCTACTTTATTTATGCTTGAGATACCCTTCAACGATACCACAAATTTGTGTCTACCGCACCTCGATCCACCGTCGCGCAGAAACTGAGCAACAGAAGTGGCGACATTTGTACCCTGGCCGCATGGAACAGATTGTGTTCAAAGGGAGGAAGTTGCGTCTCTGATATTCCTTATTTCGTCCTTATTCTTCTTATTTAATTGAATGTTTTGACCCTCTTACAGAGCAGTTCACGAACGCTGCATAACCGCACTCCCTTTTATTTAAATCATTTACGTTTCTTTCCATTTCAGCCTCAATGTCTTCGTTTCTACTGTCATTCGTTATTAGCTTATTTATTTTGTGCCTTCTTTTGGTCAACGGGCGAGAAAATTCAAACTTTTATGAAGCCTTTTCCTGTTCAGACAATTATTTCTTTTTGTAAGTTTTGCAGTATTATAATGTTTCATTTTCGCCTCGTAAGCCCGTTCTCCAAAAGAAGGCCTAAATATATTGGTTTTACACTGCACTCTATCTTCTCAGTATACAATTTAAATGTATGCCGTATGTATAATTTTTAATTCTCCGCATGAAAAATCCTGGTAGAAATTGTGCAAGTATTACCTACATTTACTGTATTTCGCGCACTGCACGATTGTATCCTTCTACTTTACCTCTTTTTCTACCGGTGACTGCCAGGGACATCACAACGCATGAAGGTTATTATATCCCTTCCAATCTTGAGACGTAAAAGGTTTTTCCCTATATGAGTGAGCTAGCAGTGCACCTTAGTGAATCACGTTATAATTATCATAGAGCACGTTCTTTACCCCCAAATTCGTAGCTAGATGGATATGGTATGCATCCATATTGCAGAATTAGTTACTGTCGTTGAAGCATGAGTTGGATCCCTTCCTGCAGACTGTTTTCTATTTAGATGATAATTATTTTTTTCTTTGCCTTAATGGTTTAAGTACTCCAGGGATCAAATAAAATTGTCCAACCATTTAACTTCTGAAATTCTGAGTTTGCGATATTTCATTTTTGTTATTGACAATATTTTATTTTATTTTAAGGCTCAAAATGGTGTCACAAAGGCCGTCCAACAGTCAGGTGTAACAACAGTTCCATGTTTTTTAATGAGGACGAGTCAAGCTGGCGTCTGACGGTGCAATAAAAGACAAGGGACTTAGGGTAAAATGTTTTTTTTTTGCGTTTTTGTCTGAGTAAAGAGACCAACTGTCGTAAGACGTTTGAACTTAAGAGCTGTCATGAAGTCCTCTTCAGTAATCTAGAACGATTAATCTATTGAAAGAATTTCATCATCAGTTGCTAGTATTTGCTTTCCGGTGCAGCATTCATCACTCTGCATAATACTATGGGCGAAGATTTGATGGAGTTTATGAGTTCTTCTCAGTACAAATTGCGTTTGGGGCTCCAGATAAACGTCACGTGATGAAGACTTTACAGGTGCATTAAACTGCTTCCCAAACGGCGACAATACCATCATATTAAGTTGTCACACCTTATGTCACGACAGAACGTGCAGGGTTGAGTCCAGCAGATAGGGCAACCACAGCTTTTACTACGTAACTACACTCTCGATCAGCCTGGAGAACGGGTTAAATACTCTGCCATTTAATAAACAGAGTGGGCTTGCCGCGGACTACATAAGCTTTGTCTCTGTTTAATACTGCACCACCTACAGTTTGCAGTTCTCATCAGGATCTTGGTCTTTATTGAGAAAACTTATTTACGGGCTCATTAGGTTACGCTCTTCTCAGCTCAGTCTCGCACCTTAATTATTTCTCTTGTAGCAGTAATGTTTCTTTTGAGTCTGTGCTTAAACAAGTCTTTCTTGATTATGGATGAACTTTCGTTTTTAATATAAAACCTCCAAGTTTGGTGTTCACGATAAAACTTTTCTCTGAATGGTTCCTATTTATGGCAAAGTATAGGAGAACTTACCATAAATGGTTGAATCGCACAGCTGCGGTAATACCCATACTATTTCCTGTTACCAACAGGCCCGTTGCTTTAACAAATTGGACCTCTTCAGTTTGTCAGGTCACTCATGCAATACTCTTCACCACGCACATTTCTTTGCATAATTTTCCCTCATCGAGTATGTTATATAATTACAGCTGCACTTCTATACTCAGTTTTATCAAGTTTTTTTTTTATTCGTTAGCGAAAGGCTTTGGCCGTCGCATCTTCATGTCACCTTTACTGCCTCAGTTTTCACTTATTCATTGCAATATTGTGAAAAGAATCATATTGACTTTTTAAATTTCCGTAACTTTCTCTTTGCATTTTTTCTTTTTTCATGTTATGCTGATACCACACGCTAGTCAGATGAACGAGTGTCGTCGTCTTTTCGTCCGAATGCGGGATGCGCCCAATTAAATGTACACACTTGCTAAGAATTTTGAGTTGTAAGACCCTCGAGATATGTTGACATGTCCAAAAGTTAACTAACTTCACTTGCGGAGCAAACTGAACTGACGGTAAATATTTTTACACAAATTCTTTACAATCTCAAAGCTACGTTTACAGGAGCTCAACATAACGTTCGGACGAAACGATAACGATACTCGTTCTTTTGACTAGCGTGTGTCATCGGCATTACATATTCATCGTTGGTCACCACTGAATTGTCTCTCAACTTGTCTTCGTTTCGATCTATGGTTTCTCTGAGCAACTATCTGACACTCACCTTATTGAATTTATGACTATATCTAAAGTGCCCCTCTTCGACCGCTTAACTTCACTAACATGCCTGTACTGTTCAGCGTTAAGATGCTCACTGACGGCCGTAAGCGCCAGCTGGTATTCAAGAGCATCAAGATGGGAGATGCCGCCCACTACAGCTGTCGCACCAACGCTGATGAGACCACCTGCGAGCTCATTGTTGACTGTAAGTTTATGTGTTCTTGGTGTGCCCATACATATCATGCTAAAGCTACAGGTAGTAGTTTCATTTCGAAGGGGATAGTTTTCTCTCTCTATCAACCATTGCGAGACCTTCTTTTTATGATTATATCAACCAATAGAAGAGCTCGTTTGCTCATTCTGTCGTCCAATAGGAGAGTTACATAACTGATTATATCAACCTATAGAAGAGCTTCATTTCCGATTATAGCAGCCCATAGGAGAGCTTCATATCCGTTATTCGTAGTACATAAGTGGTTCTTCATTGGACGCACACCCCACGCTATAGGAGCACGAGAGCAGTCTCAGCTTAGTTATTGGATACTGCTACCAACATTGCTCGTAACATAACACAGAGTACAAAATTCTTGTTTGCTCATACTTGGTTTTGCTTTACCATGTCACAGGGTCTCTAAGTTCTGCAATGCATTAATTACACTTTTACAACCATTCTGTTGCCGGGACTCTGTAGTGCACTGCTACGTAGATTGTGTTTTGGATACATTTGCGTGCCCAGTTTCGCTCCCCTGGCCACGATCCGCATACCTACAGCTTTCCGAATACTCCTCATGTTATACCTAATAATAGTCATGACATATCCTAAGGCCGCTCTAGTGTTTTCACTTCACCTCGTTCGAATATTTCGCTGTAGCCACGCCAATATACACGACTGTATGTCTACCAAAAGTTTCAATAAAATGTTAGCCGTCGTATCTGCTGGCCTAGCAAGCGTCGCTAGTGCAGTGCCTTGTGTCTTTTCAATTTTTTAGCCAATGGCAGCTCAGCAAGCAGTGCCATTTTTTGTTATTACACTAGTACGGCAACGCATTCGAGCGTTGGAAGTGAAAACACAGGGCAAAAGACTATCGTATGCAGCGGCTTTAATATTGTCGTTTAAGCGGATGAACTCAATATGAAATGTCATGAGAATAGCAGGTTAACTGCACTTGTCATGACTTCCAGACGAAAACATGTTCAAGAAGAAGCTCCAGGACACGACCGTGTACGAGCGTACCGATGCCGTGTTCGATGTGGAGGTCACGGACCCGAACGCCCCGGTGACCTTCTTCCACAGAGGCAAGGAAGTCACTCAGGACGAGAATTGCATTGTGGAACATGTCGGCAAGGGTCACTACAGACTTACCTTCAAGAACTGTACTATTGAGAACGATGAGGGCGAGATCAAGGTAAATAAAGTCCTGTGGTGTGCGTGTTAGTTACCAATAAATGAAGGTCCTCAATCTGCAGCATGTGCAGTTAAAGAGTTGACGTTGAAACCAATAGGTGCTGTCTTTTGAGTATATTAGTTACCCTGTACGCAGAAAATACCCATATTTTAGTAGATTAGTTTTGTGAGAGTACCATATGCAAGATTTGCCGTCTTTTCCTTGGATTATTTCCTGATCATTAAAACGTGGATATACTGTTATCTCATTCCTCTTCATAAAATTCTACTTATCTTATTTGCCGTAGACATTACTTACAACCCAATTTATATATAAACTATGGTTTACTTTGTAGCTATATTGCGCCCGAAACGAAGTTCCATAACACACTCAAACGTGCTATTACATAAACTCTGTAATATTGCCTGCACGTCACAATGTGCCTGTGTTAACCCCCAGGCTGTGTCTGGCAACATCGAGTGTACCTGCCAGCTCAGCGTGGGTGAGGGCGAGAAGCCCCCCGTCATCAAGCCCAAAGAACCTATCGAAGGCCCCAGCAACAGGCCCATCACTTTCGAAGTTCCTTATACCAGTAAGTTGTGGCCAGAGTTTACGGTACGTTGTTTCCCTCACATGCACGCTCTTCCAGCAGTTGCTTCATGACGAACAGTGCTCAAATCATCACGGCAGTACTCTAATATGTTTCTGCCACTGGAATTGCTCATCGACAACTTAATACACATGTTCTGTCGATCCAGCACACTACATATATGTAGCTTGTATTGTGAAATAAATCTTACCACTCAGAGTACTCTGAACCAAAAGAAAATATTCTAGTGGTTGATCTTCATGAAAAAGGAAACCTGCAGTCCTGGATCAGTGACACCAGGTTAGCCTTTTTTTAGTTAAACGTCACTGAAGCATGGCTGTAGATAGTGGCACCCAGTCCTGCTCATGCGCTACCCTGATAAGGTAGGTTCACACACTAGTCTCTTGTTGCTTGCGCGCGCTAGCTATGAACTGTTTGAACATTTCTTTACGTCCATGCAAGCGCAACTGTATACAGTGCTGTTATTTTGTTAACAACTGCCATGCGCCTGACCTAATAATCGAAATGATTTGAAGTCTTGCTGCTTTATTCCAACGCCTTGTTAGGGTATTTGCTACATGAATCGTAGGATGGTAAGGCTGTCTATACCACAACTCATGGTGCGCTTTCTATCCACTGCCTGAACAGTCCCCGGACCAAGGCTGTCGAAGGTGGACGCTAAGCTGCTCAAGGATGGTAAGCCCATGAAGGACATTGAGGTAAGCGTGCAGGAGAAGCAGGTCGTCTTCACCATCAAGAAGCCCTCTCGCGACCAGACGGGCAAGTACACCATCAAGATGACCAACGCTGCCGGCGCCAGCACCAAGGATGTCCACATCAACATGCAGGACAAGCCTGGACCTCCCACAAATCTTGATGTGAGCTCATAGGTTTTCTACTATTCGGAAGTGGCTTGATTAGTGAAAACGCTACCTTCTTTGTCATTCGTGAAATATCTATTTGAAGATCTATTCTACGGCATTAATCAATTGTGATTCTAAAAGATGTCAAAAAGATGCTGCCCGATGAGTTTACTATACTCTACTGAAGGCAAATAATTTTATTCAAGAAGCTTTGTTTTCGTTCAAGTATAACGTTGTCCTAATGGCATAAAGGGAACATACTCTATTGATAAAAATAGTTTGAGGTATAGATGGAAGAGTTGTATTTCCTGACTCACATTAAAAGACTTGTCTCGTAAAAGTGATTATAATTGGTGATACTCGCTGCTTATATATTTGGTGCAGGAAATGTAGCCGCGGCGGAGTTTATTACCTCTGCCAAGGAGGTTATGTTTTTGTCTGTCACTAAGATAACTCAATAAGTTATGGACGGCACTTTATGAAATTTACAGGGAATTACAGGAGGAATAGAGGCTTAACGTTTGGTGATAATTTGTCCAGCCGTGTGTTTGTGTGTCTGTCTGTTTTTTCTTTGCCCAATAACTCAAAAATTTATAAACTGATCTTATGAAATTTGCAGTAATTATTATAAATAATATGAGAAACGGACGAACAAATTTTTGGGGGTGATCTATTGGTTCGTTTACCTGTTTGTCTCTCTGTTTGTCTTTTTGTTTCTCAGCAACATAACTTAGCAAAGTTTGGAAGGATCTACATGAAATACGCAAGAACTATTAGGAATGTTACGAGAAATAATTGACCTAATTTTTGTGATTTGTTAGACAGTCGACTGTTTGTCTCCCCTTTGCCTTTCTGTTTGTCAGAATTTACAGCAGCTCAAAAGTTAACGAAAAAGATCTTCGTGAAACTTATAGGACCTGCTAGGAGTGTTATGAGGAATACATGAATAGGTTTGGGTGATGTTTAAAAAATCTTGGCATCAGCACCAATATGAATTTTTCGTTAGCACTGCTTTTCTTGTCGGTGGTCTACGCTCGGAGTGCTTCTCTAGTTGTTCATTTGTCCGCTAAAAATAAAGAAGAATTTTTCTGCGACTCAACTGCCTTCCACCTTGGCTCAGGTGACGGACATCTTCAGCACCTCGTGCGTCTTCAGCTTCCAGCCTCCCAAGGATGACGGCGGCATGCCGCTCACCTTCTACACCGTCGAGCGCCAGGACTTCTCTCTCAAAGGTACCGCCACTCTCATTCTACTTCTATATTTTCTCTACGGGGTATCGCTCTGTGGTTTCGGGACGCTCGGATCATTGATGTTTCCTTCTTCCAGAATCGTCTCGAAAATAAAGTGAGCGATTAATCGTACGACTCTTGTCTGAAGCCAAACTCTACACTCGGTGACTCTCAAACTCCACTTTCACGACTCGAAGTCTTGAGGGCGTGTCCATGCGAATAATCTTACCGTACCGAGCTTTTCCTGAATTTGGGGATCAATGAAGATAACCGCTATGTAAATTTAAAACGCAAAGTTGTTCCGAACCACCAGTCTGTTCCTATCTCATTTTCATCATTGGAACTAAAGCCTATGCGTGAATTAGTCAACAGGGGGTTAAAAACCAGTAGTACACGCTTAACATTAAACATTTTAATTTTGTCTTTATTCAGGGATGCATTGGTGTTAAAGACACCTTACGCTTCAGGTACCAGGCGTCTTAACAGTTTTTTGTACTCGTAGACAGTACATTATTTGACCATCGGATAAGTCTCTCACTTTTGAAATTATTAGCCCTCACAAAAAGTATTGATAACGCAGTGGAAAGAGTATCAAGCCGAAGAACACAGTATTTATTGGAGTTATGCAAAAAATATTTGGCAACGCTTTCTTTTCGGGGAAATTTTATTTCCGTGCACTATTAGAAATGCGCACCGTGTTATATCCGGTAGCATTTCTGAATTTTAGCGCTTCAGATCTTGGTGAGTTGAATTGTGGCTTCTTCATGGACATCAAAAGCAGCTGCTGGAGTGTCAACACTTGTGTGTTACACGAGGCCTGGTTTTCCTGTCCATGATTGCATAACTGCGGGGTGTATTGGTGGATGTAGCCTTGGTTGGTGCTCAGGTGGTGGCCGCTCTTGCTGATGAGTTTCCTCCTCAATTCTTCAGTACGCTCTTCAAGTACCAGACCATGTGTCTGTCACTCTATGTTTCCTTGAACTGAATTTTTCGCCAACTGTAAGTTTCATGTCCGTGGTAAGCAAATTATCACTGGTTGCATTAATGTATTAGAATATAGCGCAACGCAATAATTAAGGTCAATGCAATTAACCTAATATCATATCAAAACGTTGCATTTGCCTTTAATCGAAATGTATAAGAAGATACTAGCTTTTCATGAAAGGCACGTCATATATATTTATATACACTTACGTTAAACTCTTTATTTTAAATCACTCAAAATTTACGAAAGTACTTTCCAATGTTCTATTTTTTGCTAGTCATTTCTATCTAGATATATTATCTATTTCTATTATCAACTTCATACGTAGTATTCAACTGACGTGTTTTCAACATCAAATTTTTCCCTTAAAATTCACTCACCTGTAACGTTGTTAAATATACAGATTTACATTCAATATTCACGTATACTATTGATAATAAATTGTCATTGAAGATTCATGTCGAGTGCTCACCAGCATTAAATTTTTAATATCGGACACCACATATGTTTCCCATGAGAAGAATTCCGCAAGAGCGGTCTTCATCTACGGTTGTGAATTTGTTTGGCACGGCGCACCCCTGCAGGGCCCTCCGTGGTGCCCCAAAGGGTCGCTTGCTCTAGGTGCAGGTGCCAATATCTATTGCTTCTGTTCTATGCCAGTATAGCGCTAGTTGCTCATTCACTAGGATTTATTGAACTCTGCTCTTGCGGAAGTGATAACAAAATGTTTCCATCACATACTGATCATGATCGTTCAACTTGTGCTTATCGTTATTTATGACAAACTAATTATCGTCGCTCATCGATCTTGTTGTTACTTTGGCTCTAAACTACAGAAATTGTCATGACTTATTGATCTTTAGTTTTTAGCTTGGCACTTTTATTTTTTGTGACGAATAATTGCCACTACGTATTCATCTTGGTGTTTCAGCAAGCCACTCTGCTGTTTATGACAAATTTTGTCGTCATTTAGGTGTTTTAGTATTTTGAACTTTTGGCTCTTGTCATTATGACTATTTCCTCATTTATTGTGCAATAATATTTGTTTCAAGTTTTTCGTAATCACTTCATAATCAAAGAATACGCAGATAAAGACGAATAATTACCCTGACTTTGAAAAGTGGTTTATCCTCCGCATTGTTATTCCCAGCTGGAGAGCAATTAGTTGCTTTTAAAACAAAGCTAGTCAATTGCGAACGCTTATTAATTAGGAATGCTAAACTTTAGCTCGATCAGGCCGTTACGGTACAGAGTTCGGCTTTGTGACCATTTAGAAAAATTATTGAAACCTGTCATATTCATATGTGTGTAGCTGGCAATATAATGAATGAGCTGCTAACGCGTCAAATGCTTTATTGTATTATCTTATTGTGTGGGACGAAATAATAGTTGCTGCCGACACTTGGACCATATCGATGCTACGTAACTGCAATACGGTAGCGCTTCAGCTTCCTGTACGCAAGTGCCCTAGCATCAACAGAGAGAGAATAAGCACTTATTCGTCTACAGATTTATTTATAAATAACTTCGACGAAGAAATTCTCTAACTATTTACTGATACGCATGTATTTTTTAATTTACACAGAAGTTGCCGAAGGCGAACTGACTTGTTTTGCGTAGTAAGCAAGTCCAGCTGCTAAGTCTTATTTTGAGCGATGTTCACCCAACCTCACTCCGGCTCTACCGCTGCGCTGCACGGGTGCGCCCTGCAGTTGTCTTTTCTATAGGAGAACGAGCCCTCGCAGCACGGTCGGTTCCATAGCTTGCGGGACAAAAAGTACATACATTGCAGATATTTGTGCCGGCTTCTTTCATTATTACAGAAAGTCACAAATAATTTAAAATTGAACTGGGCCTTCTTTTTGCACGGTGTTCGAATGTGTTATACACGTTGGGGCACACATGTATGCCCTTGGTATGGGCCTCACTTCGGTGCTTTGTTATCTACCATATTCTATAGGTTTGAAGCATTTCGTTCATACGATGTCAGTGAACGCGTATTGGTGCTTCTTTCTCTCTCACATACGATAAGGCACATTTTTCTCAAGTGCTGGCAGCACTATAATTTGTCCCACTGCCACAAGTTTATGTGGCGCTACGCTTTCTGTATGTTGGCGCTATTGCTGTAGCTTGGTACGCCTCCTGCTATTTTTTATTATAGCATTTTTGCTACGCATTTCAATTTTTGTATTTTTTTTCTCTCTACCGCGAGCGTTGCACTGGCGATACGCTTGCTTGCAGCAGTACAGTGTAATTATTAATTTCTTTATTGCTTCTACAGAAAGTCACCCTCGAGTATGGGAGAAATCAGGTATACTCTCAAACCCTCGGCTGTAAATAATCTAAACGTTATTGTAGCGCTTGTGTTCTAAACGCAAATTAATGGTGGCTTCATGTGTTCTGGTAAATGGATTTTTTCTCAAGTTTGTGTGTTAAATAAAGACGCAGCAGCTCGACTGGGCTTTTCTCGCGACCTCCTGGCCAAAGTTAGTCTTGACCGGGAGAGTCCTGAGAATTTCTTAAGCCATTATATTTATTATGTATTTACTACAGGGTTCTGAAACATTTTCTGGCTATAGGAGCGCTGACCAAAAACGAGCTGTTAGTGCTACATTCATTGTTGAAGCATAGGTAAACAATTGCTCAAAAACAAAACGTATTTATCACTTTTGCTAAAGCTCAAAGCTCCATTGATCTTCCTAGTTTCATTTGCCCGTAGCCAGGAATTTTCTAGACCCTTTTGTTCATTAATAATAATATTAGCTTGTTTCTTTCAGAACTACTTTAAACTAAGTTATTTAAATTGATGTTCATCAAGCGTATTTGCTTGATTCGCCTCTCTTTCTCTGTGACAACTTCCCATCGTATGGATACTCTACATCGATTCCATACTAAATCTGAATCTACTTGGACATGCTTTCTTTCATTGCCCTTGGAATTCCTTACATATGAAACATTTTTCAAATAGAACGAATATGAGCTCCCTCTACGAGTATTAGAACTACTCGATTAAATGCCCCCCCCCCCCCCTTCGATTCCCTAAATCCGAGTGCCAGCGCATACAGCATCATCTTATCCCGGAAATAAATACTAAGTCCATTCCACTGTGATTCTATTCTAGTTATGTTAATTAATGAGTTGGTATGGTGACTATTCATAAACTATGAACTAACGCCAAGACCCAGCAGCGACAGCATATTTTTCCCGAAAATAAATACTGCGCCCCGACTTTGATGTGATTCTCTTCTATCATAGATGTGTTCGTTAATGAATTTGTGCTTATTTTGATGATTTGTCATAAGATATAAACTGTTAAATGTGTTCCCAGATACTAGTGGTCCATAACAAATTAAAATGAAAGGTAGCTAAGCAAAGTTTCCTGTAAACTTTCCCCTCCCAAATGTACTGTAACGGTTCCCCTCCTCACGTAGAACACTCGCTCTCGCATCAGCGTCTCGCATGCACACAGTCTCGTGCATATTTCCTTTAAACTCTCCTTCTCTACAGCATGTGTATAAATTAGCATATATACTATTTTATTTCTCAGGTAATTCTACGTCTTTTTCTTCTCATACGAAAACCTCTACTGCAGGCTTTGTAATTATTTTGCATTATGCATTGTTACTTCATTTCGTAGTACCGACTGTTTTTTGCATTAGTTTTCACTTTAGGAATATATCTTAGTTGTACAGAGCCATTGCATCTGCTAAAGCCAGCTGAGGCACTGCAGTAATGCAGGCAGTAGAAGGTTTTGTAAACTGGAGTACATGAACGAAACAGAACTGAACTACAGCATTTCTCACTCTCTTCAAGTACTATATCGAACTGAAGTATACGATTTATGTACGTGGCTGTCAATTTTCCTTTTTCTTCGTGAACTGCACAAACAAACCCTTGCCCTTAACTTTAACGGCAAAAGTGTATTTCCTAAGGGCGATGTTTTCGTGCAATTAGGCCAATCGGTAAACCCAAAACACATCATAATGACTAAAAGCCATGCGCCGGCTCATCTTTACGACTCCCGTTAACTAAATACAGGGCCTCAAAAAATAACCCATTAGCTGAAACAGGATAATAATATTGTTCTAAGTGTCAGTAGATTTTAATAGACGCATTTTTCTCTAGTTACCAAAGTACATCATGTAGCCTACAGTCTTGTACTCGTCAAAACCCACGGCGCAAAGACAATCCTATGACTGTGCTCAGTTGCATCTAAGATTTTGTGTCCAAAAGTTTTTTATGTTTGTTTATTTCATGGGGTCACCGAGATGCAGTCACAATGCTACAGCCCTCACACCTTCTAGTTGTCTTAGCTGGCTTTGTGTAATGGTGTCGTTGATATATATCTTCTTTTCTTCTTTGTTTACATACATATACACAAGACGCTCTACAAAACTAACTTTCGAGCATGCTTCACTTTTTTTTTAAATAAAAAAGTGTTTTTCATCATTATTCAATATTTAAATTTAAATCTGTATTGTGTTTTGAAATTCAGTAGCTGATGGTAGCTGTAGAGTTTCATTTTGATGACAAATTATTACATATCATATATCGATAAACAATGCATCTTACTGGGGAATATTGAACCAGAAACTAGACGGAAATCTGAACAATTATTCTTCGACTCACCTGTTATGTCTTACTAAGGAGTCCAGCTGTGGACGCTATGAGCTGTTGATGTTCCGCGATAAGAGATAATTTGGCTTTTTATTTAACTTGAACTTGTGATGACGAATAGCAATGGACCCCCCCCCCCCCTCCCGCCGCGGCGACCACGGCCTTTCTCAATATACTTAGTTGACCCAACAGGTTTTACAGACCTGGACATGACCTCAGTTTATTGTTTAATTTATTCTGGCCAAGGTGCAAATACAGAAAGAAAAGTTACGGAGATGCAATCACTATCAGACGAGCAGCAGACGAGCTCACCTCTCAGTGCCCTTGATCTTCTGGCTTAAATCATACTAGGTATCAACGGTATGGCTGTCTGGGCTGCAGCCCAGCAAGAGAGAAATACCAGTCTTGCTGAGAAGTGGGCAACATATGGTGCCAGTGAGTAAGTTAGCATAGATCTTTTATGTGTCGCTGAGACCAACTAATGACACCACGACTGTTGCCGCGCCCCTGCAGGAGGATGGTCGCAAATCGCTGAGATCCCGGCCGATGAGACCCTCAAGCTCAAGGTGGACGACCTGAAGAACAAGCAGCAGTACAAGTTCCGCGTGTCTGCCTCTAACAAGCTGGGCCAGGGCGAGCCCGCCACTCTGCCTAAGGTTATCCTCGCTAAGGATCCTTGGGGTGAGTTTTGCTCACTTTATTCGCACTCGTATCGGTACGTGTTACATTTTCTATAAAAGATATGCTGCACAATCTACAGCTTATATACAGATGTCATAGTATCTTAAAGCGAGACGAGCTATGACATGCACATTGCAATGCTGCCTTTGAGTTTATTCTAAACACAAGAACAGGATGCACGTGATCTTGAAACCTCGAATAACATTGGTTAGTTGTGTGTACAAGTACAAGTCTATGTCTAACTAGGTACATATCATAGTTCTCAAAACCAACTGTTGTCCCTAGGCGCACAGAGTGTAACCGGAAGACTCATTGAGACTAAAATAATATTTAGCAGTGACCGTATACTGTATAGCCGAATGGCGTCACATCGACGAGTCGAAGTATTTGAGTGGGGGACCTCAGGCCTGTGTAGGTTGGGTTCTTACTCTTTACCAACAAATATAAGCAGCGTTACATGCTGTACGCGAGAGAAACTACAGTAACAGTTATTGCTCGAACTCTTTGTACTTGACGACATTTTACTGTGTTTTGTGTGTGGGTGCAGCTCAAGTAGCTGGCCAGTCAGGGGCGAGAGATTGAATGAAGTAAGTCGCAAAAATACGGCCATATTTTAAATATGTTCTGCGAAGAGCTCTGTGAACTGAATATAAAGTGTCTATAAGGCCTGAATTAAAAAAAGTGGAATCAGCTCGCCATACCGCACCAAATTTTACCGCTAGTGCTGTGAAAGTTGCCACCAGCCTCCACTGCAGTTTTATATACATAGGTAATTGTTTATTACTCAATTCGTATATATATTATTAATTTATTTATGCGTTTAAGACATAAAAATCACGATTTTCGACAATTTTTATCGTAAAATTAGTTAAAATACTCATAGGCTGCTCCGCCATCAGCCATAGGTTCGTCGATGTAACGCCACTGATGACGTCACTTTTTAATGCTAGTTTCTCATGAGTCCTCCCGTTACGCTCATTGCTTCCTGGTTATGCTTAAGTTGTAGGTAGAGAGGTGAATACTAGTTTCACGTTAGTTTTAATGTTACAGGCGACAGTAGTTAGTGTAATATCCGTTCACGTACTTGCACTAC
This sequence comes from Parhyale hawaiensis, assembly GCA_001587735.2. Classification (NCBI taxonomy): domain Eukaryota; kingdom Metazoa; phylum Arthropoda; class Malacostraca; order Amphipoda; family Hyalidae; genus Parhyale; species Parhyale hawaiensis. The sequence continues at coordinate 5,211,465 of LQNS02278089.1, read as the reverse complement.
TTCGTTAGGGAGGAAAGAGCACCTATGTAAAATACGATCACAATACACTCACTGCATTGTGAAGCAGTGGTGCTGATATGTAGTAGGTACACGATCACATTTTCTTACCGCAAATAGAGGGAGTGAGCCATTCCGTAATTGCTGTCACAGTTATTCACTGCTAGCGATAACTAAACTTTTAGCGCATAATCAGATTGGTAATCATTGCTAAGAAGACAAGGGCTGTAACGAAACTCATTTTAAGTTCAAGCTTTCGAACCTTTCATGAATCATCATTATTATTATTTTATTGAGTAGTTTAAGTCTTCGTCTCCACAGCAAGGGCGATCTAACAGAAGAAGAAGCAAGGGACACATAGTGTGACGATAGATACGTGGAACCCATGCACGAGGGTGTTCCCACACAGGATCAACGCGCATGGGAACAGCAAGTCGGGAAAGAAGANAAAGATGGGAAGGAAGCAAAGTGGGCACGAAAGACAGCCGTCCCGAAGGCCTAGCTAATGGCTAAGGTAACCTACACAAACCCCCTGGGGGCGCTACTCCCCATAACATAGGATGGACGAACCTAACTAATCTAACCTTATGGCCCATCCTATGCCCCCTGAGGGGTCATGAATCATCATCAGGAAGATATTAGATACCGTCAAATTGTTCTCAAAACTCAAGACTGATGAGGAAAAGCCATCAAAATCTATTAATAACCATTATATGCTGTGTGTGTACGCGCAGATGAGCCCGGCAAGGTCAAGCACGTGGAGGTCACGGACTGGGGTCCAAACCACGCCGACCTGCGCTGGTCCCGCCCCGAGACGGATGGTGGCAGTCCCATCACGGGCTACATCATTGAGTTCAGGGTGAGTCTGCTGTCCTGGGGTGTTCTTCAAGGTTAGTTACGGTCCGGTTATAGCCTTATTAGGTGCCTTGTATACTCTATACTCGCCCCTCACTCGCACATTGTTGCCACTATCTACATCAGCTCAGCTGTGATCAGCAATCAATGCTAGCGATGAAATAAAACAACAGATGCAAGGTCGTTGTTTACTGCAGGTCAGTGGAATTTAAGGCAACTTCAGATTGAATTCTTTCGTTTTTTATGAGAAATGGTAGGCATTCTATGTATGTAGAAGTTGAACCCCGATTTTTAAGTAATTTTGGTAGCCAAGTATTATGGGGTCCTATGATCTGAGATTTTAATCTCCTGTACTTCGATTAATTCCCATTCCCAAATGCCGCACCGCCCTGTGTGGAGTAGCTCTACTGTTTGCATGAGTTACAGGCCCGTCCATTACGTATATCGGTGTATGGCTTCTTGTATTTTCCCTCGATCTTCTTATTCTATTATTGATGTAAATCAAGCTGTCCTGTACCAGATAGAGAGACCTCTGCCTACTTCTGATTGGTATTGACGAAACAAACCAGCCACCACCGAGACCGTTGCTGGGGCGGCACATGCATTACGAGCTGTGTCTTTGTAGCACATGCACTGCGTATCCGGTCTGTCGACTTGCCAGTCTCGGCATACGTCGTTACTCACCAAATGTATTTCCATCGCCTACTTGTCATTTAAATATTGGCTTGCTTCTCACCAGAGAATAATGATGCATTCAGTTCTACTGGACGAATTGATATTACTGTAATGTTTCTGTCTTTGACCGTTGCTTGACTACTGCACCTTAACAGGACCAAATCTGGATTTCTAGAGCCTCTAACTCCCGTGAGGTCTCCTTCTCTAGCTATACTGTACAATTTGTATGTACGATCAATTAAGGAAAATACTTCAGAATTAAATATGAGCAGCTTTAGCATAGATTTTCTCAACAAATGTCTAGAGTCTTTTCAATTCTGTACTACTCACTCTTCAGGCTTCAAATGGAACTGTATTGAAGTATTTCAAGTCTCATCCTCACGATCATCCCTCTGTACCAATTACCATTTTGTTATCTTTCAAAGAACTAGTTTTTGGTGTGTATTTTTTTAATTATCCTTGAGTGATACAAGGCTTAATATTTACCAATTTTTTGTTCTTTTCCCATAGTTTGAGTTAGTTTTTACCTCATTTACGCCTAGTTTCTATTTCCAGCATTTTTCCTGTTTTTATTCGCAGTTTTTGCCAAATTTTTCCTCGAATTTTTCAACGGCGATCTCCAAGCTTTTGGTTCTTCATTAAAGACCCTGATTTTTTGCAACATCATTCCCTATTTCTGTTGAAGACTGTCTTTTTATAAAAGTGATATTCTTTTTTGTCAAAAAGTATATCCTTATTTTAATCCTGCACCATATACATACAGTACCTATCACCTCATTTGCAATATCCTGAAAGCCTTCCGCCAAAACTCTAGTTCTTAGATTTCTATTTCCTTGTGTCTTCTAGAGTTCCTTTCCCAAATTATTTTCCCTCTGTCTGCTCTAGAGAACTTTTACCCAACTATCTTCGCTAGCGCATGTGTGCTGCTGCAGTGTTTGTACCATGATGGACATTACACATCCATATTATTGTGCATGATACTCTTTTTATCCTTTCCATATGCTTCCTGTAAAGCAGCCATTGGGCTTAGTTCATGCTTATTACGACGCATAGTGATATCAAAATCTCGTGCAGCTCCATGACCTGGGTGCACTAGCTCTTCCCGAGCCAAATATTGTGTGCGTCTCGCGGCCGAAGAGAAGGTGCCTATCACTCGTCTCTCTATAGTACCTGAGCCAGGTCTCTTGTTAGTCCATGTGATTCCACATGTGCTGCAGAAGACATAATAAATGGAGGAGCTTACCACACTTTGTCTGTCCCCTCTCTCGTGTAATGCCAGCAGAGCAGGTGTGCGCCTGTCCTTACATATGCCCTGACACTCACTGTGTTGTTTACCTTGTGTTGTCCCACAGACACGTCCTATGCCCTCTGCTGAGACCGGAATGGTAAGGTTGCATCACCAGGTGCCTCTCAACTCTCTCTGAAAAATAAAACTGCCGTACCAGCAGGCTTTGCTTTCTTGCCCTCGGCCCATGAATTTATCTCTTCGCTTTGTTTCAGTAAATCTTTTTGCGATTTCAACTCCGCGTAACACACAAACCGTCTGGTGATGTCGCGCGAAAACTATTGGTTTCTAGGATTTTTTACGAACAAGTTCATCAATTGCGACACCTGATTTTGGCTTGCATAGACTTCATGACTAGTATGTACCATTTTAGCATGAATGCTCGATCTTCTATGGAAATTCATTATGTGTATTTCAGTCACATATATGCTCATTACCACACGATGAGCTAGTAAAATATTCTTCTTGCAAATAACGCTCAATTACTTATATACGCCTGTCTACATCAAACAGAAACTGAACTAATTGTATTCTTATTGAAAAAGTTATGTAATTGGATGCGAGTGAGGCTGTTCGGGCGGTAGCGGCCGGCCGGTTGAAGTGTAGTTTAGTTTTCGGAGAGAGGAAGCAAGAGAGCCTCCAGCCAGGGGCCCGTCTGTATTGCGGGGGCTGCAGCAGTTCCCGTTAGATGGCTTATGTTCATTTCCGCCTACTTGCTGCTAACCTTCTATTGGGTGTTTGGTTTGCAGAAGCTCTTGTGCATTTTAATTATTTCTTATCTGAGGCAGCCATGCTCCAGATAAAGGTGATTTAGAATGCAGTAGAATTCAGTTTCTTATTTTAGCATTGCTCCGTTATGATGCACATTGATTTCTTTGTTGCTCGTTCTAGTTAATCATAAATAGACAATAATTGCTCGTACATAAATAATAAAAATATTGCCTGTTGCATTGCGTAAATAACTCAAACTTCATCATAAGATGGACCATCAAAACTGCATGCTCAGCGTACCATGTCCTTTTGCAAGATGTAATTAGCTGTCATCAAATTAATTTTTCACTATCGCTACAGCAACCAACTCAATTCTCAAATTTGACTATTTTGATGAATTATTTTTGATGGAACGTCTTTGACGGATAAACTCAAGTATTCTTTCGTCGTAAACCGTAAAATTTTTTTCTTCGTAGTTTTTCAATTTGTGTCACAGAAATGTGCCTGTTTGCACAGCTAAACATTAATATTTCTCTGTGTCTGGCACGTTTCTGCTTAGTTTCTTCTACCGGGCTCCGATGGCAATGCTATAAATAATGAATTTGTTTCGTCAGTGGCCACTACTGGCCAACGGTTAGTGTCTGATGAAGTAGTTGACATTTTCAAGCGAAGTTTTTACTCTCGTGCTCGTGCCAGTTTCGTTCTTAGGTTGAAAACTGACGTCGTTCTGGCAGTTAATCAAACCCAGGATGTCCAGATCGTGGTTCAGAAGATACAATATCGCCAAAAGACGTGTAACTTAATTAAAGAAACGAAAAATTCTAGCAAACATCAATTCTCGCGTCATTACGTTCTACAAAAGTTTTTTTTTTAGCTTCTGATTCAAGTAAAATGCGTAAATTTCAATTAGTATTTTTTGATATATAGTTTACCACGACTCCTCTGCATTGGGAAATGCGGTTAACCTCATTGTTGTTCACGAGAGTGAAATCTTTGCTTCCGGTGTTTGGAAAAAACCTAATTTTTTTGAAAATCGGTATTGCGGATACCAGCGAATTACTACAATTACGTTGTATGAATAACACGTGCATTCGCACAGGAGTTTTGCTCCGATTCTATTTTTGCTAATTTTTGGTGAAGCGACGATTTTTTCGATTTTTCATCTTTTTCAACAGCCAGTGAAATAACATATATTGCGAAGGTTCTTAAATAATACTCATTAATCATCATAATTTTCGTGTTTTTAGGAAAGTTGAAAACATTTTTTCTTCGTTCTTTCGATATCGTAAACCAGTTGCTTAATTAAATTTTCGTTCAGTTTGTGCATGAATAAAAGGATTTGTATCAAGTACAGCGAAGTTATCAACCAACAGTATAGTGCATTTTTATTTTGTGTGCGCACTTTGTACACTTGTATTAACATACATTTATTTCATATTATGCATCTAAAGTGACCGTATCGGAAAATTTCGATCTCTTCTACCGTATAAGCATCCTTGACAACAAGATGAACGGGAGCCCTCCTGCTAAATCACTTACGTAAATCGGTTAGTAATTAGTGTTAGGTACACAAATTCCTGCTTCCCCCTTGTGAGCCACCTGAACAATCATGTTTGTATCTTTACAATTCCATTAGTCATTCCAAATATCGTGTAGAAGAGTTTGTGATCGGCTGCATATTCAATAATTATCGTTCATCATTCGCAACGTAGCCTTGGGCTTTTCATGTTGAAATCTCGTAATTCCTGGATACTTTTCTAATTCTATGGCAACATTTAATCTTTTCGTAAACAGTATAAGGTAACGTTCTTTTGGTTACTTCTTCGATTTGTGCAACGTAATTTTCATTTAGAACGCACTTCTTGCCAGTAATTTCGAACTCCCCTCTACCAAGCTGTCGCTAGCGCTTACTTTGTTGATATGCGGGGCACACGGGGAGACGCCCCCTGTGCCCCGCTGCCGCGAGCGAAGGCTACATCCATTCTGTAACCAACACAGGAGCGTTTCAGTGACTGGAAGCAGGGCGCAGAGATCCAGGGCGATGTGCTGGAAGGTACCATGAATGATCTCATCGAGGGTAACCAGTACGAGTTCCGTATCAGGGCAGTGAACAAAGCTGGTCCTGGCGAACCGTCCGATCCTACCGACCCCATCTGCGCCAAACACCGCTTCCGTGAGTATACACTCTATTCCATCTCTCATTTCTTGCTCTCAGCTCTGCTGAATGTCTTCTTTTCCTCTTATATCTTACATTAAATATCTCTTGCGGCTCATAGTAATTCATTTAAGTGCGACCGTAACTTCAACAACTACACAAATGTTTCCAAAATGTTTAAACTGACTGCTGGATATGACATCAAAGTTTTCAGAGAGAGAAACAACTCCTTACTTCGTATAACAGACCTAGCTAGCTTTGACATTGTGTACGTAAATATTACTCACAAGACAGGTCTCGAATATATCACACTCTTGCTAGCTAGTTCAGTTATCAACTTTGTTATCTATTGCATGTTGCCAGCATACATCGTTTGTATGCTCTACATAATATGCAATATCATCAAGAACGTTGCATAATCATTCCATGATTATGAGCCGCTTCTTACGGGCAGCGCATTTGACATATTTATACATATATTTCATAACAACCCTGTATAGGAGACTAAACTATTAGGCATTTTTGTTTGCTCAGAACTGACATTATTCAGTTCAGTTCCTTAGTTTCGCCTTCGCAACTTTTCTTGTTGTATGCTAATGACTGTCCGGGTGCACTCCAGTTCGTCCGTTCATCAAGAATCCCGAGGCGTTCCAGAACATTGTCATCAAGAAAGACAAGCAGTTTGTGCTGGACATCAAATACGGCGGTGAACCCGAGCCTAAGGTTATCTGGAAGTTCGACGACAAGGAAATAATTGAAGAGGACACAGAAAAGTGAGTTGGCACCTTTTTGTGCTTCTTATAATTTTGTAGCTTACGGCTGTTAACGTGTTGTAGGCTCTAGGTGCATCAATAGGTATGCTATCTTTCAACTTTGCACAGATAGCAGGTTGTCGTCATAAGGGAATGGAAACACGGGCCAAGGTCATCTGCAAACACATATGTATCCCTTGTTATTATATCATGTTCTTTCACCCACCCCGGCTTATATTTTAGCATCTCGATGTTAACAAATCTTCGTGATTAAGAATGCCTAGGCGAACCTGATAGGCATCGTGTCATATCCCCTCTTGTAGGATGCACCGTCAGCTCATATATACGCAGCACAGTGTCGTCTGGAGGCTCTCGTGCAGCTTCCATTTTTAAAGAGGATCGCGAGTACCTGTTCTACTCGTGTTAGGAGTCTTAGTATGTTGCCATGACCTTCTCCCCTCTTTTTTGAGACCACAAGCTTATTAGTATAATCTGGAAAATTAACTTAGCTACGAAGCATTCCTAATAGATATCGATTGGTTATTCTTCCTACACGTACATTAGATATCACAGGAATATGCATTTACATTGTTATAATCGTGTGTATTATCTCGAGCAAATAGAATAAAAAGTACGTTGCACAAGGTTTACATGGTTCCGACTGCAGTCCACAGAAATTTTCCTTTTGAGTCGAGTTACATACTTGCATCTTAGCAAGTATGTACTGAAATTAGCAGTTAGGAGATGACGCTCTCTTCTACACACACCTGGTATGCTGTGATTCAATTGATTCTACGTCATGGAATGACGCTATTATTAAATCACACCAGACTGGCGACGTAGGAGCGTTGAAACACCATGAGGTTAACAAACCCCCGTGCAACCAGCCCAGCGTGTGGAGAAAACAAAAGAATGAAAAAAAAAGAAGATCCGAGATCACAGAATAGCTCTGTGTACAGATCGTTTAAAGCTGCCAATACCCGCACCAGCAAAGACAGAGCCATCAAGACCATTCCAAACACGTAACAGTTATCGCGCAACCCAACTGTTGGGGTGTAACAAGTGGCGGAATTAGGTCAAAAAGATGCAAATTGGACTCTCTTTAGCATTGAATCTTTCACAGAATGCGTATCTTGACTTTCCATCAGGGAAAAACACGATTTAGATACTCATCACCATACCTGAAGAGGCTGAACCATCTAGTGGTCTCTTTAAAAGTTTAACCATTAAATGGACAGTTTGTTCTTTGTTCTCCGAACCAAGATAAGAGTATACATGAGGGCCCTAGAACAATAGGGGCGTAAGCGACACCTTTTTACAATATACAGGAGAGTCACGTTAAGAGAACGCATTGATGTCATGAGGTACAAAATAATCGACGTTACATACGACCATTTATTCTCGGACTTACGCCTTTTTAACTTCACAGAACGACAGGTCTCCATTTGTACTATCCGATGGAGCAAAACAAAAAGACTTTTGAAAAGAATCTGTCACTTACGCCCCTATTGTTCTAGGGCCCTCATATAAACTACATGGCTGCCCAATTAAGCAAACCTGTGAGTAAAAGAAAATGGGTCTCTAATCGTTCTATCGTTTTTTTTTTTTATATTTTATTGGAATTTAGCAAAGACCAAGGTGAGTCGATACACATGGTGTAATGCTAGGTAAGGGTTGAACTGCAACAGCCTTTTTTTTTTTATTCCGTACCTCGATTACTTGACGAATTCTTCACTGCACTCATTGTATCTCAGCACCTTCGGGCCTACTCACCCACTACAGCTGTGTAACACACAAGTGTTTTCTGTATGTGCTGTGGTGTCCGTGCACTACATGTTGCATGCACTTATACTCTATATTGTACACTACTGTATTAAGTTGCCTTCTACTTTAGTAGTGTACCTTCATTCAATGTACTTATCGAGCTACAGCTATATTAACTCTTTACGCTCTCATGTAACGATTTTGTCGAATCAAAAATTTAATTCACAGACATTTTTTGTGATTGTACGAGTAAGAAATACGATTAAAATTACCCATCATTAGCTATTATGATGCTACATTTATTAAGTCTACGCCATACGGGTACTATCGATCTAACACTGTACACTGTTGCCGTGAATATTAAGAACGAAAGTTGTAGCAAACCACACTTCTGCTGTTGTCCGAGGCGTAAAGGATTAATGCATTCTTGACGTACAATTTTTCGTATGCGCCAGTTTTAAATTAAGCCCTATGTTATATTTTTTCACACCATGTGTAATATAACTAAAAATTATTTGAGATGAACAGCGTTTAGAAAGCAGACGTACTGAGCCAGTTAACTCTATTTCACATTCAAAATATTGCGTGAAAGTTACTTGCCTCTGCTCTCTTGCTTTCATTCTTAAGACTGTATTGTTTAGGTCTGTGTTTTTATTCGCATACATTTATATTTACCACTCGGTAATTTTTATTAATGATCAGCCCAAGAATATAGATACTCTTTCTTCTGTTAAATTATATTTTCTAAAATTTTTAGTTTATTTACTGTCTTGTATGCGAAAATATTGTTTATTATACATATAAAGCAATTACCTCCTTGTATACGTACTCTATTTCACTCTACTTGTAGAAATTATTCTGAGACCACATTTTTGGTGTAATTTTCATTGTATTAATTTAGGGGTCATGCCGTCGACATTAAAATGTGGGACAGCCTGAACTGTAGTCACTCCTGTCTTACTCAGTGTTGTCTGCACCCCTGTAGAACCATGCGTCAAGGTACTGTGTTGTATTGTGACTGTTTCGACGTGGTTTCATGATTTTATTACGCGCATACCCCACATTAGTACCGTTTATTACCATGATGAACCTAAAAATTCTGATGTAATTACATGAGTTACGTTCAACGTACCTGCCAAACTTAAAAATTCTGATGTAATTACATGAGTTACGTTCAACGTACCTGCCAAACTTAAAAATTCTGATGTAATTACATATGTTACGTTCAACGTACCTGCCAAACTTAAAAATTCTGATGTAATTACATAAGTTACGTTCAACGTACCTGCCAAACTTAAAAATTCTGATCGTTTAAATACTGCTCAGTCTCAGTCAATATGAATTCTTTCCCAGTGGAATGCTATATATATCTCGTCGTGCAATTCATTCGCTGTTTTGGAAAATTGTGCTACAATAAAATGCAAAACAAATAAATGGTTTACCGTTCTTAAGCAGCTCTTTGCTTCTCTTAACTTTGCTACATGAGTCTCACATTGCTGTCAAAATCGTATCATTTGTTTTAAGTATATCTAACTTTTGGTACATCACTACATAAATGAGCTTTTCTATTGGTTAAATTGACACGGTACCACCGCGAACCCGCCAGACAGGGGGGTGAGACAAGAGTGCCTTAGGTGTCCCAATTTGAAGTGTCGCTCAGGCCCGCCTCCATTATTTTTGAGGGTCAGTGTAGTGAGATCTTCTCTTTTTCTTGTTGTTCTTCGTGCTACTGTTTTGGACTGGCACTTATTTGGTCGACATTGTTATGTTCTGTGTCTTATGTCAACAAAACTGGGAAATCGCCCTACATGGTAGCCAAAAACTCAGTTCTTTTTGCAGTCTGTTCGTCGAAACGTGGCAATACTGTATATGTTCGCTTTTCAATGCGTACACGCTCATATGAACCTTCCAACTTTTTATCATTGCTGTAGACAAGGAAAGTTAGTAATTTTCTAAATCCTGACAAGCGTTCGGCTATACTGTACGACTTGCGAATCCTCAGATTCTTTACCATAGATATTACTACATGATTATATAAACAATTTATGTTAATCTTACCGTCAAGCTAAATTTATTAATCTACTGCAATATTTATTAGTCTACCGTAACATGTTGTAGAAAAGATTACCGAAAGTAAAAAAAAATTAAATGACACTGCGACTCGGCCTAGTTAGGTCACCTCTGACCTGCTTTATTCGTGTTCTGCCACAGTTTGCAGCTTGGCCATTAATGACACAAACTCTAATAATGATGCCTCAGTGCGTCTCCTGCTGTCGTACAAGCCCAGTTATAGAGCTGAGTTTGCGGTTACTGAGGGTGTCGCTGCGATGTTACTCGTCTGTAACCGACCATAACAAAGTGGTTCGTTACTTTTACAGACTGGGAGCTCCCTACAACTGCACCAGGTGACAGCGACCTCCGTCTCTTGCATCCTCCTGCTGCTCTGGTAGCAGAAATGCCTCTTGTACTGAGCTCACTAGTTCTTACGTGCGCAGTTAGCATCTTAGTCACAGTACATACTTCGTAAAGCAAGATCGCCTACCGTCCTCTATACAGGCGGTTACACTAAGGCAGTGATTCGTACCAAAAGCCGGAATTTAATTTGGTTGTTCGTAGCTTACTGATTTTATATTTAAACTCATGTTAAAGGGACAAAAATGTATTCCTTTCGAAAGTTTTTTATTTCAATTATGCGTTTCATTATAATTATTACATATATTACAGAGGCTAAGCAATAAATACAGATATGTGCATCGTTTATACACCTATCAACTTTTCGTAATAATTGACATGTTTTGCTCTCTCTCCCTGTCGTGGAACATATTTTAAGCGACGTAGAATGTATATCGCCCTCAAAGTTTCTTGATAAAATTTGAAAATTTCTGCGTTATGATAACTGAAATCGCACTTTTAGTTGAAACTTATGAATGACTTCGACTCAGTGAGACTACTAGTGAACTATACAAGAGGCGTTTGCTACGACAGCAGTACTATGCATCTGCAACAATAAAAATAAACAGCGCGTGTTGTGCCTAAGCCTTAACTTGCGGAGCTGCCCTTCGCTTCAGTACACCACACTTCTTTGCCATTTTTGAAAAATAAATTTGTATTAGAAACGCGTACAGAAAATATAATTAGCCAAAGCAACCTGCACAATGGCTTTTCAAAAGTTGGTTAGTTGCTACAGCATTCTTCTCTCGCAGTTAGTTTGTTGTCATCATATACCGCAGGTTGACTTCCTTTATTTTATTATATTCTAACATATCACTTTGCTTTCTCATTTCTTTGACTTATCTGCTTTCATAGCTTGTTCGCTAATTCGTCATGAAATAAAAATTTCGTCAAACCACATTACTGAAATGCTGTGACTTGCCTGAATCAAAACTAAGGAAGAAGTGTGCTGGTGCGAGGGTGCAATGCTACGCAGCTTATTTTGCAGCAAGCTTCTTCAGTGAACGTGTCTAAACTGGCGCCTGCACCGGATAAACCTTTATTTATTCTCTCGCATGCCACGGGATGCAGTCATGTAGCCTCACGCCTTCTGCCTATCTTCCTGTCGCTTCTGACAACACGTCTCTCAAACTCAGCGCTAATTCCATCTAGAAGCAACTAAATGAATAAAATGCATTCAAGCTCTCAATGCACTTAGAAACTGAGCTTAATGCACTATTATTAATGCGAAGATTGTATCATGCTGTAGAAAATCTGCCATTAGTAGATCTAAGTCCCAAGTAAAGACCAATAAGTTCAACTGTTCCTCAATCCTATTGTTGAAATTCTGACAATATTGAAGTAAACAATTAGTAGCAGCCTACTCTTACATTCTAGGTATTGAATTTACAATTTATCTGCAATTTCCCGTATCAGTTTTTACAGCATTTAACGAATTAGTGAAATCTTAATTCAAAAGAACTTATTGGCTGTTATTACATTCAAGTTACGCGCTTCAACGTACACAGGCATTCGTTGCATGTAGTAAATCTATTGCAACTTACAAAGGTTGATAAGCTAAAGAAATTGCTTTTCAGTAATCCGTGACTGCGTCCCGTATAAACTACATAGATACATAAAAGTGGTCTAAATGTGATTTTGTTTTCTGTTAAATATTTTCATCTAAGGCGGCATGTGCTCAGTTTCATAAATTCTGGAATCCATGTAGAAACTATTTTTATTTCTTTGATTTTAGCACGTTTAGTTTTACATATACCGTATGTTTAATTTTTCTCGAACGTGATATTCTTATGACAAAAACTGCATACTGTGTTGTATTTTCTGTATAGATTTTATTCTAAAAATGTAAATTACAATGCATGTGATGGTTTGTAAATAGTGTATAAACTTCCTTGTTCTCAATATAATACTAAGAGTTGTGCTACTCGTAAGTGCTACAGGTGGGTTAAACGAACCATGTATTGATCTCTAAATCAAAACCTGCAATGTTTAGTAAGTAATATATTGCTGAACTGAGTATTTTGTTTCATCATGAGGTAGTTGTGCTTGTATATGCATGGGAGACATTCTCAACACGCAGTACTTCCATCGAAAGCATTTCCAAAATCCAGTATGTACTCTGAACATATTCTGAACATTCGCAGTTTTTCCTAAAGGTAATCCGTACGTTCACTATGTATGTATAGTGCTTTTCTTTTCTTTCGTTCCCTCTCTACATACTACTGCCTAAATTAATGAGAAAGAGAAGAACAGTATTGAGTATACATCTTACTGCTCACGTTATATGAACATCCTTTAAGTTTGTATTTCCTTTATATGTCCCCATTACCATCACGTGTATTTTTAGCTCTACATGTTTGTTATGATAACAACCTCGTACTCCAGCACAGAACCATAGCTACAGCGCTACACACCACAGTCCCGGTCCCTCTATAGACATTTTATAACAATAAAGGATTATTTTTCCTCAAATTGGTACATTCAGCTAACTGCCTCAATTTTGGAAGGCTGTTTGTTGACTCTACATTTTTACCCCGTGTTCTTTCTTCGCCGTGCAAGGTCTGAGAGCTAGGCCTTATTAGCATAACACTTTATCTATTCCATTTAATTCCTTGAATTTGAGCACTTTGCTTTGTAATTGTCATGTCAGCAAATTTCTTGTATGCTATTCCACACTTCAATAAAGACCACAACGAGCGGAACTTGTGATGCCAACACTGTGTTTTTAGCGATGTAACGTCAGAATCCCGTCTTGAGAGTTTATGGTGACGGAAATTGCCTTGATAAGCTCTACTGAAGGCAGAGACTTGGCAACAATCTCACGTCATCATGATACCATTGTCCCAACGAGAGCTCTCGACTACACGTCCTACCTTCTCTGAGTTGCAGCACAGACTGTCTGCGCCTATATATATACAGTATGTATATATATATATCTACAGAAAGCATGTTAGTACAGTCATATAATCTCAGACGTTCCACAGCCCCGACTACCCAGTGTAACCGGCGGGATTTCCTTCACCAATGTTGCATATGATGACGCAAAATCCCCTTCACAGAATCACAATCGACAAGTACGAGAGGAACACGGTGTTCACCCTGCGTAAGGGTGTCAGGAAGGACACAGGCAAATACAAGCTGGTGCTCGTCAACTCCGTGGGCGAGTGCGAGGAGGTCTGCGATGTTGTTGTGCTCGGTGAGTACATTTCCCCTATCTTCATTTCAAGTTGTCTGTTTTCAGACCTGCTGTAACTCGTACACATCAACGAAAACTGCGTCTCGCTACAATACTGCCCCACCGCTTGATTTACTCTAACATGCCATCGATGCTCATTTAAATACCAAATCAGCAAGGGACATATTTTTTTTACAAACTTTTAGGTATTTGTAGGTGACAAAACCATTTTATGAGTGAACTAAGTTAAATCCTTATCTTAAAGTCCGTAGACTTGAGTCCAATGAAAAAGCCTATTCCAAGGCAGTGTTGTGAATTCCACCTGCTAAAAATTCTCGATCAAAGTACTTCTACTTGCATTTTAGCCATGGTCATCTGTTAACTAGGAAGCCATTTAGCTTAGTGCTCTTGCTCACCGTACAGTGTCTGTTGATACGTTGGTCCCCAATAGTCTGCTGCAGTTAATCGTGCATGCATCATCACCTAAGCTGAACTTAGTTTCTCCTCCTGTATACATAATAATATAACTAAATTATTTGAGATAACGGAAGTAACTCACAGAGGGCCGCAGCGTTAGTCCCAGCTGTTGGGCCTGTTGGTCCTAGCAGTGCCTGCTATCTAATCTAGTCTAATCTATTCTAATCATCGAGCTACCTATCACAAGATACGCTTTGAAAAACAGCTGCAACCTCCTGAGCGCTTTTCTTAATCATTGTAGAGTTGAATGGTTCATTGGTCTTATGCCGAACCACCGGAAACATTGCTACATAAGATAGCGACGAGCGGTCAGGACGTGTATAACTCGTGTAGGTCACAAGTCTAGTTGCCCAGCCGTAGTAAATTCCGTTTGTGCTTCGCGGTGTTCGTCAGTCTTGAGTTGGATTATTTTCTTCATCAAATTTTAGCCTAGCTACTATACATTCGCTATAATTTTTCAAAAACATTTGTTATCATTCGTGGTCATTAGTATGATCAGTCACAAGTTTAATAAGTCGCGTAATAATCACTGACAACTTTACCTGTACCGCATAGTCGCTCATTTCCTTGCACTGCAGCTAAGCCATCCCGCCCGGAGGGTCCGCTCTTCCCGGAAGAAATTCGCGACAAGCACGTGAAGCTTAAGTGGAAGAAGCCCAAGGATGATGGCGGCCTGCCCATTGAGGGCTACATCATTGAGAAAATGGACATGGACACCGGCGTGTGGGAGCCGGCTGGCGAGGTGAGTTTCTCTTACCGATTGCCTTTTGTTGTAGTTACCCAGGCTGGGTAAGTGTCTGCAGTTGATCTGCGGGAGCCTCCGCTGAGTCCACCCAAGATCGTAGACGCACAGGCACCGGGTGGCCTGTAGCATTCTGCATAGAATACGCGTCTCGCCTGGTAGAAAGTATTGTCAACTTTACTGCAGCCCCAACTGGAACACCCATACGCACTGGTTTGTGCTGCAGATATACACCACTTTGCACTAGAGGAGTGTACGGCTGCAGACCACCGCAGATCGTCAAGAGTTATGGCGCCAGCGACGGAATGCTCTTATACGACGACTTGCGCCCCAACTCTGCTCATTTCTCGCTAGGATCAGTGCTCACTCGGTAGCATGCGAACACCAGTAAATATAGCTCACAAAGTAATTTTATCAGCTGCGATGGGCGTGTATAGTACATGAATTGAACAGTTTATTGTGCTACAAAAAGGAGCTAGTGTAAATGTTCGTCCTTTATAAGATAAGCTATTGTTCCTGTGTTGCACAAATGCATAACCTCTATGCCCTGCCTCTGTAGGTGCCCGCCCCTGGCAAGGAAGAGTTTACTGTGGACGGTCTGACGCCCAAGAAGAACTACAAGTTCCGCGTGAAGGCCTTCAACAAAGAGGGCGAGTCCGAACCTCTGGAGAACGATGAACCCATCAAGGCTCGTAATCCTTACGGTAAGTGTATCGTCAGGTTTCTTGTAGCTCTTACAATAAATATGAAACTGGCTTTATCGTGAGTTCCGTTAAACGTGGTTTGCAGAAGAGCATAATATTACTATGTTTGCGACGAGTGCGCTAAAAATATTCTCTAGTTTGATGGTAAATCTTCAATTAATTCGCTATCTCTGCAGACGAGCCTGGCAGGCCCGGCAAGCCTGAGATTTTGGACTACGACAACACCATGGTGGTGCTGCGGTGGACACCTCCCGAGAGCGACGGTGGTCGACCCATCACCCACTACACCATCGAGAAAAAGGATAAGCTGTCGACTGAATGGGTAAAGGCCATTGACACCCCAGACACCAAGTGCGAGATGCAAGTACCGGACCTGAAGGAAGGCACCACCTACAGCTTCCGCATCAGGGCCCACAACAAGGCAGGCACGGGTGAAGCTTCTGAGCCGTCAGACCCGCACCTCTGCAAGCACAAGAACCGTAAGTTCTTACTCTTATATTATGCTACATTGTGGAGACTGGTCATCTTATTGCCGGTTTTGAGTACCTCTTTGAATCAGATTAGCTACGAGATAGGTGCTGGCTTAGGTATGAAGAGAGGTAATCCTGCAATGAACTTGCAAGAAGAACCATGTATAAATATCGCGCGGTTTTGCATGCTGTCTGCTTGATAACTATTCTGCCTCCTCTATAGAAGGAATATCTCTTTAGTGATGCCCATTGAGCCGCGTATCTTTTTAGCACCTCATGCTATGAATGATTGAAGTAAATGATTTATTATTCATTGTAGTAACGTGTGATTTGCATGGATAGGGAAATTGTTTCCCCCAAACTACAGCTTAATATATTTCACCTTTCGTTGTCGCATCATGCTTTCATGACTTTCGATCAGTATTAGTTTCTACTATTGTTATGAAATGTCAAACTGCAATTAACGCAATGGTGTGATACCGGAACAGTGAAGCCCCGCATTATGCGCGAGACCTTCAAGACGGTCACCATCAAGGTCGGCCGCAGCCACAAGTGGGCCGTGGACTACATCGGTGAGCCCGACCCTGAGGTGTCCTGGATCTTCAAGGACACGGTGCTCTCCAGCACCGACCGGATCGTCATCGAGAACACTGACCACCACACCGAGTTCTCCGTGAGCAACGCCAAGAGGAAGGATGCCGGCCTCTACACTCTCAAGGTTGAGAACCGCAACGGCTCTGACCAGGAGACTGTCGAGCTTGTTGTGCTAGGTGAGTGCCTGCTTAAGGACATTAGATAATCAGTTACACTTCTAATATACTGAATTTTCTTTGTTTTTCTTCGTTGACTCCTCATCTGGAAAATTCTTCCACCAAGTTTAACTGCATTTTCTGAGTTCGATTTGTCAATGTATAATCAGAGATGTAGGAACCTTCTAACACAGAGAGTTTGATATGTGAAGAGAAGAATAACTACTTGACAGGATAATTATTATCATATTTGTCTTCTCCAGGGAAACCATCGAAGCCGAGAGGTCCTCTGGACGTTCTTGACGTGCACGACACTGGCTGCAAGCTCAAGTGGAAGGAGCCTGAGGACGATGGTGGCATGCCCATCAAAGAGTACGAGATTGAGAAGATGGACCTCGCCACCGGCAAGTGGGTCCGCGCTGGCAAGGTGAGATCCCAGACTAGCGAAGCGTGCAGCTCTTTGGAAATTCTTAGGCACTAAAGTGAGCTCAAAACACTCTGTTGCCGTGACAGCGCGTGCTTTCTCAATGAATACCATTTCGCTGCCTAGATCGTAGTTGCTTGCTACAATGATGTACTGGACTTGTGGACGGGATGTACCCCCTGTATAGTCACTTCTTTAGAAAAAGAAAAAAAACAGAACAAATCCGTTCCACATGCTGTGCGGATGCATAATTATTGTTAAAAACTCAGTTTGACTTAATCATTTACGGGCTCAGCGATTCTTATTTTGCTTTTTCGGTTGCTTGTCCGTCTTCAGCAAATGTACTTGAAAACAAACGGCCATGATGTTAGTTTTCGTGCTATTATGCGTCAAGCCCCCCCCCCTCCCCCCATTTGAGCGGTATTACGTATGTTGGAATCGTTTTCACCCGTGACAAAGATTATCCTGTAACTTCTCTCTGCACGGCGATCAAACGCCACACGCTGAAAGTAACAAAATTCCAAGGGAGAGGATCATTGCTCATGCCTGTAGATAGATGGCTGTTTTCACTATTTTTGTACAATTACTGAGCTCTCGTATTTCTTTCTTTCCGTGGCAACTTTCACCGTAAATTCAAGTGCACTGTTGCACCTTGCACGTGTCTACTCCTCTGGCAAAGCTGGCTACTCTGTCACTGACTTCTTCATTTGTATGGCAATCTACAGTGTCAGTTAAGTTGACTGCTGTTGTGCTGTGCAGTGCCCCGGGTCGGTGGCGCCTCCCCACTTCGAGGTGGAGGGACTGGAGCCCGGCCACCAGTACAAGTTCCGCGTCACTGCCGTCAACAACGAGGGCGACTCGGAGCCACTGGAGGCCGACCAGGCTATCCTGGCCAAGAACCCTTACGGTGAGTGCTCTCAGTTAACATTAACACGCCCGACGCCCTACGCAGATTCCATTTCACCAAGAATGTGGCTGTTATAGGGCTGTGAACTATTTAATATCGTTAGACTCTAGTTACCACGTACGGTCAATAGTCTCAGTGAAACGACTATATTCCTCAGGTTGTAGTTGGCACTTGCGGTTCCTGAATGAATCGTACTAGTGTTGACCGTCGAAATGTAACTTAGTTATTGTTTACATGTTGTTCTAAAACTGAAATATGATTTAAAATTAATTCGTTTATTTGTGCATCGAAGATCGTATTGTATATCGCTATCGGACTTTCACCCCGACTACGCTGTGTTTGCACCTGCACAAAATGAATGGAAAGAAAACTCTAACATAAGTCTGTATGACGCTATCTGTTACGTGGCTCATCTTTTAAATACTATACACATTACACGTATCAGTCATTCTGTTTGCATGTCAAAGAATAGTGAAATTTTTTCTTCTGTTACAATTCACTTTCCACCGTAATTCTCATGTTGATGCTGGTCCCTTAATATATTCCTCACGGATATGGGCAAATGTTCACAAGTGTAAACTTTGGCTGTGTCCGCAACAGATGTGCCCGGCGCTCCTGGACGCCCCGAAATCACCGACTACGACAACAAGTCCGTGGACCTCAAGTTCGCCGCTCCTCAGTCCGACGGCGGAGCTCCGCTCCTCAAATACGTCATCCAGAAAAAGGACAAGTAAGAGAACTTGTGTTTCTGAAGCTTTTCAGTCTGAGTTTCAGTGTTTATTTCTCACCACTCCGTGCACTAAGCCAATATTGACCGGGTATTACGGTTTGTTAACAATTATTTTGATTCATTCTTTCGGGACGCACGCCTAATGTAAAACTCCCACTCTCACTGTTCACGCGAGAATCTCATGCTGAAAGGGTGATTGATTTATTGATAAATAATGTCAGTATTAATTTAACAGCTGCTAGGCTTCGAGACTAAACTAGAACAGTTTGAAATGCAAAAATTGCTTAGTTTAAAAAAAAAAAATCTAGCACTGCGCACTGTTTTTCACACTTGCTAATAGTTTTAGTGGGTTGCCTTTACTACGTGCGTTGGTTGCAGGGAGTGCATTTTTCTAACGCTGATCGATTTCTATTCTTAGGTTCATGCCCGATTGGGAGACTGCGGCTGAGGTCAAGTGCGACCTGTACACTCCTCTCAAGCCTGGCGAGCCCATCGAGGCTAAGGTCGGAGGGCTGAAACACCGCGCCGAGTACATGTTCCGTGTAGTGGCCGTCAATAAGGCTGGTCCTGGCCCAGAGTCTGAGCCCACTGACTACCATCTTGTGAGGCACCGCGCTCTTAAGCCTAAGATTGACCGCACTAATCTCAAGCAGACCACTACTAAAGCTGGCCGCAACGTCAAGTTCGACGTGAACATCGAGGGCGAGCCTGCTCCCACTGTTAAGTGGTACCGTGACGGTGAGGAAGTCACTGACGACAATATAACCATTGAGAATGTTGACTACAATACCAAGTTCTCCATGATCTCCGCTCGCCGAAAGGAGGGAGGTACCTATAAGATTGTTGCTGAGAACATCCACGGCAAAGACGAAGCCGAGGTTGAGGTTGTGGTCCTTGCTGCTCCACAGAAGCCTAAGGGCCCGCTTAAGGTCACTGATGTTACCAAGAAGAGTTGCAAGCTCAAATGGGAGAAGCCTGATGATGATGGTGGCCTACCCATTAAAGAATACCTTGTGGAGAAAATGGACACCAGCACCGGTAGGTGGATGCCTGTTGGCAGGACCAAGGACACTGACATGGATGTCCCAGGTCTATCTGAAGGCAAAGAATATCTCTTCAGAGTCAAGGCTGTTAATGAAGAGGGTGAATCTGAACCTCTCGAGGCTGATCACGCTATCGTTGCCAAAGACCCATACGGACCGCCTGGCAAACCAGGAGTGCCTGACATCGTTGACTGGGATGTTGATCGTGTTGACCTCAAATGGGAGGCTCCCAAGGACACCGGTGGAGCGCCCATCAGTCGATACATTATTGAGAAAAAGGAGCGCTACGGCTCGTCCTGGGAAACTCTATATGAATCGGAGGGTCCTGCTACAGAGTGCCGTGTGCCTGGCCTTATCGAGGGCCGCACTTACCAGTTCCGTGTTGTGGCTGCCAACAAGGCAGGTCCCGGTGAGCCCTCCGACCCGACCAAACCTCACCTGGCCAAGGCCAGGTTCCTGAAGCCATACATCAACAGGGATAAGCTTAAGAAGATCACTCTCCGCGCCTCTCAGAGAGTCTTCCTTGAAGTTGATGTCAAGGGTGAACCTCCCCCAGAGACTTGGTGGACATTCAAGGGCAAGAAGGTTTGTAGTGTTCTTTGTTGTAAATTACAGCTCTGGATTCATGGATACATAGGAACGTTTTTCATTGCAGTTATGTTTCTACCAGTAACAATAATGACAGATCTATAGCAATGTAATTATATAGCAGCTAGACTGATTAAATAATGATAAATAAAGTTTTGTTTAATCATTGGAATAAATATATGTATCAGCTATTTTTCACAGCTGCATCCCATCTTGTCACGCAGTACTTGTTTATGCTAACTATAGAAATTCTTTCCTTTTAAGAAAAGAAGGCATTAAGTACATAGTTTTCGGTTAACTATATACAGGGTGTCCGACACTTTTGTTCCCAAACTTTAACATAAGGTAGCGATCGTTGAAATGATCGTTAAACTTTGTTCTATGAATGTATGGTCTGAAATATCTAGTGAAAGAGTTACAAGGACTAGAAGTTGGACAGTTATTACAAAAAAAATTCGTACACTTTCTTGCGGAGACGCTTCCAAGGCGCTACGCGTGAATATTTGACGCGCTGGAACATGTCTGTTGGGACGCCTTACTGCGTAAATTCGAATGGCCTCCCAAGAAATTCCATTTGCTGCACCATACGCTAGGTGCATATCCGCTAATTCAGCATTGGATATTGCCTCCATTGCAGATGATACATTTGCAGCCGAAGAAGAACTAAAAGTAAACGAACTAATCTTTATCTTTGATGTCGAGGAGCACTCAGAATATTGGATGAAATTTAATTCAAACCACTGTCACTTTCATGCTTTTCATTTCCTTGCCACAATCTTTTTAATAACTGTCCAACTTCAAGTCCTTGTTACTCTTTAACTAGGAAGTAAGTCAGGAGAAGGTGAACGCCACTCCTAACATTGTATGATGAAGTACGTATTAATGTTATGGCCTAATAATGTAAAATTTGTATTGAACCAGGTGGAGACGGACGCCCACCGCTCCGTCCAGAATGAGGACTACCTCACTAAGCTGCTCATCACAGACTCGCAGCGCATGCACTCGGGCACCTACACCATCCATGCCGAGAACAGCAGCGGCACTGACGAGGCTGAGGTCGAGATTGCTATCCTCGGTGCGTCATTAGCTAACAGACAGTGTTGCAAGCATTATACCTATTCAGTAAATGAGTCTTTTTAAGAAACCCTCTGTATTTTGGTCATATTATGTATTGAATGTAGGTACACTTCCAAAATACCACGTGCATATTATCGATCAATTTGTATTAGATGAATATCTGATCCAGAGTGTGGTAGTGGGGCTAATCCGCTGTAGTGGATAGACTCAACTGTAGTTAGCACGCCACCATGCGTAGCTCATATTAATTTTCTATAGCAATTATCTGCCGATGCTGCTGGAGGTATTGTCCTTATTCAATCGTACAACAATTGTGTCCCTATACATTTTCCGACTTCACTCACCTGTACATATTTACAGTAGGTTTAGCCATAAACCGCAACAGTACTTGACTCTTAGGTCCAAGTGGCCTCTGACGCTGGCGGCCAAAATGGGAAAAATGTGATTTTCTCAAGAGCTATTATGAATATGTCCAGACACGGTCATGCAGGCAAACGCCCAAGTGCATCCTCGCCGCTTTCAAAATACTTTCTCCGCAAGAAAAATGTCAGTATTCAGTATTTGATAGGGGGAAAAGAATAGCTCTTGAAAAAATCCCATTTTTCCGTTGCCGACTTTTGGCCGCCAGCGTCAGACCTAAAAGTCAAGTACTGTTGCGGTCTATGGTTTAGCGATTGTTAGGTAGACCGTTTGCAATTATAGATAGTGGTAGAGCTAATAATACTATGTTTGTGGAATATTAGATAGGAAAATAATAAAAGCATAATGCCACTGTCATCCATAGAATGGTCAACATCAGGGTAAAAGACATCTAGGTATTGTAGGTATCTCTACGGTATGTTACGTAGATGTTCTTATTTTTTCCTTAGTGCTATGAATGACTGATTGAGACACTTGTATTGTTGCCTAACAGATCGCCCCGCCAAGCCTGAAGGTCCGCTTGAGATCACCGACGTACACAAGGAAGGTTGTCACCTCAAGTGGGACCCGCCCAGAGACGACGGCGGCCTGCCTGTGGATGAGTACGTCGTTGAGAAGATGGACGTCACCACAGGTCTGTTTATATCAATATTCTACTTTTGTTCTCTCTGCGTTTTGCACTTCTTTAGGGATTCATACGCTGGCCGCGGTAATTCTATTCTCTACTGTCCTTTTTTCATGACTGCTTACATATGAATACATTTATTTCATGGAGAACGAATTGACGATTTTTGTTACAATCATTGGTTGGGTTTCGCTCTGTATGTGTGCTGTCGTTTAATTATCATTATTCAGGAAGTTGGGGCATTCATTGAATGATTAAAGATTCCCCTATAGCTATCCATTTCAATTACAATGCACTGTAACAAATACACTACTTTGGCAAGGGAGGACGTAGATGCTGACTTTAGGTCAAGTGGCTACTTGGAGCTTACTAAGTTGAGAACCGCTAAGCCAAAGATCCTCTGCACCCCACAGGCAAGTGGGTGCCGTGCGGACGCGTGGATGGCGACGCGACAGAGATGGACGTGACCGGACTGGAGCCCGGCAAGAAGTACGAGTTCCGTGTCAAGGCCAAGAACGACGAGGGCGAGTCCGATCCTCTGGACGGAGACAACGCCATTGTTGCCAAGGATCCATTCGGTTAGTTCCCAAGTTATGAATCGTGCAATCCATTTTATTACTGGGCTTTACGCAAGCCATAAATTTATCCACTGTATATCAGTCGTTTATTTGATGTACTATAGAACTAGACTGGTGACATGCATATCAGATTTATATTTAGGACGGGAATGAATATACGATTAACTTTCAAGAAAGTCAAAAGATTCGGTAGTGAGGTGGTGACAACATACACTGGATTTAGGCTTCACTGGGGCGACAGCGAATTGAGTGTTTGGCACTAACGAATGTGTTTGCTCACCAGACAAGCCCGGTCCGCCTGGTCTGCCTGACATCGTTGACTTCGACGAGCACAGCGTCAAGCTGAAGTGGGACCCTCCAGTCAGGGACAACGGCGCTCCCATCACCGGCTACATTATTGAGATGAAGCCCAAGAGTGGAACTGTGAGTTGACAGCTTTCCATTGAAATGTTTTTTTTTACTACTGCGGCGTCCCTGTAATTTTCTCCTAAGACCTCAAGGTCGTTCTGAAGATGGTTATTTCACCTGTGCAATTAGTCTTAGAAGTGATGGGTAGCGATGGTGCAGGTAATGGAGATAATTGCTGAATGCTTGCTGTGTTGCGAAGAGCTTGTCCCACGGAGAGTTAGGCGGTGTTACCTGAGTGTAGAGACATAGCTGCTAGTGACCCTTGCCAGCGCTCATTATCCGGCGAAAAGGCTGGGCTCTATCTGCCAGCATTGTGGTCAAAGTCAGGGACAACGGTTTGGAGCCATGATTTTCATCAGTCCTATGCTAATTAATTTCTGTCCCGCCAATAATTTCTCCGCCAACAATTACTGAGCATGAAGTGCGCTCCTCGGTGGATTGAATTCAAGAGGAAGAAGAGCCGGCCGCCGAGCGCAAACATTTTCTGCTACGATTTGCAGTTGTACTCCCTTAGTTACCAATGTTTTATTTTTTATTGCTATATTTATTATACTGTATTACATTTATTGCCACGTCTGGTCATCGGCAGAGAGTCAGTTATAAATGTTTTATGGATTAGACGGTTGTCGTCTTATAATTTTAGCAATGAAGAACGGTTCTAATTATATATTGTCATTTTTTTTCATGTACTGCAGGAGTTCGTGAAGGCGGCAGAGATCAAGGGCAACACTCCTCAAGGATCAGTAAAGGGACTGGAGGAGGGGGAGAAGTACGAGTTCCGTGTACGAGCCATCAACAAGGCTGGCATTGGTGATCCATCAGACTCCACCCTGCCTCACCTCGCTCGTGCCAAATTCCGTGAGTGCTCACCTGTGTTTGGTGCTCACTTATTGTTTATGTTACAGACTCGCTTGGCTTTGCACCATACCTGTGCCCTTTGTATCTTCAGGTCATGATAGCATTAAGTCATCAAGTATTCTACGTCGTGGCTGGCTCCACTGGCAGACTTTAACATTGTGTAACATCTCCTGCGCCAGACTGTGTAGGAAATGCCTAACAATGCGTCGTCAATTGAGATGTAGTGCTGAAATTCTCTTTCCTTATACGCACTTGATTGTTTTTTTGTACTTATGGCCAACAATAATAAGTTTACTTTTAACAACTTCAATTCGCTATCGCGGAGACCGAGTGCGAACAGTCTTCTGGGTGCACAGAAGAACCGAAGGAGCCTGTTTCTGATAAGAACAACCAGCTCTTAACAGCCGTGACAATACAAAAATGAAGCTTACACTGACTATTCAACATACGCAGGCGCCCCTCGCATCGATCGCACGAACCTGACGAAGACCGTAGTGAAGGTTGGAGCCCAGCACCTCTTCGATGTGAACATTTCTGGCGAGCCTCTGCCTACCAACACCCTCAAGCTCAACGATAAGGTGAGAGAGTCGCTGGTGCCGCTCTGCTGTACTGCTAGGTGCCAGTGTCGCGCAGTTAGTGGGCGGTAACACTGTTACATGTTATGCACTAGGAAATTTGTTATAGTCTGTGCTTATGACGACACTGAGACGCAGCGTGATGAAATGACGAAAAGCGCCACCCGTGGTCAAACCCGGTATAACGTCGTGCCCCAACCTGCATTGGAATGCGAGTCTAGGGAAAGTATCATTCACCACTGGGTCCATTTTGCACTCAAGAAATAATGCTTTTCTGTTGAGTACTGGTTATTATTATTGGGCTGATGAGAGGTTAGCGGCTTATCCACGTTCATTGTAAAGCTGGCAGATAGTTCTTTGTCTGGCCATGGGTGGCAAACTTGGTCATTGCAACACGCAAAGCCTCGTGCCTCTTGATGTACCGCTGCTACGCCTTCAAAAATACTGCTGCCTTCGAGTCAACACCTTATGCAGTCATACCTTCGGCCTATTTCTCCTCTACTCTCCGACAAAAGTTCACAACATTCTTTTCATTGATTTTTACCATCACTGCTGCTGGGCTCACTGTGCACTCCTATTCACTGGTGATATATCAGTAGCCTAATAACCTTACAGTGGATCACCACTACCTTCCTATGCTATCTGTACATACGCACTGCCATGCTACCTACACAATCATCACCTATGATGCATGTTGCTCTAATAAGTACACCAGGGATATAGCTGCCTTACTCACCATTCACTTCTAGTACTTTCACTGCTGTACATTAACTGCAAGCGCTGTAGATACACATTGAGTCTGGCCACACCGTCGCCCGTAAGTATTCCCTAAAGTCGCTTGGGCCTGCGCAGGGCACTGAATAAATACGGTAGCATGAGACGCATGTTATGTTTGGAAAACAAGCATGTGTCTTTGTATTTATCAGTGATCCCCACATAAACAGTATGCCAGTATGTCTTTTGGTGCACATAATACAAACGATATAAACTGCGGCATTGTCCTAAACACACCTTGGTACATCGGTAAACAGCTCTGTAGGAAGCATAAATAAAGTTTTTTTTGCACGTGAATGTCCTAAACCTTGTTCCGTTCACAATCAACTTGTGCCATAGCTTGCAGTAGCTGTTGTGTACATAGATATATCTAAGCTTCGTACTCGTCTTATATTGGTTCCTAGATACTATTATGAGCTTCATCTTTCATTTGTTGCGCTTTCAATTCTTTCCGTGACGCTTTATTGCACTTTCAATTACGTATATTGATATTATTATTTCGGTCAATCTTAGGTTGAATGTATTGTAAGAGTCTTACGCTTAGAAAAAAGTTCACATCTCATGCGTTGTACCTTATTTTGGGAATTTTTTTAGAACATTCCATTCAGTTTCACAGCTGGTCTATGTTATGCAACTATAGCCGAATTCCTAAAAATCTATATTTTGGACATATTACCTTCTTTCTATATTGTTGCAGTATCCGTAGCATTTTATTTATTCGCTAGGAATCTTATTGCTTGTTTATTTCGTATGTTTGCTAGTATCTGTGATAGATGTGTTACTTAAATCTTCATGTGTATAAATATAATTGCTTTGCAATGTTAAACATCGTCTATTATCTAAATGCTCTGCATATGAATGTTCCATTATATATTAAATGTGTACAGCTGGTAAATGAGTTGCAGTCTGCCGTAAGTGCCCCTAAATATGCAGCACTTACTGCACTTGTGCTCTCAGTATCCAGTAGTCAGCGGTTGAGGTCAGCACTCTTTCTCTTGGCTATTCTGGCAGCGTAACGCAGTTACCCCATTTGAAATTCTTAATAACGAATATTCAAGGGAACGCTGTTGCGAATAATTCCTATTATCTGAAGCGCTGCACTTTAAAAGAGTGCGTTAAAACATTCATAAGAGTCTTATAAGGCAACATTTGAGGCATATCATGCGATTGTGTCGTTGTCCCACTTGGTCGCTGCCCTGTCCGGAAAGCTGCTCACCTCGCGCTTCTGCGCCTCCCTCAGTGGCCACCGAGCTCTTGAACACACGCGCTTCCTCCAAGTTCCTGGAATTTAAACTATGTTTGAACACACACACGTACCTTGATATTTCTGCTTCTGTCTTCTCTATAGAACGGCCTTTTAATATTTACTTGACGATCAAACGATGACCGGTTCCTAATTTCAATGAGGCAATTGTTATATTGAGATGTAATTCTAAATTACTAACAGTGATAGAAACACATGAAATTTCTAAAGTTTTCATTCGCAAGGAGTGTTCTTCAGAGTCTTCAACGAAGAACAACAACTAACACCTCATATAAAGCAAAATATTAAGATGACATATCCAACAGAAAGAGCAAACCGTGCGTGTGGTGGTAGATACCGAGCTCTACGGTACACTAAGGGCTGGCAGCTATCCAATAAATGGTAATAAATGATTAATTTATTGATACATAAATTTGTGCTAGGAGTATTGGGGACGTCCGTGAATATTGCTACGAGGCTTGTTTCTGACGCTGCAATTTCTGCAGCATAGCTATCGCTATCAGTAGCATCGTCATTGCCCAAATATTCTCGGATAACCCCAGTGACACAATAAACTATAAACGTGAAAACCTCTAACTGATCCTCTTCTCGAACATCTAAATTTCCTTTCTAAATAAATTACTTCATCTATTGCTTTCTACCGGCCAGCATTGCAGAGCTTTCCTCTTAACGAACTTCTTTCTGTTTCACTCCTGCAAATACACTCCGATTTTTGGCTAGAAAAAAACAATAAATAACGTCGACCAAATTGCAGTGCTTGTCTTCATTACAAACATTGAGATCTGGTCAGTTGTCCTGATTTATTAGTGCAAGCGAGTCTCTGCTCGATGACATGCCGTTTGCATACAAAAGTAAGAAGAGAAAAGCTCTCAGTGCCGGCGCCCTAAAGCGGCCTCGCTGCCTCTCCGGCGATGTTAATGAGATTTTTTTTCTGTTCCTGTTGCTTTGGTTTTGTTAAAATGGGTCACCTGACGCATGGCCTGTGCTGCTCTGCGTCTGCTGCTGCCCTGCTCTGGTCTGCTCTCCGCACGGTACTGTATGTGGCACTCTGCCCCCCGGGGGTGTCCTGCATCTTGTCGTACTCATATGCTGTTCTCATATGTGGTTACGCTGTAAGAAATTTTACAACCATTTCATATCACTTAATGTGAGGCATAAATACCGCTAATGCATTTCATGAAGTAATATAATTGCTTCTTGCTCAATTTTCATGACTATTGTATCTGATATAAGATGTTATGTATATCATCTAACCTCTGAACTGTTGTTGGACAAGCAACACCTCTATTGTGCTTTTCAAATGCCACGTGACGGAAATGCCTTTGATTTCCATGTCATTATTTGGGCTCTATAATGGATAAGAAAGTAAATCTCGCATATCCAAACTATTTTACTTATATCCATTACCCTATCACCTTTTTGTTGCTCTATGATGCTTGAGAATGAAAAATGTACCTATTCTGTTGGTGCAATAAACATTGCAAACTATAGTGGGGTAAGACATTTAACATGCAAGATCCTGCCGAAAAGGCGCTGGTGTCGGACAAGCAAATCCGCATAGACACGACCGGAGACAACATGAAGATCCTGGTGATGAAGGCCCAGCGCAACATGACCGGCAAGTACGTCATCAACGCCAAGAACGAGCACGGCGAAGACAACGCTGAGGTCGAGCTCGTGGTGCTCGGTGAGTTACCGACTCTGCTCGATGGGATCTTCTAAAGGGGAACATAGAGGGCTTATCGTGCCACTTACCACTTTGGTACTCGTACAGAATGTGATCCAAACGTGCTTATGCTTGTGGGTTACTGAAGGGTGTGCAAAGTTCATGGTTTGACTTAGATATATCCTAAGCCTGTGCTGAAATGTGGGTTAGCCAAATGCTTCATAGACAAGGATATTAGTTCACAACATTTTCAGCGTACTAAGGGTCTAAGCGAATGTCACCAGAATATAATTTGAATTTATTTTTCAGAGTAGTTAACTTATTCAGTGTTGTCGTGGAGTATAAGAACTACGGCTTTGAATAGCTATTGATGCTAACTGTGCCCTGCTGCCAAAATAAACAATCCTCTGCACTTTTGACTTGGTAATGAGAGTCATTTGACCGGCAGGTGTGCCTGGCGCACCAATGGGCCCACTGGAGGTGACTGACGTCACAGCTAACGGCTGCCATCTCAAGTGGGAGAAGCCCGAGGACGACGGTGGCGAGCCCATCGATTATTACCAGGTGCGCTCCTCCTGTTTACCTGCTTATTTCTAGGCATTTGCCTTAGCTCTGAAATCCAAGGAACTTAATTGATTGTTGAAACAATACCTAATGAAGATCAGGATCTGTAGAGAACGTGAGAAATGTGGCACATAACTCCTGAGTAACTAAAATATTCGGTGTATATTCCGTAGACTTTTTCATTAGTTTTCGCGCTCCATGTACTTTTTTTATCCGGATATAATTGCTATGCTGACGAGTACAACATACGGATTGTAAAATTATTCCCATTGATAATTGCATTGTTCACTGCCCAGGTGGAGAAGCTGGACCCCATCACAGGCCAATGGATGCCGTGCGGCCAGTCCAAGACTCCCGAGGCTGACGTCACAGGGCTGCAGGAGGGCAAGAAGTACAAGTTCCGAGTCAAGGCAGTCAACAAGGAGGGCGAGTCTGAGCCACTGGAGGCTGATCAGTACATTGTGGCCAAGAATCCTTACGGTGAGTCTCTCCTCGTGGCATCATTTTTCTTTTTGTCTCTGCTTTGAAAAATGTAGTAGGATATAGAGTCGTCCTAGTGCTTCTTAACAAAACGTATTTTTCGCTACTTACTTCGCTCTTACTGAAAAAAAAACCTAATAAATTATGTAACCTGGATGTCAATTATTTTCATCAATAGGATATTTTGTCTTATGCTAGAATGAACAGCGTGTCGAAATCTAATCACAACGTTGTTATCTACCTAGTGGGTCTATCAGTTACGACACTGCAGTGTCGTGTACGACAGGAATGAGCTGTACTGATGATGCCATGTCCATTGTTATTCCAGACGCCCCTGGCAAGCCAGGCAAGCCCCGGGCCACCAACTGGGACAGAGACTTCGTCGATCTCGAGTGGGCCAAGCCTAAGGAAGATGGCGGCTCTCCCATCCTCAAATACATCGTCGAGAAGAGGGATAAGGTATTTATGAGTTGTCCTTGATAACGACAGTGTTGGTTAGCAGTGTTTAAATTAGGAGTGTAGATATAGTAAATAATTGTAATGTGTGTTGCAACAAAAAAGGAAAGTATCACCTTGAGAAATACAACAACACTAAAATTAAATTCAAATAAAAGATACGTGTTATCAAGAATATTCATAGCACTGAGTAATCAGGTAGCCTCTGATAAACCCAACGATGCAAATGACGATCACGGGAAGCACTGAGTAAAGCTATTAGGTGGGAAGGATGAGTAACCGATCATTATATTTCAGTTGTTGATAACTTCTCTTAAATATTGTTATTTTATGATAGCTGTGTGCGTTCTATTTGAAACTTACATCTCCTAGTTAACACTTTTACGATACTTTGCGTTGCACTTACTTTAAATTTCTTTGGTATGAACTGAATCAAGTCAGCTTGCATATACGGAATATAGACCGACCATGTTTGCTACATACTAAATGTCGGACGCGGTCACTGTCACGATAGTGTCACTTACGTAGGAAGAGTTAATTTGCACTATATATAACTAGCTCATAACTAGCACACAACGTGAAGTCCCTACCAACAAAATTACTTCATCAAAAAAGTTCTATGAATTCTCCAGCTGCCCATGAAGCAAACATTACATGCAAAGGAAACTAAATAATCTTATGGCTCTGTGGCAGGACGGACGCGGCTGGTCGCAGTGCGGCTCAGGACCCGGTGACCGCACCAGCCTCCGCATCACCGATGTCGAGCCGGACCACGAGTACAACTTCCGCGTTATTGCCGTCAACAAGGCCGGACCCTCCGATCCTTCTGATCCTTCCGACTCCGTCATCTGCAAACCCAGATTCTGTAAGTCCAGTAGTCGGTGTAACCTGTGTTTTATTGTCAAACAGATTGACTTTTTAGTCAAATGTCCAACGTTTGTACTCCACTGCTATAATCTTCAAGTTACTCTCCTATGAATAATTTTATATCTTTTATATCGAGACCAGTATGATTCATCTTTTTAGGGATTCTTCATCGCCCCCAACTCTGAATTTCTGGGAGCATGGTATGGTTGTCTCGATTCCGTTTTTGAATGTTCGCATCGGTAACTGATAATTTATATTCCCTTGAGTGATAGCTGTGTGGCCCTCGTAACTAATTTACATTCATCGATTTAATAGTGAAAGTGATCAGGTATTGCGTGTAAGGTTTAAACATTTCGTAGGAGCTCAGCTGCAGAAGCGCCTCTTTCCCAAGTTATGCCCGAACAGGTGTGGCCCTCGTGCCATTATCACGGTATATCCGATGCTCTACATCGGAGACTACTGCTGCAAATGGGTAATTCTTCATTTTACCAATGTTCTCTCCCTCCAGTGGCCCCTCGCATCGACCGCAAGAACTTGGGCCGCCGCACGATCCGCTCCGGTCAGATGCTCAAGTTCGACGTTGTGGTGACGGGTGAGCCAGCGCCCACCGTCACCTGGACCTATGAGGACAAGAAGGTAACCAACAGCCGCATTACCATCGAGAATGAGGACAACCTCACCTCATTCCTCCTCAAGAAGGGCGAGCGCTCTGATACCGGCATATATAAGATCACGGCCAAGAATGACTCCGGCACTGATGTCGCTGAGCTTGACCTCGTCGTTGTAGGTAAGATCGCTGTCGTAGCAGTAGAAATGTGAATCATACCGTGCATAGCGATCTAGTGCACAGGTGGTACTTTATGCATGCTATTTGATATCATTATCTTCTACTGCATTATGCAAACTACTCTAAAGTCCTGTTGTTTAATGCAATGTTTTTGCCAATAGCGAGCATTGCTGTATAAAATCCTCATGTAATCATGTTATGCTGCAAGTTTAGGTTCTTATATGTTCCAGGGCATTGTCTTGATGGAGACTGGACCACATTAGATACTGAATAAAAGACTGACGAATTGGGTGCATTCCCGATCAGGAATCCTATTCATGGCTTTGACTTGCTTGGTATTGATCGTCATATATTGATACTATCGGCTTGGATATTTCATGCTGAAGTGTACTTCTTCCAGCCTCAATTAACTCTGAGTTGAGGGTACGGAATGCCCGAAGACGTCCGTAGGAATGGTTCACCTTCCACTAGTCCTGCTGCTAGTTTTATTTGCACTGTAGTGGCTGTGCGTGGTGTAGGCAATTATTCAAATGGTTTTATTCTTTCTGCAGGCAAGCCCTCGAAGCCTAAGGGTCCTCTGAAGGTATCAGACGTGACAGCAGAATCCGTGAAGCTCAAGTGGGATCCTCCCGAGGATGATGGAGGCGAGCCCATTGAGAACTACGTTATTGAGAAGATGGACACAGACACGGGCCGCTGGGTGCCTGTTGATACCGTCAAGGTAAGTTGCTCTCGCGCTTGCCCTGCACCGCCCGGTATTAACATTCCTTAACGTTGCAAACAATCCTATTGTTGAGGGAAGCCAAATTTCCACCCGGCGGTGTAAAGTTAGCTGCAGCACAGGCCAGAGTTGTTGCTTTACCATTCGAGAACTGAGCTTGGTCGCTAGAGAAGAGAAGATGTGCTGGTTCCAAACATGGTGGTAAATGTAGTATCACACCACACTCAGTGTTACTTTGTTGTATAACTTCTACTTCGCTTGCTTTCTGCCATGGTTAACAATATGTCAGAAACGATGCAAAGTTAAAGCCTTATGTACCCCACTCTATGTTTTAAATAAAAACTTTTAAGGCATCGCCACTTTTCATGTATCCACACAATAGCTACCAGTACGGTACAGGCTGTTGTAGCGTACTCAATGCTCTGCAAAAATTATGTTCACACTTTGACTCTTTTATGCGATTACTACAAGTATTAACTGACTGGCTTGTTGACGCAGGGTACCGAGGCCGAGGTGCCGGGACTGACTGAGGGCAAGGAGTACATGTTCCGTGTGAAGGCCGTCAACCCTGAGGGTGAGAGCGAGCCCCTCGAGACTGACTCCGCCACTCTCGCCAAGAATCCTTACGGTGAGGCTCAGATTCTTTCGTAAATAAATACAAGTTTAAAGCATTCATTCTGTTAGCCTGAAATAAGAAAATAATGCTTTCGTTTATATCCCTGACAGTTTTTATGGATCGCTAATTTTAAATCCCAGAACTGTATGGCTAGGCATCACTTGATGCACCTACCATAAGCGCAGTTTAATTCTCACATGCTTACTTCCATACCGTATCCGCCAATTGCTGTCTCGTGCGCTACGAGCTCGTGTTTCACTCGTCATGTTCTGATCTGTCACCACCAGACCCGCCCAGCAAGCCCGGCAAGCCCGAGGTCAAGGACTACGACAAGAACTGGTGTCAGCTCGCTTGGAAGGCTCCCGAGTCGGACGGCGGGGAGCCCATCACTCACTACATCATCGAGAAGAAGGACAAGTACTCGAGCAAGTGGATAAAGCACATGGAGACCAAGAGCCCCAAGTGCGAGGCTAAGGTGCAGGACCTTATCGAGGGCCAGCAGTACAACTTCAGGGTGAAGGCGGTGAACAAGGGAGGAGCGAGCGTTCCTTCTGATGCCTCCGACACCTTCACCGCTAAGGCCAAGAACCGTCAGTATCTGATAAAAATATTGTATACCTTCCAAGTACTTATCAATCGTATACTTGATTTTTTAAACTCATATAATGTTTTCACTGCATTTCACTCATAGAAATTATGCATGCCGGATTGGTACTTGGTTATTCTATGAGTAGACTGGAATTTTAGACTCTCCCTTTGTGTTCTATCCGTGTGCAATAAATCAATGACATATCCTTCATGCAGTCCTATCAATGATCACTCAATGAATATTTAAAGTGATAAATGACTGTTTTGCATTCTACAGAGGCTCCTGAAATCGACCGTTCCAACCTGGACCACATCAAGGTCCACGCTGGCTCCATGATCAAGTACGACGCCCGCATGACCGGCGAGCCCAAGCCCCAGAAGGCCTGGTACATCAACAAGAAGC
This sequence comes from Parhyale hawaiensis, assembly GCA_001587735.2. Taxonomy (NCBI): domain Eukaryota; kingdom Metazoa; phylum Arthropoda; class Malacostraca; order Amphipoda; family Hyalidae; genus Parhyale; species Parhyale hawaiensis. The sequence goes on along the minus strand of LQNS02278089.1, from coordinate 5,177,084 downwards.
GTCAGGAGGACGGCAAGGACGGAGTCAAGCTGGACGAAGAAGACCACAGACTGAAGTTGGTGATCGCTTGCGCCAACCGCAGCCATAACGGCCAGTACCAGATCAAGGCCAGCAACTCTGCCGGCAGTGACGAGGTCACTCTTGATGTCACTGTGCTGGGTACGCTACTTTCCTAAATTGCAGATTAATTGTATCTGACTGAGATTAGATGCAAGTTTTTACGGCGTACGGTCTTATCATCATCATAGTGCATGAGGACAAATCTATTAGCTTCAGTTACACTCTCGCAACTTTTGTTTTCATGAGTGAAAGAAACTATTGTATTTTTTAGGCCCGCAGTAGTGGCAGACTAAAGCGTCTGTCTTTGACTCTCAAGGCCGCTAGTTCGTGCCCCGTTCCCAGCTGGGCATATTCTTGGTGCGCTTGATGTGATCAATCAGTATCCGGTCTGTATACTGCTGCGGGTTTACTGACCTTCTCTAGCAATGGGGAGGATTGGGGGGTCACAGATATTGTCGCATGGAGTCTTCCGCCACTGGCGCCATAGCTCTGGACAACCTGTGGTCGACTGCAGCCGTATACTCCTCTGGGGCCTGTTGTCTATATTTGCAGCACAAACCAGTGCATATGGGTTTCCCCGTTGCGGGTGCGGTTAGGTTGACTTATATTTTTTTACTTGAGTGTTATTATACAACGCATATGTTTATGTTTCCTGATCAGACGTGCCTGGAAAGCCCGAAGGACCTCTGAAGGTGTCTGACATCCACAAGGAAGGCTGCACGCTTAAGTGGAACCCACCTCTCGATGACGGCGGCTGTCCCATCGACCACTACTTCGTCGAGAAGCTGGACACGGAGACAGGCAAATGGGTGCCTGCTGGTCGTGCTAAGGATACAACCATTGCTCTGGACAACCTGGAGCCCATGCACGAGTATCAGTTCCGTGTGTCTGCAGTCAACAGCGAGGGCGAGTCTGAGCCCCTGGTCGGCCTCGACAAGATTGTGGCCAAGAACGCCTTCGACCCGCCCGATCCTCCCGGCGCTCCTGAGGCCGTCGACTGGGACAAGGACTTCGTCGACCTCAAGTGGGAGAAGCCCGCCAAGGATAACGGCGCTCCCATCACCGGCTACGTCATTGAGAAGAGAGATGAAATGTCCGGCAAGTGGATCAAGGCCGCAGAGATCAAGGGGCAGGAGCCCAAGGGACGCGTTCCTAACTTGGATGAAGGAGAGACCTACGAGTTCCGTGTACGCGCCGTCAACCAGGCTGGGCAATCTGAACCTTCCAAGAACAGCAAGCCCGTCACATGCAAGCCCAGGAAACGTAAGTTGCTACGTCGTTTTCTTCACTACAGTATTATTATTATTATTACTGTCAAAAACAATGCGAAAATGTTTGATACATAATATGTTTATGTTATGATATAACTAAATAATTGCTCCTCAGTAACAACGCTTCAAAATGACTTTAAATTTCGCTCTAATAGTTCATAATTATTTTTTACATTTTACTCTCCTATTACATTAAGATCATAAAAATTTCTTGATATACATTCTAGAGTTATGAATACGTACCATATACGATATTGAAGCTAAGACTCTTCTCTACCGCTCCTTAAACAAATCACAACAAATTCCGAATTAATACCAGCTAAACGCCTGATCTCAACCGCGGATATTTTTCTCATCCTTGCCTTACATTACCACTTCCTAAAGTAAACGCAACAACCTATCTAGCAAAAAATTACCATTAGGATTTGACTATAAAAACTAACGCTAAAAAAGATGCAGTCAGAAATAAATTTTCCTTGACCTCTATTCAGTATTATTAAAGATGCTTCCTGGAGTTCAGTAAACTTCTGTTTTCACGCAACCACAAAAAAAAAAACCTGTTTTGCAATTATATAATCACGCATAAATACCTCTTTCAGTTCGGTACCTATAAATATCCTTTATAGTTATAGTTCACAGCAGTAAAAATGATTTTATTCACTGTTAAAAATATTGTTTTCTTCTATTCTAAAAGCCTGTGCAGATATTTGAATTTCCTCTCCTCCGTAGGTATTGTACATCAGGATCTAAACTCCAAATGTTAAAAACGAGTGTTACTGTTTGTATTTACTTCTTAAAAAATCCTCTCTTGCCAATAAATGTGTTTTAGTTCATTTGTGATTATATTTAGATAAACTCTTATCTTGCATCCAGATAAATTTGCTTCTTTTACCTTTTGTGTCAAATGAAAATTTCTAAAATCCTAATGCCTGCTCTTTCTCTCTGTGTTACCCTTCTCGTAAACTACCCTTGAGCTATCTTCTTCTAGATTTGACGTAATATCAGGAAATTTCCTGGTATTCAACACATTATTTGAATATTTTGCATTATGAGAGCATTGTGGACGATGATGCCCGTCTCTTACAGTTGCACCTAAGATTGATCGCAAGAATTTGCGTGACATGACTGTTCGTGAGGGCGATCCTATTCTTCTGGACGTGAAGGTCATTGGTGAGCCAGCTCCTGACATCGACTGGTACTTCAACAAGAAGCCTGTGCAAGAGTCCTCTACTCTGCGTATCGAGAACGTTCCTCACAACACAAAGTTCATCAACGATGATCCCACAAGGAAACAGTCTGGCAAGTACAAGATCGTTGCAACCAACAAGTATGGCAAGGACGAAGCTGAAATTGAAATCACGGTCATCTCGAAGCCCAGTGCGCCCGAAGGTCCACTGGAAGTGTCCGATGTTCACAAGGAAGGTTGCAAGCTCAACTGGAAGCCTCCCAAAGACGACGGTGGCGTGCCAGTTGAAGGTTACATCGTTGAGAAGTTCGATCCTGACATGGGTATTTGGCTGCCTGTCGGTCGCACCACCGACCCGTCCATGGAAGTCAGTGACCTGACACCTGGACACGAGTACGAATTCCGTGTGAAGGCCGTCAACAAGGAGGGTGAGTCTGAGCCTCTCGTTACCCTCGCGCCCATCGTCGCCAAGGATCCCTTCGGTCCGCCCGGCAAACCTGGAGTGCCTGAGAAGTCCGACTGGGACTCCAACCGCATCGAGCTCAAGTGGACCATGCCAATTGATGACGGTGGTGCTGCAATTTCTCACTACGTCATTGAAAAGCGCGACAAATACTCGTAAGTTGTTCCTGTTTATCTATACTTTGTACTTATCATTGCTGTAGCTACTACTGAGTTTATATATATTTTTTTTCAATTAGCCAGAGAACCGCTGCTTCGCATCTCTAATGTTACTTTGACTCCTTCAGATCTGTTAATAAATTAATCTGAACATTACATCGATATCTTCAGGCAGCTTCAGACTGCAGTCTTTTGGTCCCCGTGCGTAGTGCACAGTATGTCAACGTTTTTGTAACGTTTTTCTTTTTACAAATACAGCTGTGTGTCTACTTAAGGTTTGACTAAAAGTCACCCGTCATGTTAGGTGGCCTCTAACTAATGTCACGGGTTGAGTTTTGGATGCCGCTCTACACTTGGAATGCGTGAGAATTCCAAAGGGTGAGGAATTCTCAGTTGTTTGCATGGAAACGGTGAGACATTCCGGCACTCTGTATGGTAGACTAAAAGCAAAAAACCGTAGTGGGAACCCGGTTTTTTCAGTATTCAGACAGCTTTTTTTCTAAACCTCAACTATTAGTATGGCTTGCTCTTGTTGTCACATACACACACTTTGTCTGATAGCTGTATGACTTCCGAGCAAACTTAATTTTCTCTAAGCACAGTTGGAACAAAACTGTGCCCCTGACTTGAGCGTGTAGCAATGTTAGGGCGATCAATTATGAACACTATTGTATGGGTCGCATTTGAGCTAGGAAAGAAATTTTACATATCGTTCCAATTTATTTGTTATTTGCCTCTGAGATCGTCTTAATACCAGGCTCACGATATATTTCCATCGACGATGATTCTGGCTATAAAATGTATGAATTGTCACCGTTTCCTTTTAGCTACAGGATTTTCAGGAATCTTCTCTTTCATGCCCCGACTTTGATAACACTGCACTGACAATGTGTCACAGAAATATGTGGGAGAAGGCCCTGACGACAACCACCCCCGAGTGTGTGGGCAACGTAACAGGTCTGACAGAAGGCCTGGAGTATCAGTTCCGCGTGACTGCCGTCAACAGGGCTGGTCCTGGCGAGCCCAGCGATGCCAGCAAGACCATGGTCCCCAAGGCTCGCTTCCGTTAGTATCAACACTACGCACCAGGACGGAGCGTGTCCCTTACCTTATGCTTGAAACATAGATCTAAGTCTTGCTTGTTTGGCTTGTCTTGCCTGTTGTGCTATCCTTGGGTTATGGTGAAACTCAACACTGTTGGTATACTAATCTATAGTCTGTACTTTCAGTGCCACCGAGGATTGACCGCAAGAACCTGCGCGATGTCACCATTTCCAACAACTCCATGCTCAAGTATGATGTTGATATCAGCGGTGAGCCTCCTCCAAAGGTTACTTGGACCTTTGAAGGCCGCTCCTTGGATTCCAGCAAGCATGTCAACATCAACAACGTTGACTACAACTCTAAGCTGGTTATCCGTGACACAGTGCGTGCTGACTCCGGCGAGTACACCATCACTGCCGTCAACAGCTCCGGCAAGGACTCTGTCACGGTCATTGTCAACATTACAGACAAGCCACTGCCTCCTGAAGGTCCTCTGAAGATATCCGACATCAGAGGCACCGGCTGCAAGCTCAAATGGAAGCGTCCTAAGGACGACGGCGGCTGCCCCATCGAAAACTATGTTGTTGAGAAGCGCGATCCCAACACCGGATTGTGGGTGCCGTGTGGCAAGACTACCGGAGCTGAGCCCTCTCTTGAGCTCAACAACCTCACCCCCGGCGAGGAGTATGAATTCCGCGTGAAGGCTGTTAATGCTGAGGGTGAATCTGATCCTCTCAACGCTGACGAGAAGATTCTCGCGAAAGATCCTTATGGTAACTATGAAAATACTGAATTTTACCGATGTTGTTGGTGCATATGTTGTGCGCGATCGANATGAATTCCGCGTGAAGGCTGTTAATGCTGAGGGTGAATCTGATCCTCTCAACGCTGACGAGAAGATTCTCGCGAAAGATCCTTATGGTAACTATGAAAATACTGAATTTTACCGATGTTGTTGGTGCATATGTTGTGCGCGATCGATGGATTTGCACGATCGATTGAACGCGCTGCGCAAACGATCGATCGTTCAAATTTTAAAATGAAAAATAAAAAAAAACAGTCCTTGCCTCCCCTAACCTACCCGACATTAAACCCGAATATAGTCCAACTTACCCGAAATTACGGCCTAATACCTACAACATCCATCGTTTGCGCAGCGCGATCGATCGATTGCACAAATTCATCGTTCGCGCACGACACATATACTCTTTTAGTCTTTTGCTTGAAATTTGTGGTTAGCAATTCTTTTTATGTTCTGTGTCGCTGTCATGCTCTATGTACTTCTATACTCTATGAACTTTGGCTCACTGAGAAATGTACTCAACTTCTAACCTCATTAGGTTAAAAAATGACGTTGAAAATGTATACTTACTTGAGAATTGCTGTTCATGATTATTGAATCTTCATCTAATTTGACAATAGCAACCAAAGTTTTACCTCCGACTGAAGCAGCATAACTACGTAGTTTAAACTGCTACTTGAATCAAGATTATCATATATTGCAGATGAGCCTGGCAAACCTGAGAACCTGGAAGTCGCTGACTACGATGAGAACAAGGTTGACCTCAAATGGGAGCCTCCCAAAAATGACGGCGGCTCTCCCGTTGTCAAATATATCGTGGAGAAGAAAGACAAGTATGGTGGCTGGGACAAGGCTTGCGAAGTGCCTGCTGACCAGACCAAGTGCTCCGTGCCTGATCTGATCGAGGGAGAAACTTACGAGTTCCGCGTGAGGGCTGTGAACGCTGCTGGCCCAGGCCTGCCCTCCGACGCTACCCACCCTGTGACGGTGAAGCCCCGCAACTCACCACCCAAGATCGACCGCACCAACCTCGTCCCTGTGAGGATCAAGGCTGGCGAAAGCTTCGCTTTCGATGTGGCCGTCAGTGGAGAGCCTGCACCCGACAAGAAATGGTTCTGTAAGAGGAAGGAGGTAAAGAGCGGTGGTCCGACCACTATCAAGATGCAAGATTATCGCACCAAGATCCGCGTTACTGGAGCCACACGCGCTGAGAGCGGCACCTACACCATCACCGCCGAGAACTGCAATGGCAAAGACAGCGCCGATGTTGAGGTCATCGTTTTGGGTGAGTTCCTCATCTGTTTGCTGTTATTGTTGTCGTAGCGCTTACACACGATCCTCGGCAGGTGGTGCTCTCCGGAGGAGGCAGGGTAGTAGAGGAAGATAGTCAAGAGGAACGGTTAGCAATGAGGTAGATGGAGACGTTGAGGGGATACTCCCAGATATGTGGTGAAGTGAAAAATGTTGCAGTGAAACAGATGCGTAAGTCTGTTTCCCCATGAGACAGAGCTGGTATATCAAAAAGACCACTGGCCCACACGCCTGATCCCAGGCCTTTAGGAAGCAAATACCACACAGTATCCAGACTGCAGCTAAAACAGCCCAGTGGAGGAGAGGCAAGCCAGAGTTATCTCGGTTGAGTAGCTGGCAGGTGGAGGGGTGCTGAGTGCCATGCTGCCACCCAAGCTCGCGATGGCGGAGTCCACCACCTCCCTGTGTACCACCGTCATAGCCTTTGAATGAGAGACAGCCGGGACGATGCTTGTATTTTTGTTCTAACGTGATATTAACGCGCTAGTGGTAGACATGCATTATCAGTGAGCTTTATTCTATTTTTACGCTAAGACTGGCTAAACTGATGAAGGGGGACCGTGAAACTCATTTCAGTCTCGCTGACCTCATCAATAAATATATCCCTGATGCTATAGCTCATGTTGATAGCAATGTATGGATCCATTAAGCGTTGTTGGCTTACTATAAAATTACTTTCAGACAAACCCGGCACTCCCATGGGCCCACTCGAGGTGTCTGAAGTATACGCCGAGGGCTGCAAGTTGGACTGGAAGCCTCCCCCCGACGATGGCGGCTGCCCCATCGATCACTACACCATCGAAAAGCTCGATGAAGCCACCGGTCGGTGGGTGCCTGCTGGTGAGACTAGCGGCAAGGAGACTACTGCTGAGGTGCTTGGTCTCACTCCAGGACACAAGTACAAGTTCAGGGTGAAGGCCGTCAACCGCATGGGCACCTCGGATCCCCTCACTACGCAGCAAGCCATCGAGGCCAAGAATCCCTTCGGTTAGTCTTATATTACGTGTACGAGCCTGTATTTATGTGAGATTTTAATCTCATAAAATTTACGTTTCATTGATTTGCTTGTACGAGTGGCTGCTTGCTGCACCGCACGTTTCAATGAGTTTTATATTATGACGTTGATTAAGGAGACTAAGAGCTATATGACTTTCTGGACTGCGTAAAACCCCTTCATTGGGATAACTGATACAGGTATTTTGATAGACCTTGACTCTCTGCGCAGTGCACTACTAAACTATACCGTCCTGTTGCGTAGCTAACCTCTCCGCAGCAGAGTGACGTATAATTGACTACTACAGCAGCTTGCCGATACATCGAAGTTAGATGTTATGCAGTAGCTAGTTATAACGGAGCATGTTGATAATGATCTCACCATCCATTGCGCAGATTTGCCATCGGAGCCTAAGGACGTCAAAGTTGACGACTTTGATGCGGATTATGTGGACCTGGTCTGGAAGGCGCCTGAGAACGACGGTGGATCGCCCATCACAGGCTACATTATTGAGAAGCGCGACAAGTACAAGTGAGCGGCTGTTGGCTCTTTTGTGTCTATTGGTAGCCTGCTTCTCCTCTCTTGACCAATGTATTAGTACAGAGACCAGCCTTGAGTGCACAAATGTTAGGCTTCTATAGCTGTTAATGGCAATAGCTAAGTACATATTTTCCCTCCCGTACTTTCCTCTCAAAAATTACAGAAATGAAGTTGCACCAACAATTCTTATTTCATGCCTGTGTTCATGATTCTGCATGTGAGAACACTGCTGGACTTCAAACTTAAAATATTGAAAGAACTGCATTCAGTTAATTCTGCTTCAGTGGAGTATTATCATCCTCTATCCACGCTACCAAAATAATGTCTAAAGATAATTATACTCTAGCTTTCGATTTCACTCAAACTTTCATGACTCGAAAAATAGTACTCTTCGCTTGACGAGTATAAATTTCGCGAGTAAGTCACTTTTACTTGTGATTCACGCAAGCAATCCGTGCTAGATAAATAAATGGAGCCAGTAGTGCACTGGATTTTAAGATATACGTTATCTCTTTGCCGCTTCTTTTGCTGCTTGAAGCGGCCGTACCAGTTTGTGAAGTAATGGCATTATTATGAAGTTATCTGTGTACCCCCGTACCTTGTGGCTGAGAAACATCCTCGTAGCTGTAGCATATGAAACTACTCATAGCGATTGCTTTAGACCTCAAGTGAACACAGCACGTGTTAAACCTAACTTTCGGAAGAAGATTGACTGTCGTTTTCACGACTCGGACTACCGAGAGCTCGATCGAAAACTTTACTTGCATGATGCCTCTAATAAAAAAATTCTTGTATAATTGTATCCTCAAAAGCGTCCCTTGTAAAGGCTAAAAAGGACATCAAATTACTTTATAATCCAGCATTTACCTCATGTCTGTGTGCAGCCCCACATGGGAGAAGTGCGCCACCACCGACGGCAGCGACTGCAAGGGACACGTGCCTGACCTCATCGAAGGCAACACCTACGAGTTCCGCGTCATCCCAGTCAACAAGGCCGGGCCCGGCAAGCCCTCTGCACCAACCGGTCCTCACTTGGCCAGAGCTAAGAATCGTGAGTCTTCATAAATATAAGCACGACTGCATTTTCTTCTAGTGCCTATCGCAAACTTTTATTTGCATTCACCCAGAGTAAAAACCCCATACCCATTATTTTTATGTGTTTCAGACATTTCTTACCTAAGCACTCAAAGTGATGTTATCTTCCTAGTTCGTTATATATTTGTGTTACCTTCATCTCTTGCACCGTAGGCGCTAACTACTTGTTCTGCAGTAGGCTACTCATCTTGCACGGAGACATTTTACCGTTCTTTGTATAAGAACGATAGCGCTCTAATTTCTGTCCCTTTCAATTTTGTATTGTGATTAATAGTGTCTTATTTTTTATTTATTTCAGTTCCTCCTCACATTGATCGTAACGCAATGGTTGATGTGAAGATCAAAGCCGGTGAGAATCTCCTTCTTAAGGTCCCTGTTGCTGGTGAGCCGCCAGCTTCAAAGGATTGGAAGGTCAAAGGAGAGACTCTGTATCCCACCGAACGCATTCGCATCATCCAAGAGGATTACATGACCACCATCAAGATCAACGACTGCAAGCGCGCCGACTCCGGCGACTTTACTCTCACTGCAAAGAACAGGAACGGTGAAGACACCTGCACTGTCAAAATTACTGTACTGGATGTTCCAGGTGCTCCTCAAGGACCCCTCAAGTACTCCAATGTTACTCGCAAGGGCTGCACAGTTGCCTGGAAACCACCCAAGGATGACGGCGGTTCTGAGATCATCCACTACGCTGTTGAGAAAATGGACGTGGAGACCTTCCGATGGGTGCCTGTTGGTGACACAAAGAGCACTTCACTGAACGTCGGTGGGCTTATCGAGGGACACGAGTACAAATTCCGGGTAGTGGCCGTCAACCGACAGGGTGAGAGTCAGCCTCTCACTGGCATTGACACTGTCGAGGCCAAGGATCCCTTCAGCAAGTCCTCCAAGCCTGGCAAGCCTGAAGTCGTTGACTGGGACAAGGATCGCGTTGACCTGGAATGGACTGAGCCTCGCAATGATGGCGGTGCTCCAGTTACTTCCTACATCATCGAGAAGAAGCCCAGGTTCGGAAACTGGGAGAAGGCCATCGAAGTACCTGCCAAGCAGGGCTGCAAAGCTTCAGTTCCCGATCTTACCGAAGGCGAAGAGTACCAGTTCAGGATCATCGCTGTCAACAAGGGCGGCAACTCCGACCCATCAGATCCTTCACAGTCTGTGGTCTGCAAGCCTCGCTTCGAGAAGCCTGGCATTGATATGAAGAATCTTGAGGATCTTATTATCAAAGCCAACACTCGGCTTGAGTACAACGTTCCTATCCGCGGCGCTCCCAGGCCAAACGTTACTTGGTCTGTTGATGGCACCAAGCTTGTTGAGTCTGACAACGTTGAAATGCAGACTTACGGCAAGCAGACCATTCTTGAGATTCCCTTCGCTCGTCGTAGTGATTCCGGTCGCTACACCCTCACTCTTGAAAATGAACTCGGTAAGGCATCTGCTTCAGGCACAGTCATTGTCCTGGACAGACCCTCTAAACCCGAGGGTCCGCTCCGTGTGACCGACGTCACCCGTGACAGCTGCCGCGTGTCTTACGGCACACCACTGGACGATGGTGGCTCCCCCATCCTTCACTACCTCGTCGAGAAAATGGATGTCTCTCGAGGCACGTGGACAGAGGCGTGTGAAGTTGCTGGTCTGACTGCCGAAGTGCTGAACCTGGTGCACATGAAGGAGTACCACTTCCGTGTCAAGGCTGTCAATGCCATCGGTGAATCCGAGCCTCTCTGCACTGACAAGAGCATCATTGCTAAGAATGCTGTCGGTGAGTTATCGCTTAAATATTTCTCTTGCTATTTAAATTGAGTTCACTGAAAGGTGCTAGAAAATGACTATTTGTTTCATATTTACGCTCTACTTTTACAGAACTAGACAACTTGTAAACTGTGATGCACGATATATGGTGCCCAATGTAAAATAGACTTCGGTCCCAGCACTTTTTTTCAAATTGACTTAAGAATTAATCCTCAGTGAATCCTGCCCATAATATTCCGTAGAGGACATTACAAATACTATTATTCGTACGAGAACTTAATATTGGCAATGCAGGTTAACCGGGCCGCTCACTCGATGGTATTGCTATAATTTCATGTTATTGTGTTATACAGACGAGCCTTCACAGCCTGGCCGTCCAGAAGTTGTGGACTGGGACAGCGACCACGTGGACCTCAAGTGGACCCCGCCCACCCGCGATGGTGGAGCTCCCATTACCGGGTACATCGTGCAGAAGAAGGAGCGCGGATCCCCCTACTGGCAGAACGCGTGCAGGATCGGCCCAGACACCTCGTGCACCGTGCCTAACCTCACCGAAGGACAGGAGTACGAGTTCCGTATTGTTGCTGTTAACAAGGCTGGCAACTCTGAGCCTTCCGAACCCTCTGATGCTGTCATCTGCAGGCCGAGGAACCGTGAGTACTGCTGCTCAGCTGGCATTAGTTACCGTGTTGATCTCACATCACTCCTACCCTGCAGTTCACGAGGACTTATTCAGGCTAGCCAACTATATTTGATAACCACAACGCTGTATAGTCGGTATCTGGTGTTTTTCCGGATGTTGGCTTACCAAAAGTTGTAGCATAGATGATAGACACTATAGAAGTTACTTTAGTAGGTACTAAATCATACTATTCTTTAACATCACATTATTTTATATGTTTACTGACTTTTTATGCGTCTATTTCCCCAATTTATGGGAACTTTTCTTCTCTATTTTAATCTCTTACTCATGAAGATGTATTAATGTAATATTTAACTCTATATGATTGATTCATGATCAGAAGTAACTAACTTGGAGAAAAACTGCGCAATCCCGCTATAGCTATTTTATTTATTGGCCCGCTAAAGTTTGCGTTTAATATTACTGTCGTATGCTATTGTCAGTGAATGAAATTTCATGTCCTATATTCCTCAACAGTTGCACCCAGGATCCTGGGACCCCTGTACGAAGTCAAGATCAAGGCTGGCCAAGTCATTCACATCAACGTGGACTACATTGGCGAGCCTGACCCGGACATCTTCTGGTTCAACGATGACGTGGAGATCACTCCTGACACCAGGACCACCATCGACGCCATGAACCACCACACCATCCTCCACACAGTCAACGCCGTGCGTGCCGACTCCGGCGAGTACAAGATCAGAGCTCGCAATGAGAACGGCCAGGACGAGGCAACACTTAAGGTGACCGTGCTTGACAAGCCCGGACCTCCCGAAGGACCTCTCAGTTATGATGAAATTATGGCCAACTCTGTTCTCATGTCCTGGAACCCTCCAAAGGACGATGGTGGCAGTCCTATCACGTGAGTGCTTCCATGCGTGTATATTTTGCTTATCCCCAAACTCATCGGGACTGCTACTTCCTACTCGCTTCTAGTAACATGCTTTGCTGTTATACGATAAGATGCTAAACACTTCCCTGCTTAAGATTATAGTTATTTCTTCCTTAGCAGCACTTGCACATTATCAGGGAAAGGCATTCGTAGTATGACGTTTACATACTTAACGGGCTCCGATATGCATTATGGTTTCCACAAAAATCATTCTCTTTCTACTGGATTCTTTCCTGTCAATTATCCCGGTTCTCTTTGTAAGAAATTATTTTATATAAATTCATTCTCTTTATGCTACGTGCATACTATTGCCTCTCTCTTTTCTTTGCCTTTGAGTTCATTGGCTCCACTTTTTACATACTACGAATACTTTTCTCCTTGTACGAGTGTTGCGAGCTGCTCGTTGCTCAAATAACCATTATGATTGCATTGGGCAGAGGTTACACCATCGAGAAGAGGGATATCTCCCACGGCGGCGGCTGGGTGCCTGCCGTCACTTGGGTGGACCCGAACCAGACCTCAGCCACCGTGTCCAGGCTCATGGAGGGCAACAAGTACGAGTTCCGTGTCATGGCTGAGAACGTGCAGGGCCGCGGCGAGCCGCTCGAGTCTGACAAGCCTGTTACGCCCAAGCCTTCTGCCGGTGAGTAAATTGTACTTCTTCTTCAGGCGGGTTTACTCAATGATTTTAAAAATTTAAATTGCCAACATATTCGACTGAGCGTGCAAATGTTTTGTTGCATCCATTCAAGCACAACTTTGTGTCCCCAAAAGATTCTCTAAAGTACATGCTGTTACGTCAGGGGACTTAGCAGGCGTCGCGCGTGTAGAGTTTCGGATGCTTCTAAAAATTTAAAGCGAATGTTATTTTCAGAGCTGGGATTCGGTATTTTTTCTGTACCGTCGTATCGGTATTCGATACTTAAAAATCGGGTCATTCGGTTCGGTATTTCGGTATTTAAAAAAAAACGAATGATTCGGTATTTTTTCAGTATTTGGTTCGGTATTATTAAAACTTCGGGCCCAGGCCCGAAGTTTGGGCATAACCCAAACGAAGCACTTTGCAACACCGGGGAGCCCGAAATTCTTCTAAAGGAAAGCCAACAGAATCCTCAGAAAATGGGCTAATGCATTGCTCATACTTATTTATGTCAAATAATGAATTAATAAATGAAGATAAATGAACTTCATAATAGACTCACCTAGTTCATTGTAATAACATGAAAGTTTTGGTGAAACAGCCCCCTGTATTACACGAAGGACACTAGAAAATTTACTCGTATCACTTTATAAAACAAAGTTTTTTATATAAGTTTTCTTCAAAGGAATGCTGAAACGTTTTTACACGTGCATAAATTATTGTGGCACTCTATATTCACGATTAGTAAAGAAAGTAACAGAAATATGCGGAGTGTATGATCACTCACTGACAGTTCACGCTGCACTAAGTTCGGAAGGACGTGACACTGAGTGAGCGAAACATTATGACGCACTACGCCCAATTCTCACAACGCAGCATCTCTTCTCTTCAATGGAGTGCAATACAGCGTGAAAAAGCTGAACTGAACAATAATCAATTGAATTTTCCTAATGTCTTCCAGGAAAGACAGTGGATCTTATAGGGCTAAGAAGCTTCTTTTTCGGTCCGAAAAATTTAAAAGTACCGAAAAAAGTAATTCGGCATATACATTCGTTATCGGTATCGGTAGAAGATTAAAAAAAGATTCGGTATTTCGGTAGATGAAAATACCGCCGGTACTACCGAAATACCGAATTGCATTCGGTATTGCCAGATATGGTTATTTTAACTCAAGAAGCTGTTCACTTTTCTGCTCGTTTCTGCCGAGTGCGACGTATGTTGTATGGGAGCCAAAACTTCTATGTATGCCCGCCTATTTATTCTTATACGGTCGTCAAAATATTAACTAGCATTCATTCTCTGAAAATGCGCACATCAATGATGAAAATAAACTTTCTTATTTTGTAAAATCATCGCCACGAACTCGTCACCGCCCTCAGAGACTATTAGATGACGATTCGAATAGTATTATATTCTATGGAATGTTGATGTTTGATGGGTACGGTAGAGGGCGACTGATGCCAGCTAATGAGAACAGCGAACTCTGATGTATTACTCCCTGCGTGTTGTCCACCAGACTGTCCCGGTGCCCCCGGCCGTCCCGACTGTGTGGACGCCGACAGGGACTTCATCAAGATCCGCTGGTCGCCGCCCCGCAACACCGGAGGCTCCCCCATCACCGGCTACGATGTGGAGAGGTGCGGCATCCACTCCGGCAGGTGGAAGAAAGTCACCAGGGCTCCGGTCAGGATGACCGAGTTTACGGATGACACCGTACAAGAGGGCCAGCAGTACCAGTACCGCGTCATCGCAAACAACAAAGTGGGACCATCCCTGCCGTCCGATCCTTCGCATCCCTTCACTGCCAAGCCTATGCGCGGTAAGTCCAACATATTCTCTAGCTTACAGTGTATATAGTATCGTGGGTGACAACGTTCCGTGTAGTGTTATTCGTACGGGAAAACCAAACCGGAGACATGCACTGAAGCGATAAGTTCCTATATGCCAGTATTTATCGACTATACTTTAAATATTAGTGCACAATCATAATAAGGCATTGGTTCACTACTATTTGCCGGTACATGTCGTTTTCATAAGAAATACAGTTTGGAACTTCATTCTAACTCTTCCCGTATCGCAAAACAAATTATTCATACTAAATGTAACATGAAACGAAACCGTCACTCCAGCGAGGCCAACACACCAGGCGTGCCAGTACTACAATTGGTAAGCTATGCGAAGCAGTTACAGGTGCAACTACGGAGATTGTTCAGCACTGGTACATACTTACATGCTTTTGATGGATATCAATGCCTAACTTTATTCACAGGAAATGTAACTTTTGCGCAGATCCTCCCAAGCTGTACCTGGACGGCCTGGCGGGCAAGAAGCTCAAGGTGCGCGCCGGAGAGCCCATCGAGATCAAGATTCCCATGTCCGGCTCCCCGCAGCCTACCTGCACCTGGACAAAGAGTGGCAAGAAGATCGAATCGAGCAAGAGAACCTCGGTAATGAATAAGTATTAAATTGTGAAATCTCTAGCTATACTGTATGATCTAACGTTTAAGACTTGAAGGTGTTAGTGTCATTACGTGATGCTCTGCAGCTGTCATCACCGAGTCTCTCGTGGTGTTAGGTTAATC
This sequence comes from Parhyale hawaiensis, assembly GCA_001587735.2. Classification (NCBI taxonomy): domain Eukaryota; kingdom Metazoa; phylum Arthropoda; class Malacostraca; order Amphipoda; family Hyalidae; genus Parhyale; species Parhyale hawaiensis. Next base: position 5,161,609 of record LQNS02278089.1, on the reverse strand, counting down.
GAGTAAATGTGGCTACTCGTTGCTGTTGAGTAGGCATTTCGTACAACTACTTGGCTTCTGTTTTAGCTCGTTAACCCGTAAATGAAACCTTTGCTTCACTAAAGAATACCGATTCAAAAAACCGACTGTTAATGTATTAAGGATCATTCGGTTCTAAATGAGTCATCATAAACTTTTAATATCAGTGGTTTAAGAAGTCCCCAGTGGTAATACGATTCGTAGCAGCAGTAACGCAGGCATTACGATAGCTTTTTCTGCGTAGGTCCAAACTTCAGGCCACTGATTTTGTGCCTAGAGCCGTACAGTTTAGTGTGAGTGTGCGTGTACTACCGTACTTGCGAAGTGTAGCTCCTCCTCATAATGTGACACTGGCATTGCTCTAATAACACTAACTTCCATCGTCAACTTATGAGATATGACCAAATTGCTGCAGATGGACACCACCCCCGACTACTGCAGGCTGCTGGTTGAGAAGTCCCGACGTGAGGACTCAGGACCCTACACCATCACTGCTGAGAACGCTTACGGCAAGGACTCCGCCACCATCGATGTGAGTCACGGACACACTGAGACAGTGGGTGTGTCCAGGCACATCAGCGTGCCCTTAGTTTCTTAAGGCTGATAATATTGTACGCCTGGTGTAGATACATGGCACTGCTTACACATGTCAATATTTTCTTGCATATTAGGATCATTTTCGCTCTGATGAGTATCGAAGCACATTCGCTGTATCTAACTTAACCCTTTTTGCATGGTGCATCGTCTGATGCTCATTAGTGACTATTGAATTTTGCTATATTTTCCAGATTCACAAAGTGTGTTCAGTTTTAGAACGCATCAAATTGGAAAATATATTTACTCAGTTGAAGATATAATGAGCATTGTATTTTAGTGCTCAATAGATGATGCGCCTGACGCTCTATTAGAGACACATTTTCATTGCATTTTTGTGTTCAGGTTATCGTGGTGGACAGACCTGGTCCTCCTGTGGGACCCCTGCAGCCCACCGACGTCACCGCCCACACCGTCAGCCTCGCCTGGAAGCCTCCCACTGACGACGGCGGCTCTCCAGTCACCGGCTATGTGGTCGAGAAGACCGAGGCCAACTACAACTTGTGGAAGGTGGTGCCTGGCATCTGCCCCAAGTGCGAATTTACTGTCAAGGTGAGCGTCGTAGTACTCAATATTTATAATAGAACATCGGGCTGCAGCCATAGCGGGTGAAGTACGCGGTCCGTATAGATTAGATTTTATAGCTAGCAGTAGAACAATCAGTAATCCGAGTCCCAGAGAGTAGCCTTGACTCACGCTCCCGCTCTCTAGAAACTAATGCCGTTATGTAAAGAAATTGCCATAAAACCTCCGCCAAACAGATGATTGAAGAAGTATGAGTGAGTGCGGCAGATCCACGGGGATTCAGAGACGTAGAGTGAGATGGGGAATGTCAGATCACTCAACAAAGTGGTCTCAGAAGTACTAGGCGTTAATAATTGGAGAGTCTGGGAAAAGGAGTTCGGAATTGTGGATGGCTTTGCTTCCAGTGTTTGTCTAGACGATTTTTGAACGTGCTGGCTGTCTGTGCTCCGACTACATCCGAAAGTAGTTTATTCTAAACGTTCAATATGAAGCAGGGAAAAATTTCTTACTGGCGTAGTTCTTTGAACTTGATATTTGAGTTTTTGTCCGTTGTTTTGGAGGAGAACATAAACGTGTCTGTCGCAGCGTCTCACTGTTGGGACATCGGTGAAGCCATTCAAGTATTATACTTCCCCCCGGAAAGTGGTACTCCTTTATGGGAGCAGCGTCAACAGTATTGTTAAGGCAATGCTTCCAAGGCTATGATGACAGGCAGCTCATTTCATTGCGAGACTAGTCATTGTGGAAAGGCAATAAGATTCTCACAGTCTGCATTATGCTAACCTTATGGCGTTGTGCTCCTCGCGTGACTCGAATTCGCCCCACTGAAATGTTTTCTACCAATACGGTATCAGAAGCAAAAGATGCCGACCGATGGTTGTGTCGCTTTTTGAAGTTGGTACCGCACATATAGAAAATCTCAGAGCTTGACTTTGGCATTTTCCTGAACGCCGCTATTTGCAGCACACTTCAAGCACGAAACTTGGGCCAAAACCCAATTTTGAAACACATCCTACCATAAAGAGTTACGGTGTTGATATTTTCTTTAGGTTTTGACCTTGAATACGTATTTTCATTGCAGGGCCTGGACGAAGGGAAGCAGTACAGGTTCCGCGTACGTGCGGAGAACATGTACGGCGTGTCCGACCCGCTCGAGGGCAAGCCTGTCGAGGCGAAGAATCCCTTCGATCCTCCGGATGCTCCCGACCGCCCCGACATTACGGGCTACACGTACGTTTTGTATTTGCTGTTTTTTTGCGAAGTGTGAGTAGAACGAAGTTAACGCGTACTCTACATTACATAAACGTGAAAATGTGTTACCGTCGTCTGCTGAATTACATTGTTCTTCAAAAATCTAATTTATAAAGCCGTTTAATTTTTTTGAAATGAGAAAACGCAGCATTTCCGAAATATTTTCATAGAGGTCTCAATCCCAAGAGCTTCTCTTATCATAAGCTTGCAGTTGACGCTATAGGATACCCGATGCACTGCGAAATTTGGCACTAGAATTGGTTCACTAATTTCAAAAGTAGATAGGTACTGAAGACATTTCCTAAATTTGCTTGACTTGTCGCAAGTTTACGAATACATGCGGTGATTTAAGAGGCACGTGACGGCAACAGTATTGCAGCAGCTACACGCTCGAACATCTCTATTGCTTACTTACCTACGTGGTCCTCTCCCTCACACAGCCCCAACTCCTGCTCGCTGGCCTGGAAGCCTCCGGCAGTCACAGGCGGCCGCCCTGTCACCGGCTACCTCATCGAGAAAAGAGAGAAGGGCGGCGAGTGGGTTAAGGTGCGTGCCCTTTTTTGTTCCTACTAGTCATTTCATCATTGTGGATGTTGCCTCTATTTCACACAATTCTTGATTAGGTACCACTTCTTCACCAGAAAAATAGATACTGACATTACGAAAAATATCTAAGTATTGTGTCTAGCAATAGCTTCTGTATCTCCTACACAAGGAGCTCTTTTTTCTCAAAAGAATTAAGCATTGATAATACGCATGGTGGCAGCGAACCTTGCGTACTGCACAGTTGTGCTGAAGGTCTCGTGAATGAGCCCCGAGCCTGGCGGACAATCTTTGAGGCACTCCGCGGGCTGAATCAGCAAACTGCTTGGTGTGCTTAGCTTCCGTGGCAGCACTTACCTTACGATAAGCGGGGAGGGGGGTCGTTCAATCTTCCGCTATTGCGACGTAGTTCTTAGCGGCCCATGGGCGGCTGCAGCTGTACTTACTCCTCCGGGGCCAGTTGTTCTATATCTGCCGCACGAACCAGTGCTCGTGGGTTTCCCTGTGTAGGGTACAGTCAAAGTTGACCTTAGCTCTATCGTTACATCTACTATTTGTATCATCAATTCCAACTTTCACTTATTAGCATAGAGAGAATATCAAGACTACGCCTCCCTATCTTACTTACAATGTCTTTGGATGAGGCCTAGGTAGTGCAGTACACGCCACAACACGTGCATGCGTTGGAGTTTTGAGAGTCGCAAAGTTGGGGCTAACAGGAAATTCAACATTGCATGCAGAGTGCATGTAGCACGCACGTGTAGCTCGTGTACACAATTCCGGAATATATTTAAGATTCACGAACGATATTTTATGGAACTAGCAATCTAAGATCGCTGTAGGGGCATTGTAATTTATATATCAGTGCGTTATTCTGAGCGTGTGGTGCAATGTGAACGAAAGCTTGCACCATACTCGGAATTTACTTCTATTACTAATGCTTCGTAAATATGAGTCGAACTCGTGGCGGCGCCAGGACATTTGCATTAGGCGGGGGGGGGGGGGCGGCTGAGGTATAATGTGGAGGAGCATCACATCATGTACAATCATATATGATGGTTCAATCATAATCGTATTGGGAGGGGCGGAGTCTATACTCATTATTGGGGATTCAAGAACCTCCACGTTTCTCCTTGGCGCCACCACTGAGTCCAGCCTATGCTTGGCACGTGCAGGTCAACAACTACCCGACACCCAACACGGAGTACACGGTGCCTGGCCTCACCGAGGGCAACAGGTACGAGTTCCGCATCATTGCCGTCAACGAGGCCGGTCCTGGCAAGCCCAGCAAGCCTTCCAACGCTATTGTCGCCAAGGTTCAGAAATGTAAGTTGATAATTCCAATTATTGTATCTTCTCTAAGCAAATTTTTGACTGTCTCAGCAGCTATATTACTATTGTTGTTTCTGAGGCAGCCAGAAATTATGTTAGGGCTATTGTTCCTGTGTAATACTTCGTAAGAACGATCAAAACGAAGGCCTTACTCCTGTTGTATTATCTTGAAGATGTATCGCTTTTCTGATTGCGTCTTATCACAAATCATGTCTCTAGGATAACCATGATTGTGAATTTTGTTTTACTGTCTTGTTGCTTTAAGTGTGATTCATATTTGTGTTGAATTAATTATTTAACACAAATAAGAGTCATTCAAGTGATGATAATCGTAACATTATTTATAATAATAATAATAATAATATTGCGATCAGCATCACTTGAATTTTTGCGATCACACCTACAGAGTAGAGCTACTTGTACAAGCCACGGCAGTCGTTGCAATCGTGACAAAAAATAGTTTGCGTGCGTGTAACGTAGGTTCCCGCTCATAATAATCTAGGTACCACAATTAGATAAGTACATTTTTGAGTGGATAAGCTTCAAAATTTTCAACCATTAACTCCTATCTTGAATCTCTAATCTCTTGTTAACCACAGATTCCCCATAAATAACCCTGCAGGAGAAATACGGTATTAGTATGACCTATGAAACTGAAATCCAGTTTGCTGTTAAGTTGCGCAATGCCGATGTTAATCTACCCAACCTGCATCTCTTCCTTTCGCAGACCTGCCCGCTGCCCCGGAGGCCCCGAGGGCGGACAGGATCGGCAAGAACTGGGTGACACTGTCATGGCGACCACCCAGCACCGACGGTGGCTCGAAGATCAAGGGATACCTGCTCGAGATGAAGAAGAAGGACACTGACGAATGGGTGCCATGCAACAACTTGCCTCATCCCGATAACAACTTCACTGTGCTGAACCTCATCGAGAAGGAAGAGTACTCGTTCCGCGTGTATGCCGTCAATGATGTGGGTACCTCCAAGCCATCCAAGCCCTCATCGCTCATCAAGATCGAAGAGGAGCCTGACAAACCACACATCGACTTGAGTGGCATCAGGGACATCACCGTGAAGGCCGGCGAGGACTTCAGCATCCACGTGCCCTTCACTGCCTTCCCCAAACCCACATCCACCTGGTACAGAGACGACCAGGAGATCTGTATCGAGGCTGACAGCAGAATTCACCAGCAGCTCACTGACGACTATTGCTCCTTTATTCTCAAGGACTCGAAGAGGTCGGACACTGGCCCATACAAGCTGCGCCTCACCAATCCTTCTGGTTTTGACACCGTCACAGTTAATGTGAAGGTTTTGGACAGACCGGCACCTCCTGAGAATCTGCGCGCCGATGAATTCAATGGCGACGCTCTCACTCTCTTCTGGAACCCGCCCAAGGACAACGGCGGCGGTGAAATTACCAACTACGTGGTTGAGAAGAGAGAGAAGGGAGGCAACTGGCAGAAGCTGAGCAGCTATGTCACCGGCACCAGCTTCCGCGTGCGTAACCTCACCGTTAATAAGGACTACGACTTCAGAATTATGGCCGAGAACCAGTACGGTACCTCGGACCCGTGCCAGAACGCCGAGCCCATCAGAGCTAGACATCCTTTCAGTGAGTGCCATGGCGGTTATTCCGAGTCATTCTTTGGCTATTGTACTTATTATATAATCAGTGTTTATTCTTGGTATTTTGATATGGTGGCTCAAGCTACATGATTCTGTATTTCTATGTTCTTTACAATTTGTTAATGCTTTCAATCGCTCGGTTGTCCTAAAACATCACGTTTTATAGGTCTTGAAAAATGTCATCCTCCATAAGCTTCTGAAAAATTTAGTTTCAGCATATTTGCTGATGACAGAAACGTTGCCTTCGTAGCTTTCGACTCAGTTTCGGATGCTCACTGAAATGTTTTTTTTTTTTTCTAAGGTTTTTGAAGCAGATTTATTTGGTCAAAACTGACCATATTTATTGTCCTTCAGATCCTCCAAGTGCCCCAGGAGCACCGAGAGGCCTGGAGTCTACGGAAGACTCCATCACAATCCAATGGACGAAGCCACGCACGGACGGTGGCTCCCCCATCCAGGGCTACAATGTGGAGAAGCGCGTCGTTGGCGAGAGCCAGTGGTCGCGGGCGAACCACGGCAACATCCGCGACACAACGTACCGCGTCATCAACCTCATCGAGCACCAGATCTACGAGTTCCGAGCTGCTGCGGTTAACCTCGCTGGCCAGGGACCTTGGAGCGATCCTAGCGAGAACATTAAGTGCATCAGCTTCCGTGAGTCGCGTTGCAATGTTATTTCTTGTATTATGCATCCCCATCATGCAACTCATGCATCAAATTGTTGATATATGTACCGTTTTTGCAGTCGATAACTTCAATATGTCTTGATTTTACGTCTTCCCACATTTTTTTTACCAGTTTATCGTCCACATTTAGAATTTTTCCCTCACAGATTATTTTCTAAGTTAACAATTTCCCTGAGCCTCAGGTTAGTGTCTGCTGTCATATCGTATCTTAGTTATGCAACAGTAGTTATGCCCAGTTATGCTTTCGCGTCATTGGTTTCTTGGCTAGTGGAACCATCAATCGAACGTTACACTATTTTCCATCACCACGTTGACGAGTCTAGTTGTATTAATATTAAATTTACTGGGAACAATATTATGCCTGTCTGATGAATATAGTGTTCCGTACGATTAAAGAGATCCGAAAACAAGTAGAGAATTACTCTTGATCTACAAATTGTCATATGCGTAAATGAATGCTGTGACTGGATGTATGCTACCATAGAGTTGATAATTAAAGCTAAATTAATTACGATTTGATTTGGTGCAGGTGCTCCCAAGATTACATCTGATCTGAGCATACGCGACATGACTGTGATGGCCGGAGAAGAATTCACCATTACTGTACCATTCCTGGCTTCTCCCCAGCCTAAGACTCAATGGTGGATCGGACCGAATGAAATCTTCCCTAATGATAGGATCCAGTTCCTTTTGAATACTGAAGCCTCCACCTCGACCTTCGTCAACAAGAAGGCTAAGCGCAGTGACAGCGGCAAGTACACCATCAAGCTCACCAACACCGAGGGAGCAGACTCTGGTTCCTGCAAAGTATTGGTTGTTGACAAGCCCTCACCACCACAGGGACCGCTGGACATCAGCGACATCACTCCCGAGACTTGCTCGTTGGCATGGCGCCCGCCCACCGACGATGGTGGCTCTCCGGTCACCAATTACCAAGTGGAGCGTCTCGACGTTGCATCAGGTCTCTGGATCAAGCAGTGCGCCTTTGTCCGTGGCTGTCACTATGAGGTGTGTGGCCTCGAGCTCAACAAGAGTTACAAATTCAGAATCCGCGCTGAGAATCAGTACGGTCTTTCTGAGCCTCTTGAAGCTCCCGACGCTATTGTGGCCAAATTCCCCTTCACTATCCCCGATCCTCCCGGCAAGCCTAACATTCGTGATTACGACATCAACACCGCCAGCTTGGCCTGGGACAAGCCTGCCTCCGACGGCGGCTCTGTCATTCAAGGATACAAGATTGAGTACCGCGATGTCACCGAGACTAACTGGGTGTCTGCTAACGACTACTTGGTCAAGGAAACAAATTACGTTGTTCATTCGCTGCTCATTAACCACGAATATGAGTTCCGAGTGAGGGCCAAGAACGCCGCTGGTTACAGTAAGTATTCTCCACCAAGCAAGAGAATCTTGCTCAAGGGCAAGTTCACTGTGCCGTCTCCTCCCGGTACCCCGGTGGTTGAGAAGGTGGGCAGGAACTACGTTGACCTCAAATGGACCAAGCCTGAAAGCGATGGCGGCTCTAGGATCACTGGCTACATCGTTGAGAAGCGTGTGCTCGGCAGCATCTGGACAAAGTGCAATGATTACAATGTGACTGACTGTGAGTACACGGTGTCCAATTTGAAGGAGGGCAGTGATGTCGAATTCCGCATCATTGCAGTAAACTCTGCCGGCAAATCTGATCCCTCTGACAGCACGTCACCGATCAAGGTCCGTGTTGCTGCTGCGGGCGAGAAACCGTTCTTCATCCGCAACCTTACCAACACTGCTGTTCCTCTGCATAAGTCTGTCACTTTGGAGTGCGAAGCTGAAGGTAAGCCAGTTCCTACCGCCAGATGGCTCCGTAACGGCAGAGAGGTTGCGCTCGGCGGCAGGATGAATGCTGAAGCCAAGGGAGGCGTATTCAGACTTACCATCTCTGACATGTGGGAAGTCGATGAAGGCGACTTCGCTTGCGTTGCTGCCAACGATGCCGGCCAGGCAACCAGTGTGGCCCGCGTTAGGATTGGCAATCCTCCCAGAATTACTCAGATGCAGGAGGAGCTCTTCCTGCCTGAGGGAGATAACACTAAGATCAAGATTTACTTTACTGGAGATCTTCCTCTTGACGTTTCTCTTTCGCTCAATGGTCAAGCACTTGAAGCCTCTACCAGACTTAAGTTCACTGTATTTGATGAATTTATCATCTTATTCATCAAGGAAGTCGTCAAAGCAGATGCTGGCAAATACATCCTCACAGTCAAGAACGACTGCGGCAGCGTCTCTGGTAACTTCATGGTATACGTCACAGGCGTTCCCGGACCTCCAACTGGACCCCTCGAAGTTTCTGACATCAGCAAACACACTTGCAACCTTGCCTGGAGACCACCAATGTATGATGGTGGCATGCCCATCACTCATTATGTTGTTGAGCGCAAGGACATCACTTATGCTAACTGGATTACCATCTCTACGTTCTGCAAAGACTGCTTCTTCTCTGTTCAGGGCCTTACAGAAAACCAGGAATACGAGTTCAGAATCAGAGCCGCTAATGACAACGGCATGGGACCACCTCTGAATGGCGCTAATCCCATTAAGGCGAAATCGCCATATGATCCTCCATCACCGCCCGGTACACCGAACGTCACCGAAGTTGGCGGTGACTTCGTCCACCTCGAATGGGAGAAGCCAGAAAGCGATGGAGGTTCTCGTATCAAGGGCTACTGGGTAGAGAAGAGAGAGGTTGGCTCCAATGTCTGGAGTATGGTTAATGCCTACGCTACCCTAACTACTCAGATCAACGTGTCTAACCTGATCGAGGACAGACAGTACGAATTCCGCGTATTCGCTGAGAATGAAGCGGGCTTGTCAGAGCCTTCAACCTGCTCTACTTCTGTCAAGATCAAGGATCCCAACGCTGCCACCGTTCCTGTGTTCATCCAACCGCTCCGCAACGCCATGGCGGTGCAACACAAGAGCTGCACGCTCACTTGCCGCGTGGAGGGCAAGCCTAACGTCAAAGTGGCTTGGTACAAAGGCATGCGCGAGCTGACGCAGGGAGCCAAGTACGTGTTCAACCGCGACGGAGACACCTACACTCTCACCGTCAACGACGTCTTCGGAGAAGACGAGGCTGAGTACATGTGCAGAGCCTTCAATGCTGCTGGCTCAAGGACGAGCAAAGCCGATATCTCAATCAAATGTAAGTAACTCACGTTAACATATACTTTGATTATGAAATTGAACTGCAATAGCTTTGTATATATTTCATGTAAGAGAAGATAAGCATGGCCGTTGGAGGCACATTAAATATACTGAAGGTATATGTTTACATAGTGTGAGAGAATGTATTCAATATCGTTGTGTAGACAGCTGCTATTTTCTCGGCTTAGTATATTATCACTCTAAATAAAGTACGTTTTGTTGTCTTGCACGGATCGCTGCGTACGTATTTCTTCAAGTGAATAATTTATTTCTGTTACAGTGGCACCGAAGATCAATGTGCCGCCTCGCTTCCGAGACACCGCCTTCTTCGACAAGGGTGAGAACGCCGTGATGAAAATTCCTTTCATTGGCAACCCCCGACCAAAGATCACCTGGACGAAGGAGGGCGAGACAATCGAATCAGGCGGACACTTCTCCGTAGAGCAGCAGCAGCGCCACGCCATCCTCACCATCAGAGACGTGAGCCACCTCGACAACGGCAGGTACCGACTCACGGCTGAGAACGAGCTCGGGTCTGATTCTGCTGTCATCAATATTCAAATTTCAGGTGAGCCAGTGGCAATTTTCTACCTGTGTTGCTGTCAACGATAACAGAACATCGAGGGCTACTCTCGAAAATATTGCAAAGGAATTGGAGCTATTAGTTTTGTAGATAGTTCGTATAAATGGCCGGTTTATATTAAAGGATTCTTTCTTATTCCACTCTGTAACATGAGAGCGGAAATTTTCATTAAACTCACGAATAACATGGGCTTGATTGTGTAGCAGAATGTGACTGTTACTTCCATCTTACATTGTTTAGTGTGTAATACATGTAACAATTTCATACGATTTGCGTATCTGAAATAATTTAGAAATTTTGACTAGCCTAAATGTTTTATAGCGATGTTTGTTTGCCTGAGCAGACAGGCCCGAGCCACCGAGGATGCCGAAGGTGGAGAAGGTTCTCAAGAACGAATGCGTAGTATCTTGGCAGCCTCCATCCTGGGACGGTGGCGCTAACATCAACAGCTACATCGTTGAGAAGCGCGAGCTGCCCATGGAGTCTTGGATCAAGTGCTGCACGACGCGCCTCACCACCGCCCAGATTACCGGCCTCAGCCCGGGACACAAGTACCAGTTCCGCATTTCCGCAGAGAATGTCTACGGCCGCTCCGATCCTTCCATCCCCACCAGCACGGCTGAACTGCCCGCCGCTCCTATTAAGAAGGGCAGGGGCAGGAAGGTCGAGGTCGACGAGACCGGCAAAAAGATTCGTGGCACAAAGGAAGATGTTGACAACTACGATAAGTTTGTCTTCGACATTTATGCCAAATACGTCCCGCAGCCTGTAGATATCAAACACACCTCTATTTACGATCACTACGAGATCTTAGAAGAAATTGGTACTGGCGCCTTCGGCGTGGTCCACAGATGTAGAGAGATTAAGACCGGCAATATCTTCGCCGCTAAATTCATTCCAGTGTCTTCTGCTATTGAGAGAGACCTCATCCGCAAAGAAATTGATATCATGAACCATCTCCACCATCCTAAGCTTATTAACTTGCACGACGCCTTCGAAGATGATGACGAAATGGTTCTCGTATTTGAATTGTAAGTAACTCATTAATGGTGAATGCTAATATGCTTTCGTGACGTTCTCATTGCTTCACTAACTCTGGAGATAATTTGAATATAGTAGTGGTATTGATTTTTGTAAATGCACTTGTGGAGCGCATTGTTCGGTTCATATTTTTAGTATCGTATTATAATCTGTAAGAGAACACTGTTAGCATTGCACAGAAAACTGAGAGTGCACATAAAAGTAAGCTGGTTGTCATCTGATCCCAAGCAGGAATTGTTAAGGCGAGTATTGGACATTATCCTGCACCGCTCAGTATGTATAGGCTCGCAAACATCGGGTAAATGCTTATGAATGAGCCGTCAATGCAAAAGTAAGAGCTTCAGGCAAAATTTTGCCCCATCGATGCTTCATGAGTATAGTTCTTACGACTGTTTTGGTGTTCCATAAAACGTTCAGCGTTTGTGTTGAAAAGGTAAGTGTGTGTGTTCTAGTACAAGACCACAATGCACCCGACACTTCAGTGCTTATGTTTTAGACAGTAGCTAGGCCACATCGCTCCTGTTAATTCTCTCTCGTTTAAGAACTTTTCCGTGCGATTTTGCAACATTGCAGCCGTGATGAGTTGCGTTTAGTGTTCATCACCGCAAGTGTGATGGAGAACAGCGCCTGTTGGTGTCACTGTAGATACCCGTCCCGTACGGCGCTGCTGCAAGCATTTGTAACTCTAACAACTGCCCAAACAATAAAAAAAACGATTTCTTCTCATTTTGATCCCTGCAGCGCGAGTGACGATAGATTCTCTCTTACAGATAAAGATATATCGCGCGTATTATTGTTACAATCCGTGAGTTTGGTTATGATGTTCTTTATCTTGGAAAATGTGTCTTCCTTCAGCCTGTCCGGTGGCGAGCTGTTCGAGAGAATAACCGCCGACGGTTACGTCATGTCGGAAGCTGAGGTCATCAACTACATGCGACAAGTCTGTGAAGGCGTGAAGCAGATGCATGAGAAGAACATTATCCACCTCGGTCAGTTGCTCTGCCTGTCATCAGTAGTCGCCCGTGTCTGTAACCCTTTCTTTGGTCAGCGATGCATTTGCCTAAAATTTCCTACACAACTCGGTCACTATAATTTCTCTGCTCTGATAAACCTTTACCGCAGTTCGTTTGTCTCATAAATACTGTTTTTTTTACTGTGAGTTATTCTGAGATTTAAAGCTTTTTCTTCATTTGTCTCTGCTACACTCGATGTAACCGCGAGTTGTAGTTTTAACTGAAACACCTAACATGTAACTAGCCACACCACGCCGCGCAACTGCCTGCTGCAGTCGCTAACTACATTACCTAACAAGTACCAATCTAATGCTCAAAGTAACAAACTGCGACGGTGGTACTTGTACCATTATGTCCTTAGTGCCCATATTTTAAGCACTTCTGGCCCAAGCATGCTAAGTTACGCCACTCGTTGTCATTGCTGCCCCTCGGAAGTACCACTGGGGCGTTACGCCCCTCGGAAGTACCATTGATCCCCCGAAAGTAGCGAGCGAAGTAACGCTACCTCCCAGTCATTATGCTCGGAAATAATATCCAACAGATATTGTAGCATACATATTCACCTGATAGGTGAATACTTAAAACGGTTCTTATTAATTAAGGCAATTAACAGTATAGTTTGTCAGAAATACCGAACAGATACATTACATCGAGTATGCTATGGTATAGATCTATCCGTATTATTTACTCTTAGAACATATATATATATACAGCAGTTCGATAATGCACTCCTAAATATCTGTAGTTGGCTGTGGCCGCTTCTCTGCTCCACATTACAGTGCCGCTCATTTCTGTACATAACTTAACTACCTGAATTCCTGATAGCTGCACTGTTTTCTCTTTACTCCAGTACTTCCTCTATCACTGCAAAATACGTTTGCGAGCCAAGCACTAATTTTTCGATTTTTTGTAGTTGACTAGAGATAGGTGAAACTTCTGCCTTTCTTGCCGCAAATACATTCCGTTGCGCGAGCGTAAATAACTTATGCCTCCAGTGAACGACTTATGTCGTCCATCTCAATGAATAATAAATCCTTCTCTCAATCGACATCCGAAATAAAAAAAAATCATACATCCCCACGGATCGCAGAGCTAATACACCCTTTGTTTATCAACAACCATTCGACCCTATTATAAAATAAAGACTACTCTTAAGGTTATTTTAAGGTGAATAAATACCTGTTGCTTTACCTATAAAAGTACGGAGAAGCCCTCTGTCGTGAAATATAAGCGATCTAAAGCATATAGCGGTGTTGATTTTTTGACTCATAAACACTAACCAAAATGTCTTGTGTTCACTGGAGCTAAGGATGGCATCATTTTCCTTCCATCAGGCATCAGACCGGAGAAAATCTTGTTGTGTAACCTTTCCAAGTGTGATGAGCTTAATGTTGAAGGTTCGTAGCAGGCAATGTTGTGTGTCTCTTTGTTTCTTCTTCTTCTCCAAACTTTGTATTAATTTTGCCTTTCTTTCTCTCTCGTCCTCAATATGAACTACCGTAGAAATACGTGACCCTAGGTAGCCTGCTTCTCCAACACTAGCCTAATTTGGCCTTTGTGACCCCCACATATGACTACTATAGCGCGTAATTAATACCAGGTGATGTGTTGCTACAGTAACTATGAGTATCTCGTAGCTGCGAACATACCGCTCCTAGGAAACTACCAGCCCCTGAAATTATTAATTTGCTTTTCTCTCTATTGTCCCCACGCTTGTTAGAGATTTGGCTCTTTGGAGCATATCCTACAATACCTTTACTATAAGAAACGAAAAACTTTGAGATTAGAACTGCTGACGATGAAACAGTGAAACTCGTATTTTTTATAATTGCCGTTGGTATAGACATAGGCTTTACGAAACACTTAATTTTACAGCAGGATTATATTGGACACCAACTAGAATTTCACTTTTTGCCTGGAAATATGTACAAAATAACACACTATCCAGAAGACCCACTTTTGGGGCAGTTACACGTCGAATAATGCCTCGTAATCTTTCTTGTTTCCTTAACACATATGTGGTATGTGGAGAGCTCACTTTTGGGCAGTTGAGCATCGCAGTTAAGTTATCCGTTACCTCATTACTTCCTACTGTACATAAGTGCTATGTGAAGAACTGCATTATAGGGAATCCTTCATAGGCTCTTCCTTTCTTCCACCAATCTCTTCTGACTGTCTGCTTTTCTGACAACACTTGCTCACCACGAACTGCGCTCGTGCAACGTTCTGCCCTGGCTATTATTTTATTGCTTTGCGACAAAAGCTCCTTCAAATATTTCTACAGTCTCCAGTGAAGGGACTCTTGCTAAGTATTACGACTGCGGTCAGTCTATACACAGATAGTGGACAGACTCTATTGACAGCGCACAACTTCATACGAAGATGTTGATGCGTCAGGTTGTCCCACTAGTTTCGTAGAGGCTCTCAGAGATAGAAATATCTCGCCAAATCAGCAATCCTCTTATCTGCACGTTGTTCCGTACACTGCACCAGTAGTGATCGCTCCAATTTTGCAGCTCTTTTTATAAAGTATTTAACTCTTTATTTCCCGGTCACGATGACTTCGCTACAGCGTTTCAAACTTTGAGAGACAAACACTTTTTATGACATGAAAGTGCTTGATCGATTTGCTGACTTTGAGCTTGGTGATTTATTCCGATTCGGATAGAGCTTCAGACGTTAATCGAATCTCACTAAGCTTCTTGAAACGCTTAAAAACTCGTGAATGATTGGTTTGCTATTAACGCCTAAAATTCGATTCAAGGTTGTGAAACAAGCGCTCCAGGCTAAAGTTAATGGCAAGATAATGCTACTTCTCTCTCAAAGCGGGAGACTCGACCACACCTTTGTGTTCAGTTTTGAGGCGTGAGTCCTCCGCACGCTGAAACTTTCAGCTATAGGCTGTAAATTTGCGCTGTCTCAGTGTAAACAGGGCCCATTCGAACACGTGAAATTATGCCAAATCCAATATGTGCGATAACTCCTGGCGTAACGGCTTGAAGCTGCGGCTGCCGCATTGCTCTGTAGGTACTATTTGGACAATCTGATGTCATCTCGGCTTTTTGTTATGCTTCCAAATTAAGAAGAGAATACTTGTAGACATCAGCCGTCCCACCGCCGCCTTCATATGGACATGGGCTGGACTGGGCGCACACTTTTTGTTAGAATAGTCATATAGGCAAACTCTGTTGCTGGGTGTCGCCATAGCGCGTGTTCTCACGCTCCAGGTGGGAGTTTAGCTGTCTCGTTTAAAGGTGTCAGTTTTAGCCCTATGTTCTCAGTTGCTATGGCTTGTTGCCTCCGTTATCTCCTGACACCATGATCACTAGTGGTATCTTCTGTTACCATGACTACAGATGGTATATCCTCATGCCATGACTGCTGATACCATAACTGCTGAAGGTATCTCCTGTTACCATGACTGCTGCCGGTGTCTCCTGTTACCATGACTGCTGACGGTATCTCCTGTTACCATGACTGCTGCCGGTGTCTCCTGTTACCATGACTGCTGACGGTGTCTCCTGTTACCGTAGCTGCTGCTGGTATCTTCTGTTACCATGACTGCTGCCAGTATCTCCATATACCATGACAGCTGACGATATCTCCTCTTATCAAGACTACTGACGGTATTTCTTGTTACCGTAATTGCTGACGGTATCTCCTGTTACCATGACTGCTGCCGGTATCTCTTTATACCGTAACTGCTACCGGTATTTCCAGTTACCATGATTACTGCCGCCGGTATCACTTTATACCGTGACTGCTGCCGGTATTTCCTGTTACCATGACTGCTTACGGTATCTCCTCTTATCATGACTACTGACGGTATCTCTTGTTACCGTAACTGCTGCCAGTATCTCCTGTTACCATGACTGACTTTTAGTTTTGAAAGGTAGCGCCTTTTGTCCTTCTGTAACAAGCCCTGACGTCTCCAGCTGTGAGTACGAACGTTTGCGCTATTGTTGTCTATTTCTGCGCATTAAGCTTACGCTAGAGTTGGTGAATTACTTCAGATTTTCCAGTATTAACGCTATCGCATATATTGCTACTGATATAATGCTCACAAAATGAGGCGTTATTTGTTTCTATGAAACATGTGAGGTTGCAGCCACTAGCCAACTTTCGAAGTTTTCTTTTATTTGTGCAAATTATATATAGTGCGCAAATGAGTCGTTTAGTATGGCGAGCAAAACGTTCAAATGAAATATATAAAAGCTGCAACGGAAACGATGTTGCAGATATGTTGCATCCATAGATCATGCAAACTCTCACCAGTTATGAAGCGTTGTACCGAGAAATATATATGGCACTGAAACCCGTGGGCGGGCCGGCAGGTGGCATGTCAGGTGCCATTACATTCTCGCTTCAGAATGGATAGGCAGCACGTCTGCATTTATTTCTATGGTATTACATTACATCAAGACTCATCTGTACAGTCATACTGCTATTCTACTATCACGTAGGTTCATTTTCTTTTATGTTTTTATATTTTCGATTGACTGCCCGAAGAGAAATAATTCTCTCCATTCCATGATTTAGGCCAGTGTTTGAGACGTGTTCCTTTTATTTTCGTCAGAAAATTACTCTAGCCTAAAAAGCATTTTTTGGATTTCTTTAGGCAAAGCTTTTTTCATCCTATGTTTGTTTTCTTTGAGATGATACGCTCAAAATTCCCCCCTCCCATCTTTCTTATTTTTCTTTGAATATACTAACGAATTTTCTCAGAAGGGGAGGAGTCCTGCAGTATAAGAAGATGCCTAATCGTTTTGCCCTCTCTATTGTCAGTAGTGTAATTTGGGTGGCGAATTACCAGAAGACTTTGTGCCTTTGCAGACATCAAGCCGGAAAATATCATGTGCCAGACCAAACACTCCACCAATGTCAAGCTCATCGACTTCGGGCTCGCGACCAAACTGGATCCCAACGAAGTCGTTAAGATCTCGACAGGCACCGCGGAGTTCGCTGCCCCTGAGATCGTGGAAAGGGACCCTGTCGGTTTCTACACAGACATGTGGGCCATCGGTGTGTTGGCCTACGTGCTACTCAGCGGCCTGTCTCCCTTCGCCGGCGAGAATGACATCGAAACTCTCAAGAACGTCAAGGCTTGCGATTGGGACTTTGATGAGGATGCTTTCTCGGGCGTCTCCAACGAGGCCAAGGACTTCATCCGGAGACTACTCATCAAGAACAAAGAGTAAGTCCTCGGCAGAGCCTGGGCCCGGCCAGCTGGTGAGAAGCGAATGCCAGGCTGTATCCGTGACTGTGTTGTCTAACTGAAGTTGTGTGTCCGCGCCTTGCGCGCATTATCTGTTCGGGTATCTTTTTGCATATCTAATACTTGTCGCGCGAGGTTGTGTTATACTGTAGATGGTGGATTTCTGCAAGAAGTTTTGATATTTCCTGGCAAGGTTTCTGCTTAGCTAAATTTGCAAATGTTGTAAAATATAACTACATTAAAAACTTCATGAAAATCCATAGAACGGGACTTGTTCGAGCTCGTTCCCGTTACTTGCGCACCGCCGGCTCAATGTGAAGATAATTGAATAGCAATAAGCCTCATCTGACATCAAACCCAACATAAATTTGAAAAGCAGTGCTTAGCCTACTGCTCAATTCATTACACGAACATGTGATTATTTGAATCGTCTCTAGGAACGAATGAATTTCGAGTTCCGAGCTGTAGATATTTTGTAGTTTCGGTTGAATTTGAGCGCTCGTATAAGCTCTTCTGAAGTATGTGTTCTGAACTTGACCTTATATTGTTGCTGCATCTCATGTCTGGTTCGGGCAAAACCACCCACTTATTGCGAAAAAATAACAAACGTGAAGGCTCCAAAAAATTCATAGCGCTCAACCGGCAGCATTATATATATGGAACGTTGGGCCGCTGATCAGGAAGCTATATGGAGGCAAGATGGTAGTACAATATTGTACAGCGCATCCATCTGCGTCCGCTAATGTTACTCTATGCAGAGAAGTACTTATCTCCTCTTCTTATTCTATGGTCGACTACATATTATAGACAAATTAGACGCTGGACAATGGAGGGTCTAAGCGAGTCTTCCATGAGCGACGGCACAACTCAGGCTCCGGCTTGTTCAGAACTCCTGCCAATACTTTCATAAACATTGAACGTTGATATGCGTCCAGCGGAAAAACAGAAGCCGCTGGGATGGGCGCGCCAATACGATAAGTTTTGGATGGTTTGTTGCGCTACTGACGTGTTACTGTAGATTCGTTATGGTAGGTAATGGAACGAAGCGGTCTATGAAAGCATGAAACAGGTTTGGACAGATTTGATGTCTCTGCCGAGTTGTTCACTAATTCAGCAATTTACATCTATTTTTCGGAATTACGTAGGAGGCGCATAACTGTCATTTGTTTGTTTAATAATGTTTTCTTTTGCGGACAGGAAGCGCATGACCGCCCACGAGTGCCTGGTCCACCCATGGCTGCGCGGCGACTACGCCCCCAGACTGGAGCCCATCGATATGATGCGCTACATTCCCATTAGAGACAAGATCAGGGCCAAGTACAAGGAGTGGGAGAAGTTCCTGGTGCCTATCGGCAGGATTGCTGAGTACTCTTCTCTTAGAAAGTTGTTGCGTGAGAAGTACAAGATCCATGATACTCAGTTCGGTGAGTTTCTTCTTGTGAGAATAATGATATAACAACCAATTCTATAATATTTGTTTAGTGCTCAAAGAAAACTACAATACTAGTTTCACGTGTAAAGACAGAGAAAGGTATCGGTATTGTAATATTAGACCATGTGCTCATAGGATCATTTCAAGTAAACATTGTAAAGCGAAAAAGTGTGTACTGTATGCAAAACAAATTAACTCTATGAACTTAAGTAAACTGGTTACTAGTAGGACAATATATATATATATGACGTTTCAAAAGAATTAGCGCTATATATAGCTATATTGTATAATCAGCTCATTTACTTCTGTAGATATTTGCTGCCTGCAGCGATTTGTAGCAATTGCATTTTTACGCCTTACACAATTTGTATGAAGAGCGTCTATTCCAAGCTTTATATACAGGTACATCATTTGAAAATTAACAAGCCCACTCGTGGGAATCATTGCTTGCTATGCGAAGTTGTTGTTGTCTCAGCTATATATTAACAAGACATTTCCTATTCAGACAAGCGACAGTGTGCACCGAGATTCGTCATCAGACCCCAGAACCAGATGACGTACGAGGGCCAGAGTGTCAAGTTCAGCTGTCGTATCGTGGCGCTGTCTGCACCCACCGTCACCTGGTACCACAACAATCTCGACCTCCGCCAGTCTGTCAAGTATATGAAGAGGTCAGTGTCTCCAGCTCTGCCCTCTCTGCTTCACGATAAATATAAACTTAGATTTATTAATGATTTGCAACGGCCTCTGTCGATGTCCTCGTTCCGTATGTGCCGATACTAAGGACATATTTTACAACAAAAGCTCCATTTACAATGATGCTTTTTCGCTTTTAATTTCTGATATTTTTTTAATTTGCACTGTGACGTCGTCCAGGTAAACGGCACTTAACGATTATAAGTTTGACCTCTGATTCTCATCTTAGCCCTATCCAATGATACTATTTAAAATAATACCGTGTAATTCAAAGGGCTTCTTGTATGCTCTCGTGTGGATTTTGTGCTCCTCGTATTAGACCATGCAGCAGCCTGAAGTCTTACTATGCATCATTAATAACTAGAGCACTCTGAGAGCGCATACCTCCGCCAAGTGAAGCAACGGTAGCAAAAAATTCAAATTGTCTCTGAAACCATAATTTTCTTCGTATAAACTTCAAAATCTAATCATTTGTGCCTCTTTATATTATTAACAGCTTGTTCAATTTTCTTGAAGATCCGTTCATAACTTTTTAAGTTATACTGTTAACAAACGTTATGAAAAACATGATACAAACATACAAACGAACAAACCGATCTTCACCAAAATTTGATCATTCATGTCTTCTAGCATTACTAACAACTCCTATAAATTTCATAAAGATTCATTCATTATTTTTTGAGTTATTGTGCTAACAAGCATAAAATTAAAAACAGTGACAAACGAACGAACAAGCGAATCATTATCAAAATATGGTCATTTACTCTTTGTTATATACCTAACAACTCATGTTAATTTTTCATCAAAATCCATCCATAACTCTTTGAGTTATAGTGTCGAGAAAAATGAGTCAGACAAACAAACAAACAAACGGATGGACATATCTTCACTAAAAGTTAATCAACTGTTCCTCCTAACATACCTAACAATCCCTGCAAATTTCATCTAAATCGGTTCATTACTTTTTGAGTTATCTTGGTGACAGGCAAACAAAAAACAGACAGACAGACAAACACGACTAAAACATAACCTCCTTGGCGGAGGTAGCAAGAGGAGTAGTTGATTGTTCGGCAGATTTTTATAGCTCTATGGGCCATGCACAACCGAAGTACAACGGTCGTTCTGATTTCTGAATTCTTACTCCAGCTGAAAATTGTTATTAATACTTAGCGTGCTCTAGGCAGTTAGGCAAATACCTGTGATCATTCCCCTACAATAAGGGACCTGACACCATGTACTGTATTTGCTGGCACAGGTACTCTGGTGAGGACTACACCTTTGTTATCAATCGGGTGAAGTTAGAGGACCGTGGCGAGTACATCATCAGGGCTGAGAACAGCTACGGTGTCAAGGAGGAGCCCGTCTTTATCAATGTCCTGCGTGAGTATCCTGCCGCATTGTCTCTATATTCTCCTACTCCTCGCATTTAGCTTATGCTTAGAGCAGCGTTGCTGTATGTAATATTGCATCAACTCTTACCATAGTCATATTGACTTGATGTAACATTGAGCTGCACTGGAATCACTGTTTGAGCTATCAAGCATACCAGCATTGGGACCGTAGCTGAGGGACAGACTAGACCCGTGCTGCAGTTCTTCTCTTTTCTATCGGTGACGTTCTCATCTGTATTTGCGGTCGCTCAGTGTTCATATTACATGAAACACAGAAAGAGCAATAAAGTCAATTTAGTTTGAGCATTCACACGAACTCGTCTCAACACCAACTGGTTTTAATGCACTACAGAGATAATTATGATCACTGCTTTCGTGTTTCTTTATATAACGAGACTAAATTGACTACCAACACTACTACATAAGAAGCTTCCCCTACTGTAAATTTCATATTGGTGCTGCAGCGCATTATTATTGTTTGTTATGTGGCACAGCCCTGCCACCCGAGGCGCCTGCCTACAAGCCGCTGGAGCAGCGGGCCAGAACCCGACAGCCCATCGCCTACAAACTGTGGCAGGAAGAGTCCGACTCTGCGCCGTCCTTCACTTTCCTGCTGCGCCCCCGCGTCATCCAACTGCACCAGACCTGCAAACTGCTGTGCTGCTTGTCAGGCAAGCCCACGCCCACCGTCAAGTGGTACAAGGGATCGAAGGAGCTCAACAAGTTCGAGTTCAACGCCCAGCAGGGTGACGGTGTCGTCACTGTTGAAATTGTTGACTGTCAGCCTAAGGACTCTGGCAAATATCGCTGCGTCGCCCAGAACGAGCACGGTATTGACGAGACTCAGTGCGTCGTCATTGTTGAAGGTAAGTCTGCGACTTAGCAAACTATTTTATATACCATATTTATTATAGTTTCTTGTACCGTTTTGATTAGTGACGCGCTTTCTTAGGTGGTGATGAAGAGAATCTCTCTCGTAGGTATCTAGTTTCGTGTCATCGTCTCTACTCTCATTGTCTTCCTCCCAGCTCTGTCGTAGATATTATGTATTCGCTATTTCTTTTTTCATTGCTTCTCCAGCCACTGTTGTAGACAAATCATGTTTTCCTTATATTATTTCCATGGATTTCTGTTACCTCTTTTGAAAGGCATAAATCTTATACTCTCATTGCTTCCTTACCTTACACTTGTTATAGTTTGGTTCAGGTAAGTAATATGTCTATTCTTCCTTGTTGACGATATGCTATAGCACTGTTTCATATCTCAGTAGAATAGGGTTGTTTGTTCCCTGTACCGGATTGACATATATATATAATGTTTTCCCACTCTGCATTTTAGAACAACGGAAACTTTCACAATTCTATTTCTGTAGTTGGTGATTGTCCTGATTTGTTTACGCAATTTTCCTTCATTTGAACAGCTGCAGTATCACTTTATTCCTGGACATCGTTAACTTATTGTTACATTTAGTGCAGTGTAATGTACGTCTAGCATCGTAATCGATATTTTATCTTTAGAAGCTATCGCGTTGTACCTACAATACAGGAAAATATACTTGCAGAAGTTGTCACTATCAATATGCATTGTCTGAGGGTACAATTTTACTCAGTTAAGTGGACTTAGAAGTCTCAAACCACTGAAGGGAAAACAGCGAGTGCACGGGCCGACATTTCATTGCTCTTTAGCGAGTAGAAATCTTTGCATGTGTTAGAGAATGTCACTTTGAATAGGATTACGATCACTTAGTAATTCATGATTCAAATGTTGGTAGAATGTTAGAAAGGCTCTTTATTGCTAACTCCCAAGTGCATTCAAAAGCATTATAGTCTCTAAAGTGCATTAAGGCTGCACTGAAGACCCTCAGGATATGCACTTTGATGATTACAGCTTATACCTACACCTAAGTTTCAGTAGGTGACTGGCTATGGCCTTCACCGGTGTCAGTATCATTTGTATGGTTGCTGCTATCCTATTATTGCTTACATTTCTTAATGTTATGTGTCTATCTTGGCTGTCTATCCCTCGCTCTTCCTTTAAACATCTGTAACAAGCCAGTCGTGTCTCCACATCGTCCAAACACTGCCGGCACATTTCGCTGGATGCGTCTGCATTGTACGTCGCATTCGCTGTAGTTTTCTACCTCCTCCATCAAGATTTTACTTCCCAACATTGCACTGACTCTTCATTCGCAAATTATTGTTGACTCTATCCTCTCTATGCATTGTCAATCTCCTCCTTTTATATAGGTCTCTCTGCTATTTCCTGACATATGAGCAAAACGTGTAAAGTTACTACCCAAAAGAGTATGGGTATCTAACGCTGCCTCTGTTATGTAGGACCTGGAGACTTAACTCAGGACCAAACATCCGTGCTTACGGGCATGACCCACTCAGGTAACTGGCTGCCATCTCCACATCCAACCACCACTCGCGCTGCTACGGTTGTCTAGTTTTATCTACTATAGAAGCTCTGCCTTTCTTCACCTCGAGTTTTTGCTAAAATATTAATTTTCTACCAGTATCATACCTTCTATCAACCCCTCATGCGGCAACACATACTTTTCTCTCTTCGTGCATGCGGAGATATACATAAGTGAAGTTGACTCAGGTACCTTTAACTCTGTACATACTTCTCAGTACTCATCATTATTTCAGTTCGGTAATTTTATAACAAACATTGACAGTTGATTCAGTCTATTCCTCTTTATTATTTTTAACATTTACAGCTGAACCAGATATTGTTAACCTTCACAACGGTTGGGATTTATTCCATCTCAATATTTTTTTAACAGTCGCAATTGTAACAATTGTTTAATTTCAACATTTTTTTAACACGTTTGTTGGAAATTATGCGTTTTAATGCATGACCAGCTAGAGTCTAGCCGTTGTAAATACAACTGACACGTTTCGTCGCGCCGGCCCGCCGCGTCGGTCGTCTAGCTCTTAGAGCTCGTCGTAACCTGGGACACGTCATGGTGCTGTCCTCTGTGCAGGTCGACACTAACCGTTTCTCTGTACAGTGTGTTCATATTTTCATCTCTTATATCATCGTCAGTATCCGATTGCCACGCCCAGTGGCTTTATATATATATATGTATTTATATATTTTGAATGACAAACGGTTTACTTTGACACGCAAGTGCTACGTCCGCTGCAGTTCCGGTTTATATTTCTTTAGGCACATCGTCCGAACACTTAGGTTGTTTTATCATCAGCTTTCCATAATAAAGCACACGATGGTGAACTCACACAAGTACTCATAGACACCATGACAGAGGTCTGTTGCCGTATAATGATTCCCTCGTAGCCTTGATAATGTACCTCTATAGCGAGCGGCTCCTTCGCTGCTGAGTGAATTGTGTTAAGGCACCGACACTGCAGAATAATGTGGTCTTTTCCGCTGGGCCAAATATTCACAGTGTTCGGCGAATGTTCTTAAAGTCTTGGTAGTAGAGCTGCTGTGTCTCTAGTCCTGTGTCAACTGCAACACTTTCCATTGAGCACGTGCCGGGAAATTCTCATCTTTTACTTACTTTCCCGCACGTGTAACTTCATTTGCCTCCACCATCACTGCGCTAGATGTCATTCCATAGAGCTTACCAGGCTCACAAATGGTTCATAACCTGACCGGCTCTTGACTTCACGGTTAAGCTTCATATCAGGAAAATGGATTTGTTCAACTTGTCTTGCTTCAATTTCGAGCTTCAACGACTAAGAAAATTCTTTATGCAAAATTATTTTCCGGTAAAGCTTATTCAAAAATTTTTTCGTAAGACTCTCAGCAAAATTTATAATTGCTCTGCACGTATTCCGTCAGTTGAACGTAAAATCGTGTATATAAGTTTACCATTCTTAGGTTCTGAAAGTTATAATCTTAACAAAAAAGTTATTTTACTTGTCAAAAAGTTTTATCCACAAATTCTGCTTCAACTATAACTATAGGCTCCTTTTTAAAATTTTAAGACAAGCTGCCACTTTCACTTGCTTCTTGTCATTTACAAGTATCAGGGCGGACAGTGTTTTACCTCTTACGTAGGTGAGACGAGGAAGCAAATGAAAGTGAAGTGACAATGTTCTAACATCAAGGTATTTATTTTCGAACTGGGCAACATGTCGCTAATTGTAATAGTAAAATCTTTAATCACTTTCTTGGTTAAGCTTGATCTTCATCACAAAGTTGATGTGCGCTGTCGACCATGACCGTTGGACGACATTACACTCGCATTCCATCATCGTCTCATCCTCAGCCATTCCCCCTCTGCTCTTCATGCCTTCGATGCGTTACCTTGGCCTCCCTCCACAGGCCAGGTCCTCCGTGCTCTACCGGTTATTCTTCTTCTACTGCTATAGGTTTTTATCTTCAAGCATATGCCCATTTTACCTATTTTTAGCGATACTGTGATCTATATTTCTTTCTCCTAATTTTCTGACTTATATCATCCGAAGCTCATGAGGCGACTGATGAGCAGACTCAGTTCCTTAAGTCTCTCTCATCCGAAGGTAACTCAATGTGTTCCTTTGTGCAATTTTCCACCCATGCCATTTTTGTTCGCCACTATTGTTGAGACGTTGTGGCGTTGGCTCTATTTTTTTTGTATCGCAGCCGACTTTATTGGACCGTCTCATTACACGGTGCGCACCTTTTCTTTTTCACTTATTGCTGATGCTGCGCTCTGTTTTACGTTATTTTTGCTCAGTTGTTCAGAAGTTCCCCTCCTCAATTGTTGTCTATGTCACCATCGATA
This sequence comes from Parhyale hawaiensis, assembly GCA_001587735.2. Taxonomy (NCBI): domain Eukaryota; kingdom Metazoa; phylum Arthropoda; class Malacostraca; order Amphipoda; family Hyalidae; genus Parhyale; species Parhyale hawaiensis. The sequence goes on along the minus strand of LQNS02278089.1, from coordinate 5,135,733 downwards.
GGTTTTTGTAGTGAACGTAAGAGGTGCAGGGTAACTTCTGATGACATATGCCCACCCTGACGTTGACCCGATCCCCATGTGCGAGTCAAAGGGATTCTACGAAATGAATCTCTTCTGTCCTAAACTTTCCCGTTCGTTTGCCGATAAACGCGCCCGTCGTCGTTATATTCCTCGCGAGCGAATTGTGTATTTCTCTAAGTTTGTTCTTGCCCTTATTCATTAATTACTTCTCCATGACCCTCTGTATAGATTGATGCTACGCTTCGGAGACTCTCTTGTACCAGAACTCTCAAGAGAGTCAGAGCGACCCAGTCATACAGAGTATTTTGATGCTAACCTGTGCAAAGCCCCTTTTATTGCGGGATTTCAATCCGAATAACTCAGTTTCTTAACAATACAACTCGCATTTGAGTATTCCCGGAAGGATTTCAACACTTAACATCAATGATACCTGACTTGAATACATTGCCTATAAAGCATTTGACGTGGAAAGTTTTACAATTAGATTGTGAAGCCCTCAAGCGCAGTTACACTGCCGCTTCTAGTGATGCTCGTCATCGAGACGCGAGTGACTGGCAGCGTTCATATTACTGTAGCTAATTGAAAAACTAGATCTGTACTAATACATTACGCCCGAAGTGCTCCATGTTCAGAAACGAATGTTAACCTTCTTGAAATGGATTTAAAAACTTCAACGGATCGATCGAGTCCCACGCATCACTAACTAACTTCTCTATCAAAAAAATGATACCATTCCAAAGCATATTAGCCGTGAGACAACTCATCGCTTTCTTTACAACTAGCAAGTCATTGTGCTTTTAGTGTATTTTGAGGCTATTTAGTACAGTAACAACATGTCACGTGTGTAACACTGCACAGTAGATATTAGTTAACTCGTTTGCGTGTTGTGAAGTGCTTTCGTCTTTGGTGTGATAAAACTAACCAACAAGTTTGGAAGCTGGCTACGCTTCATCCCTCCATTGTGTTGCTGTTGTAAGGTAAGGTGACTTGCTATGTATGTAATTCATTCGTTTTTTCTTATTATATGTTAAAGATTGCATGTGCTACATAGTCATATCTGATGCGCTTCTTGATTGTCCCCATCATAATGAGCTAAAGTTGCTTCGTGGCTCAACCACGACCAGTCCGGTGTGTAGATACTTAGATTTTTTCCCTGAATTTAACTGTGAATGCCTTAAAGATTGGCTTGTGGCATCAATAATGTTAGGAAGGGAGTGTTTCTCATCAGTTGTCTCACATATTGATACCGTAGAAATTTTCCTATGCTCGTGCACTTCGTAAGCATCTTAGGGAGCTAGTTAGTAGATTTAGTCACTGTAAAGGAACAATATAAGATGCTTGTCATTGCCCTATCAGGACAGTTGGCCTGGGGTTGAAAGCCTCAGTTGTGCTATATTTCTCTGCGTAGGTATTCCGAAATTATTTTATAATGTAATTTTGAGCATAATTAGTTACGCTCGGAAAATTCCTCTCAAACATTCCACGCGTGAGGCAGATTGCATCGTCATCCTAATGCTTTACTTATATTATTACAAGTTATATGACCTCAATATTGACGTCATTACCGCTATTTTGGATTTTTATACCACTGACAAGGGTAGGAACGAGGCTTCGATACGACGAATGTGTTACATCATGTAGAAGGCTTTTACTGTACACCTGATAGCCCGGCACACTAGTACTGCTAGTTTGCATGTTGCGGAGCAAGTCAGCATGTTGTTAACATGCAGCACTGTACTTGTTCAAGGTTGAGTTTATAATTGTATGTACACGACCGTGAACTTTAAATTATGATGGGGATCGTCGAATGCTACTTTCTTGGTTTACTTACAACAGTGAACAGTTCATTACTACTTTAAAATTGAGATGCCGTCGTTTTCTTATCTTCGAAATCGTTTGTGAAACAAATCATTGTTTACTTAAACTTAATTAAGGAAGCGTATTCCCTTTCTTTCAAAATTATCAGTGAAATAGTCCATATCGAGAATAGAAAATTGACACGTTGTAATACTTTTTATCGCGATTGTTAGTGGAATGGTTCGTTGTTTGTTTATTTAGAAATTAGTTCAAAATTATCATTGCAACTGAAAACAAAGTTAAAGGGAAATGCTTGTGCATGTACAGACCTTAATTTGCCATAATGTGGCGTTGTAACTAACGACAATCGCACAACTATTGTACAATTGTTGATTCTGTTCCCACCTTTACTGCACAAACTAGTGACGTGAGCCCGCAAGCTTCGTGTTGGATTCTCTAAAATACGTGCAAAGATTAAAAAATTTATTGCTTGGAGTACTGTCCTTTAATTTGGACCAATTTACCTTTAATATTTGAAATTATTAGTTTTGAATATCTGTAGTCTAGTTAAATTGTTAAATATAATTCTCTGCAAAACTGGATATGCAAAATTAATTTTACACAAATTATGCATAAAGTTGAAATTGATTCTGCTCGTATTAGTAAGTCTCTTCGAAGTGAAGATAGCAAAAATCTACCTTATCAGTCTTAAGAGAGCACTAAAGATCTCGCAGGAAGTCTTTTAATTTCAGAAAATTGATTATGGGATATATCGGGTTTGTACGTTAAGGACTTACAAGTAGATTAAAGTAGGCTGCAATTATGTATTTTGAGAACTGTAAGCTGTAGTTCACTAAGGTAACGCTCTCTTTGCACTCAGCATTTACATAGACGTGTGACACGTTCCACAGATCGGCGGTATATTGAGACCACCATCAAGGACCTGCCTTCAAAGCCCGTGTCCGCAGCACCCAAAGCTGAACCCAAGACTGGTCCTGCCAAGGTAACGTATAGCCATCGCCTTTCATACATAATATAATGCTAGCAGTATTTATTTACTTCTTTAATGTATGAATAATATTATTTATTGAAAAAATGACGAAACATGGCTAGAAAACAACATAGTAGATTTAGATATTGGACGATGGTTGGACAAAGAGGTCCATTCCTAGAGAGAAAGCGAGCTCATAAGGCTTGGCTCGCATTGAGCCACTGCTATTGCACGCATCGCTCGCATCGACCCATTTCGTAATGGCCACGCTATGCAATGTGCGCTCAACTTATGAGCGGTCGTTCAGTTCGCACGCCGCCCTTCACCTTAAATACTCTCTATGCACAGCATCGCTATGGACTCTCACTGTGTGTTGGCACAACGTATGAGCTCGACGCCCGCTCGTTAGTTGATCGGACGGTTGTATCGTGTGGCCCCCACATTAGGAAGGCATTGCTACGTGTAGCGCTAATCATAAAATGCTTATCATATAACGTAATCCACGGCAGCAAAGGTATACTTGCTTTAATTACCATGCCTCTTACGTATAACCGCTACATGAGCTTTGAGCAAACAGCTTGTTTCTCTTCTAAGCGTGGTGCAATGCGATGGAAATTATAGTGCGATTTGCCAATAAGATTGAATTTATCGAGCGAAGTTTTATAGGCTGCATAGCCCACTGCTGCATCTGTGTGCCAGTCCCTGCCTCTTTTTGTTTTTCTAACGGCACTGGTCGCAGTCTTTCTTTGGCCAATATGCATCCGTAGAAGTTCTCCATGAAATGTGCGAAATAATTTCCGTTATTGCGATATCTAATTCTCTTACTTTTTGCTTTAGAAATTATCCTTGGCATTACACTCTCCATTATAATATTGCATTAAATTAGAACTGCAATGTCATTTACAAAATCCGTAGACTTTAAGACCTTTGTTTTGATTCCTAACATAGCTACTGTTATATACTGCATACATAAAACGCAAGATTTAAAATAGTACTAAAATGTTAATCTCATATTCCGTAGACTAATGTGATTTTTGCTCCCATTCTTAAGCAAGTTTAGGAAGCAATATTGCTAGCAAGTTTAATTAAATTGTCGTCGTTATTCTTGCGATTGATAGATAAGTTAAAAATTTCGTTTAGTTAGTAACCCTGCTGCAGCCTTTTGTGGTACAGTGCGTGGCAGTCCTGCATTAATATATTGTCGGGTGTTATTGTGACGGTGCCTCTCATTATCGAAATATTCAGTCTGACGTCCGTAGACTTAGAACTTTTTGATCCCCCTAGCAAAACAATTTCTTTTAAAAAGTCTCTATTTGGGACGAATAACCTACAAATACTAGACAACTCTTGGGCAAATATATTCGGAGGGTTAGTTCGATGACGTGTTTATCATTTTACATGATGGTAAGCTCGCGGCTCATCCTAACTGCCACTGCAGCAGTGCAGTTGCCACTGCAGTAACCGGGCCGTCACTGTAACTGGGTCGTAACTGTAACTGGGCCGTCACTGTAACTGGGCCGTAGCTATAACTGGGCCGTCACTGTAATTGGGCCGTAGCTATAACTGGGCCGTCACTGTAACTGGGTCGCAACTGTAACTGAGCCAACGAACTGTTACAGTCTGCAGCGACGAGGGCAGTGGAGAGCGTGAAGCAGGAAGCCGGTAAGGACGGCAAGAGGCAAATCAAACCTTACGGCAAGCGCCAGGACTCTGGCGGAGCTCTCTCCAGGTCACGCTCTGCGACCAAAGAGCTCGAATGTAAGTTATCTCTAATGATGTAACAGAGACTCGCTCTCTCAATTCTGGCATTTGGCTTAGAAAATTATTTGAAGCCCCCCCTTCCCTTCATAATTTAACCTTGCATATCTTGTACGACTGACGCTCTTCGATACGGGTCGTGCGTAATACTTCGCACAGTGTAGGGTAAAATTTAACGCATAACAATAACAGGTGTTTACCTTAGAAGTCCTGTGAGATAGTCCAATGTAGGAGCACGTATTTCTAGGAAAGAGATCGGTCTTTCGAAGTAGTTTTATCTGTGCGTTTATTTCGAGTTCTAAAAGTTCACTGCTTCACTTTTATTATTATATTAATCACAGAACTGGCGCAGAGCACTGGTAGCTGTGTAGGACCTGATCAATTTTAAAACGCCTAATTTTAATTCTTGTTTTCCATATGAATATTATTGTTTGTAACCTGATTCACAAACGATGCGAGAAAATTTTTGATTAAATGTAAATTGAAGCTTCAATTCATTCTCAAGTACTGAGGGTGTTCAAGATTAAAACTTATTACAGTTTGTCATCAATAGTCATATCAGCTCTATAACGAGTGTAGCTATAGTGTTAGATTCATGTCATAATTACTGTGCTGATTTGGCATTCCATAATTTATACCTGATCAATTTCCAGTGGCTTTACAGATATGTCTATCATCATAGAATTACAGTTAACTGTGGTTTTCATATTTCGAACTTGTAGCTGTCTGTCATACGCCCATGTAGTAAACTATTGTAAGGATTTTTGTATAGCAAAGCCTTTACCGTTGCAGTGCCGCCTGACGATTCGCTGATGCACACCCCCAAGTTCACAGGAGCCCTGCCTCCCAAGCTTGACATCAAGGACGGTGAGATGCTGTCACTCAAGTGCACAGTGAGCGGTGACCCCGAGCCTCAGGTGACCTGGCTCAAGAACGGCGAGCCCCTGAGCTCATCAGACATTATTGACCTCCGTTATAAGCAGGGCATGGCTACCCTCACCATCAACGAAGTCTTCCCTGAAGACGAGGGCGCCTACACCTGCAAGGCCACCAACTCCCTGGGTACCGTAGACACCGTGTGCAAGCTCAAGGTGCTGCCCATGGCACAGACCAAGAAGGGAGCTGGTAAGGGTGGAGACAAGGTACCAAAGATCCTTGAGCACGTCAAGTCTGCTGAAGTTCAGGACGGTACTCCCTTCACACTCTCATGCAAGATCGGCGGTGCCACCAAATTCGATGTGGTCTGGCTGCACAATGAGAAGGAAATTAAGCCCTCTAAGGACTTTGAGTATCTCACCGATAGCAACAAATATTCACTAAAGGTTGCTGAAGTATTCCCTGAGGATGCCGGTACTTACACATGCGAAGCCTTCAATGATGTCGGCGAGACCTTCAGCTCGTGCTCCATCGTTGTTTTGGGTACGTCACTCTCATAAGTCTGCACAACCTTAGCGTATGGAATTGGAACAATAGATAACATATCTAGCACACAGCTAGGTTAATCCTGTACTTTCTTGAGCTGCCTCAATATTTATGGTGTTCTTTCTTGGCTAATGCTTTATAGTTCCACGTCATTTATATATTAACATAATTGGTCTAGCGTTAGTTTAAAACATAATAGTCAACACGCATATGAAAAACAGACTTTGAGCAATTATGCAATGGAACCAAAATACCTTGACGGAGGTATTAGTATCTAGGCCAGAGCTCGTACTCCAATATTTACTACATGTCGTGAAGAGTGAAATTTTGTTATTAGGTACTATTGCCTGCCAATATTATACAGTATAGTGGTTTTTTTCCATTATACAAGCTTGGTAATGTAGTGTTATATGTTTGCAGTGCCAGGGGAAGAGAAAGCGCAGCCAGCATTCAAGACGTTCCCCAGCTCTCAGACAGTCAAGGAAGGCGCGGCTATCACCATCCCCATCAAACTGGAGAAGGACGCAACAAATGTGACGTGGCTCAAGGACGGCAAGCCTATCGACTCCGGCTCCTCCCGATACAAAGTCTCCGGATCCAAAAAGGACTTCAGCTTGGAAATAGTTAACTGCTTACCGACGGACGTTGGCCAGTATACTGTAAAGGCTTCTAGTAAAAAGGGAGAGACCACGGCAACCTTCTCTCTCAATCTTCTACCCGAAGAGAAATAAATGTAGCTGCTCGCGCTAGAGATTCATCGTTTTGTTTTGTATCCCTTCATTGTTGGGTGAGTATGGTGTGCGTCGCCCAGCTCCACTACCTCATGATCAGTGGTGAGCGTCGTTAATCGAAAAGCTTATTTCGTTAATCTATGACGCTTTCATAAAATAATTGGCTTCGTAGCAGTTAATCCGTTAATGATTGAGGAATCTAGCGGAAGTTAAGGACATTCAGCTAATGCTGATTCATTTTATTACATGCAGAAAAAAATTTCGGCCCTAGTTACTGAAAGAAGCCAGAAGGTGTTGGCATAAAATTATTTGTGTGCTGTGCTGAAATATTTTAAAACTTATTTTAACTGATTTTATTGGGGTAATATATTTTGATAATATGTTCAATTAGTGTCTTATTCATTCTCAGGAAAAATATTGATGTTATTTCTTAAATACCGGGTTGGCCTAAGAACGCAGTTTGGAAACAAGAATTATAACGAGTATTATAACCAATATAGTTTTTGTGCATCAAATGTAGGTACGGTCAGTAACAAAAACAGACACCACACTTTCAGTTTCAAGCATAATTGTTCTTACCTAGAAAGACACACACACACCACAATGTACGATTTTATCACTAAACACTGATTTTTTTCGTGAATATCCAGTACTTTCAACCGATTTCCGCACAACCCCTGCTAGTACTTGGTAACAGAGCAAGATAAGAGTTTGATTCTATGAAGAAACAAATTCTAGGTTTTCATGTTTTAGCTGCAGGAAAGCTCAAATATTCCTAATGGTGGCGTGCCTTTTCTCTACAGAAAGTGTATAGAACGTCAGCAGCTTAGCGCACTTCTTCCTGGCGAAGGAGTGAGACGCTGTATCAAGTTATTGTGTACAAAGCGATGGAAGCCCATGGAGAAGATTCTTTACTCCCCTCGTACCCGACTCAAGCTTCGTCGATGAAGACTGTTATAGAATGGAATTAGATGACTTGAGTTAGACTGCTGTTTGTTAACCTTAAATGCATCACCTCACGTAGCGCCCTAAATTTTTCGACTATGTAAGTATAACAAATAACGGAAGGCTTTCGACCGCATCAGAGGGCTTGTTGCTGCCCTCATCGCTCATAACTCTGTATACTTCGATTAGATGAGGTCACGATCACAGTAGAATGGCTTAAGTCATGTGTGTGTGCGTGTTTGTGTGTCATATCACTTCTTCAAAGAAAGGAGAGTTCGTTAGGGCAGGAACAATGTATAAAGAGTTCGCCTCTACCCTTACTTAATAAAAGATCCTATGTTTTTATCGTTTTATGTTACACTGTTGAAAATTCGTGTTTTAACTGTAAAATATCTTTTGCTTCTTTTGTTTTTGTAGCACAATGCACTCCCTGTTCGATGATTAGTTGCACCCTGATCATTTGGTGGCGAGTGCATGCTTAGACACAGCTGCTTTTCTCATACTCGTGTCTGATTTGTGTAACGCGCTCTAGTATACAATCATCATGTTCGCTATAGGCTTCCGTTAGCTGATTATAATGTATCTCTAACTTCACATTTATTTCATGGAGAGAATATTTGAGAAGAAGTGAGTGTAAGATGGCCGTATAATGTTGAATTTTTCATTGTATGATGCCATAATATGGACTACTGGCTAGCTCATCTCGTGCACCTTTTTGTTTCTAACGCATTAGTTCGATTGCGATTCAACTACATCTCAAAAGATGTGTACAGACTTACGATCAATTCGACATTTCTTCTGTACGAATAAATGTGCATTTTATTGACTGCGTTTTCTTTGTCTTCCTTTAATGGTATTCAATGTCAGACCTGTATACCCACTATGTCTATAGTATGACGGTAAGCAATATTGTTGAAACTTCTATTCCTCACACGTTCATGAACATACTACACTGAATATTTTTATTAACTTGTATTCTTTATCCTATCTTTATTTATGACTTGCGGTTTGTAAAAAAATAAACATTTTTTTTGTGCTTTGAATTCCTCGTTTAGAGTATGACAGACAGCAATGTAGTATTGCACTTCTTCTTTCCGATTCGACTTCACTCAACGTTGAAGTGCATGATGTCTTTAGAATAGAATTTAGTCGAACCCACTGTCGACAGAAACAAGGTATAGTATTTTGCTAGAAATTGTTTACTGTCGAGCTACCCCATACCCTGAACTAACGCATTAATACGGGTTCACACTGTTGTTTGTTCCTAGTAGCCGCAGTGTAGCGTGTACCCGTGTTTTGTTGCGTTCTTGCAAACACAACTGCGTGTCTAGTGAAAGATATGCTAAAGTATTTACAGTAAATTCAGACGCAGCAAGTATCACAAACGATGTTTTGGATCTTTTCAAACTTGTAATGAATTAGAACACGAAAAGTTGTTCACTTTTCCATTGTGTAGAAGGACGTAGTAAAACATTCGGTTTGTATGGCGTGCGAGGAACGACAGACTATAGTGTACATGCGGCTTTAGTTTCGCTCCCGTTCGGCCCACAGACTGGAATAATTTCAGTGTCTTGCGTCTACGACTCGTCAATAACTTCATTGAGGAAGGCGCTGATTTGTTCTCCCGTGTAAGGAAAACGAGATAAACTAGCTCATATATCAAGAACTACATTAGCAACACTAGAACGCCTCGTGGCGTAAGAATATCGCCCGCAGTTGAAACAAATTCAATGAAGTCATTTTTGATAGCCACCTAATCCTTGTTTCTCATATGGATGCTGTGTCCAACAACGCTAGCGCCGCGCTGACCGCCCTGTTCAGATCTGTTAACTAGAACGCCTCGTGTCGTAAGACCATCACTCTCGGTGGAAGCAAATGCAACGAAGTTATTTTTTGATGGCCAGCTAATCCTAGTTTCACATGTGGCTGCTGTGTCCTACAAGGCTAGCGTCACGCTGACAGCCCCGTGCAGATCTCTCACTGATAACAGGAAAAATGGGAGGCCTCGCCGAGTGAGACGATCTTCCGCGGTGGAGGCAAATTCGACCTGGTAGAGGAAAATTTAACGCCGTCATTTTTTATGGCCAGCTAGGTCTATTTTTTTGTATGGGTCACATCTAGGTCAACCCACCGGGCCACCAAACGCTCTACAAAAAAAAAATGATCAACATTTCTCAAGTCCTTTGACCACTTATTGGGTGGACAGACTAATATACAAATATATATACTTAAATCTTTAACGAAAACATAATCACCTCTCTCACTTCATTCGCGGGTGATAACTACAGGTAGGTCACTCAGGGCTGTAACATGAGCAAAATGCTGAGGGGGGGTGGGGAGGAGTGCTCAGTTATAGATTTGGTAGAGTGTAACCTTGTTAATGGGGGAACGAATCCCCCGGGGGAGGGAGGCCTGAGCCCGTGCATGTGTGTTGGGGATGAGGGGGGTATAGGCAGTAGGTATAGAATATGGCCTCCATATTTATTGCTTTGAAAACACTCACCATTTGGACTCATTGGAATATACTCTCTCAGTAGTTGGGATGAAATCACAGTTTCTCTTGCGCAAAAGCAGTGCCAGGTCACTGAGTATTCTTAACCATGCTTGCTCGGAGGCGTGTTGCATTCAGACGCCGGTGTTACCCGGTGTCACAACGTGTTGCGATGAATGCGACGTGCAATAGCAGCGTTCCCTTCCCTCCAAAAAGTGTTATTAAATCTACGAAAAGCTCCTACCATATTTTTGATTGAATTTTAGGATAAAAAGTTGAAAAAAAACGCAGTGATTCAAAATGCTAGAATTCAGCCAATATTCGGCAATCATGGAATATTTTCTTTATTTTCGAGTATCAATCCGTCACAATGCTTGCAAACAAAGGCAATGTTACCCAGCTCATAACCCTACAGTTTTTTGAGGTTGTCGTTGGGGTCACCCGGTGTTACCCAACCTGTGTCGCATTAGAGGCGTGGGTAACACGGGTGACACCGAAAGCCTGATTGCAACACGCCTCTGGTTTCCAGCCTGTTCATATTCACCTCAAATCTCAGTGGCTGTCCCTTCTCCCCCTGCCCTCCAGTAACAACGGTACTGCCCTGCAAAATTCAAATAAAAATTGCCTTCATGAAGGCTGGAGAATACTAATTTCAAGACCTTCGTGTGCAGTTATAAAGAGTGGGGTGTTCCAGGAAGCAGAGAACGCAACGTTGCGTTCTTTGCTTCCTGGGGTGTTCCATGTATTTATCACTGAGAATTTGACTGACAGCATATTGTTTGCTACTTTGTAGCTTCTATGGTATTATAAATATATATATGTATACGTCAACCGTGCCTCTCATTTTACATGGGTGGTTTTCAAACTGTACTCCATAATGCACACCCTTACCTCCGTCGTACAAACTCAGTGGTAAAAAGATTTATTTCACATTGTTCTGGGGCTTATGATAAGTAAGGTACACAGCTCGAGTGGTGTAGTTAATAATGCCACAGCCACATTACTATCGAACGCCCAACTTCTCTAGCAGACGGTCAGCTCGCAGGTCCTTCATGCGAGGGTAAAAGAACATTTACGGGCGTTTTAGAAAAAAAAACATTCGGCATCAGATTGTGCCGTCACAGAAGCCGAATTCAGGCACGCGTTTACTTTCATTTTCAAGTGATTGCAAAATTTTCAGATTTACATAAATGTAATGCAGATTTTCGTGAAATTGACTCAATGAGCGATGTAAAAATACATTAATGCTTGAATTGCTTACTGCTATGTAATTAACTACGTGGAAGCTACAGACTTACAGTCCATGCTCGATATATAGCTACCCTGCAGCTAACATCTGCACCATATTTCAGCTGTATTTGGAAAGCTTAATAGATAATGCTGTATTTTGAATATAAGGCATGTTCGATTAGGCACCGAAACTAATCCATCGAGGGTTGACTTGTTCGAGATGTCGACAGACCATTCGGCTCTGTCGTTTCGAAGTGTGTTGTCAGCCAGGGCCAGGAGCAACATTATTGCATTAAGCTGGCTAAAATGAGTTTTGGAAATTCTAAAGATCAACTGAGTGAGATTAATGTCTGAATGTCAGTTCTAGGGGTTAGAGTCGGAAGATCTGGCTGAAGCTCATTGTCACTGCATACGCCAAGCTTCTGATAATTAAGTTCCTCGTTGCATCAGGCACTTGAGGATCGAAGAACATCGCAGCAAAATCGTTTGCATATGATGCCGGGGCTTCATATGCGTTTGTGCGAGCAACTGAAATCGAAGATGGGCAACTAACTCGTCGTTTTGAGATATACTAGCGGGCCCAGCCAATTGGATACCAATTGATTGTTGAACTTCCAGCGTCGAAATTTGGCTGCGATGTATATTCAATATAAAAGGCGTCTGCTCAGCTTGAAGATTCAACTACTTCGATATCATTCAGCAATGAAAGCGGGGATCCAGAGGCTAATGATCCAGATCCCGGGATCCAGAGGCCGGAGATCCAGGGCTATGTTTGTCACCGGTATTCCAAGCGCTGAAATTGTATGGTATCTCAACTTGTTTTGCAGTACATGAATTTTCTCCTATTAAACTCTTGACTGCGTGACGGGCCAACATTGAAGCAAGCAAGCGACCAGCAACTGTGTTTTATTATATAGTGGATTATTAACTCGATAGCGTAGATACGATGGCATGAACGACATGCAAATTGCTGATCCTGTCATCCCGTTGTTTATATGGAAGTCTATATAGTGTGTCCCCGACATGATGAGGATGTGTCGTCACCAGTCTACGGAAATCATCGACGTAGAAATTAAACAAGAGCGGCGAGATGACCGGTCTCTGGGGAACGCGGACGAAGAGACGACTTTTTAACCGCCCATAGGCAGAGGGCGCGGCGTTTTCTCAGCTAGGTGGAGATCCATCTGATGAGGCTGTTAGGTGTAATACCAGGACGCAGTGCATAGACTTTCACAGGAACACGTATTACCAGGATGTGTAGCTTGCATCTCGTTCATGGCACCGTATCTATGCTACCGAATTTAAACACAGTAGCGGGACCCGTGGAAATTCTACGGTTGATTTTCGTAGTTTTTTTTTTTTACTATACAGCGCTGACTGGGCCAGAGAGTTGCATGACGACGTTAACCCACTAGAACGCCATGCCCACCGAGATGGGCGTAAACTATACGGTGTTCTAATCAAGTCATTGCGTAAACATTTATGGCTCGAATGACGCTTTCTTTATTTTAGATGGAAGAAAACTAGTTCTTCTTTAAGGGGTTACATGCAGATATTGTCTTGAGTACCTGCTTTGCCTCCGTATAAGGTGGTTTTATATGTCGTATTCTTTTGATTTATGAACATGTCAGAAAAGTGTTACGTTCTTTGTTATAACAAATTTATTACAGTGAATTGTGAGAAACGTCTCGGGGGCTTCATTTGTTATTAATTCATCAAATTTATGTTAAATTTTGGTAAATATACGATACAGTAAGAGTTAGCGCTCCCTTGAATATGCACTGCGCTTTAGTGGGTATACAGATGAATGGACACTGCCGACTGCACTTTAGTGGGTATACAGAACACTATACAGTCAAACTTTTATTCCTTTGTCATGAAAACTATTGATGGATTCAAACATTATTTCATATAGTTCAAATGCAATTTTTTTACAGTGTAATAATTTTTTTGGAATCTATTCCTTTGATGACATAAATAGGGCAACCATGAACTGACTACTGTACTTGGGACATGCTACCGCACATTTAGCTATGCCTTGGAAAAGTGTTGTATTGTAACCAGCTCTGTAGATGAAGGGTTGCATTGCATAACCAGCACTGTAGATGAAGGGTTACATCGCATAACCAGCACTGTAGATGAAGGGTTACATCGCATAACCAACACTGTAGATGAAGGGTTACGTCGCATTTGGTACTTAAATGTCTCACTTTTTGCACGTACCACATGTACGGTGCGTCGGAGCCATGACAATGTCATGATGCGCGGCATCATAGTAAGTGCATATTTGACTGTTCTGTTTAAATATTCTATTCTATATATGTTATATGCACTGCATATAGAGTGAGTGCACATCGCATATTTTTCCTCGGATCAGTATAAAATATGAAGATGATGCATGTACAATCATTACAAGTCGTAGTGAAGAGAAACTTAGATATACCTTTATATTACATACTTTTAGTGCTGATCTTTTGTTCTGTTCATCTTCCTTCTTGACATGCTGTTCCCGCACGCGTTGATGCTGTGTGTGAACACCCACTTGCATGGGTTCCAACTTCCACGTGTCAAGTGTCTATAGATATCCTATGTGTCACTTCTTTCTTCCTCTATGGTATCACTTTTGTTGAAGAAACGAAGACTTATACTACTCCCTGCGCCTACATTGTTTGTAGTTTCATTCTCCTTGTCGCATCAGCTGTATGCAGGATCAGAGTAGATTAATAAATGAAAACAAAAGTTTATGCTCATCCAGGTTTTACCAGCGTGATTGAAAACTAACCAGTAACTAATAGATTAGTTTGTAGGTAAGTAGCCCTTTTTCCTCAGTGTGCACACCTTAAATATCTCGATCAGGAAGCAAAGAATGCAACGCACTTTGCTTCCTGGTTTTGATAGCTGCTTAATATGACCTACGACACAGAAAACGCACCAGATTTACTGATTGGACGTTCGTTTTTAAATTTTTTGATCCAACAGTTATTTCTTGCAAGAAGTTTAGGAATGGTGTATAATTAAGGGACAATTGAACTGGCGCGACACCGAACAAGAACAACCTGAATGAACACGACTGGAATTGGCGCGAATTGAAATAAACGCATCACTGAACAAGCGCGAATTGGAATAAGCCCGAAACGTTAGAAGTCACTGAATCAGCGCCCTTAAACGTTTTAAGTTAGTAAACTTCTATCGAGCTTTATTTGTGTGAATCGTCAGCATGCCGTGTAACTATTTTAGCCTGATAGCTAATTATAATAGCCACTCGTGTCACATTTCAGAGCTGCAGTGGTGGTTGTATTATGATATCTCAGCTGAGCCTCCTATTCAGTTTCACGCGTCCTTGCCTATTTAGTTTCACGCTTATTCTATGAGACACTTGTTAAGTCCGAGTCGCGCATACGCCATTGGGCATGGTATTGGGCAACAGTTCTCCCGTAAGTGTTTCATTGGAATTGGTTTCGCGCTTATTCCAGTCGAGCTTGTTCAGGTTGCTGTTGTGCTGTGCCGCGCCTTTTCAACTCCCCCATAAATAATTCAGAGATTAACAAAATTTTCACAAGATAGAGAATATGTGTTAATCACGCTCAGGAATTATTTATTATATACCTACTGTAATGCATATTACAGTAGGTAGGTACATCACAAGTGATTGCTCTGTACAAGAAAAAACTTGCAACTGAGCAAAATTTTAATTAGAATTTAGCCACTTTTAAGCGAATTTTTAGGGGGAGTTTGGCGATGTTGATGACCGGAAAGTTGGCAACACTTCCTCTGTTTATATCATCATCATGCACCCAGCTGCACAGTGTTTCCACGAGCAGGGTAATTACCCCAGTTTAGGGTAATCAGGGGTACCCTAGGGTAATGTCTAGGTTAATGAAAAATAAGCACAAATCTGGGGTAGTCAGAGCTCTGTTAAGGAAGTGACCGCCTAATCTACGAAAATTGAAAGCCGATATGCAAGCACACTACTGGTCACCACCTGAACGAAATGCAACGAGACGAGTCAGAATCGAGTTTTCGCGAAACTGCACTGCTGCTGTGATTAATGTCGCACATTTGAATGTCATCAGGTATCTCTCACGAATGACTGCGTCAAGATACGAAGCCATAATATCTCTTGTCCATTCCATTTTGATTAATGATTCTGAGTTGCACTTTGCTCATAAACATTCGATCGATGTCAGCAACAGTGAGTTGACGAAAGTCACTGTCCTATTCTGATGTCGAAGACACACGGTAGTCAAAAGAACG